>OW818031.2:56421432-57021432 GCA_942486065.2 Calliphora vomitoria | reverse complement strand
AATGAAGATGGAATTTTTTGAGATAAATGATCGGATGTTTATTTCATAATAAAAAGGAAGGTATGCCGTTAACAATGAAAAACAACTTCAGCCAAATGGACACCACGAACACGCTTACAGCACCATATTCTTTTCATGAAATTTTCCATAACCAAAACGCAAAGTGGGTGCCCTATGTCCTCGATAGCCTTTTGAATCGACGCTGGACTGTTGACGTAGACCTTATCTATCACGTGGCCCCAAAGGAAGAAGTCGCAAGGTGTTAAATTGGTAGATCTCGGTGGCCAATTGTGATCACCTCTTTGAGAGATAACACGGTCCTGAAACTTTTCCCGTAAAACAGCAATGGTATCATTGCTTGTGTGGCACGTAGCGCCGTCTTATTGAATGCAAACTTTGTCCAGATCAATATCATCCAACTCCGACCATAAGATATGGTGTAATGACGTTTGTGGAATGCCCAAATGAACAAAACTAAGGGGCTGATAGAGCCGTACATAAGATGTATTGAAGCGGTGCTTAGCCTTGAGGGTAACAAACCGCTCATCTCTTCTATGTGGTTCTCTAAGATGGCCAAACATTCGGATACTAAAACCACAAGCGATGAGTGTCGACGTCAAGTGATTTTTGATAGCCCAATAGGATTCATCGATATGGATGTAACGGTTGCAATTGGAGCGGCGTTAATTGCTTTTGACTATAGCTGGAGGATGTATGAGATGGCCATATTTAGATTTAATCACTCACTGGGCCTCTTCATAGGTGGTAGCTTCACATGGTTGACTGGGATAATTGCGGTGTTAGGGTGGCTGCTTTAAGATACGTATTTAAGAGAGGACTTCTCGGAAGATGTGCTCAGTCAATGACACTTTACCTGGCCGATATCTAGGAAGAAGTCAAGCAAGATGAAGTGGTAGACTCGTGTGCTCATTATAATCCGGATGTTATGTTAGGCGTCGCCGAAAGTGAGGACGTGAATCAGAAAAAAGCTGACTATCTGTCTGGATTTGTAACGATTTGATTGTTTGGTTAAATGAGGATGAATGCAGGAGTTTTGTAAGGTTGATAGGATGGATCCTTGTAGTAGAATTAACCATATTTGCTGGAGTGCGAAATGCTACTTTGAGGAATAGCGCCAGCATAAGTCCCTTGTCGATGATGAAAGTTCAAAGTTCCAGTTTGTTTTAAGGGAATGCGACCGGGTCATCGATGGCCTTGGGGATTCCATTTTAGGACATTTCTTGCGATGTCATATATAGGTCTACGGCGTATGTGGCCTATCCAAGTACATTTGCGTTTAAGTATCTTCGTAGTAACAGGAAACATGTTCGAGATCTCTAGTAACTGTTTGTTTGTCACCCAATTGGGCCAGAATAATCCGTTTATTTGTCAGTTTGTAGTTTGGCAATTTGATGTTGTGTTGTACCCCAGGTAGTGCAGGCGTATAGGAGAATTGATATGGCACTGCAGTTGAATAAGCGTATTTTTATCATTCTAGATATATGTCTAGAACGACATACCTAGTATAAACTATTGAATGCTACTCTCGTTATATATCCGGTTGTTTATCGTCTTCAGAACCCTCATCTTTGCTTAGAATACTTCCGAGGTAACAAAATGTTTGGACGTCCTCGATTGTCTTATTACACAATGTGAGGGGAGATGTATCCGCTGAACCGATACGGAATATTTTGGTCTTCCTGATATTAATGCTGTTGCCTTGGCTTCCAGTTTCTTGAGTATATCTTCGATATCGGAGAAACAATGGGCCATTAAGTACAAATCATCCGCATAATCTATATCGTTGAGATATTCATTTGAATTCCAGCGAATAGCAAGGGGAGAGTCGATATTATTTTGTTCCATAACAAGATAATACCGTGATAATGCTGTTTAAGAGTTTATCGCAGGGTTGTCCTCCACTCATTAGGTGGCGGTCTTGTGAAGTTATTTAGTTTCCAATGCGACTCAGCTCAAATATCTGGTTCAAGTTTTTCACGTCAGGTACAAGCTGACTGTCGTTGTACATACCTAGTTGTGACTTTGGCCTCACAAAACGAGCTGTTCGTAACATACGTTGCTTCGGTCTTGTACGCAACGGTTGTGTCTGTTGCTGGTGGAAACAAGGACTATTTAACCCAGTAATATGAAATTGGGTTCGGATTTAGGACTTAAGCAAAATGGAACGAGTAATCCCACTCGTGTAGGAGAAGCGAACCTTAAGCTAATCTATCTGCCATGACCTGTCGCCATGACACTTGATACTGTTCTCCCTACACTGATACAATATCTCACAGTAACTCGAAATCAACTTTAATTCCGCTATATATCAATTTCTTACACTCTTAATGGTTAACCCGTATGAATACTATAGATTGTTTGTTTAAAAGCTTGTTTTTCAAACAATTATTTTGGAGATCTGTTTAATGTGCATTGATTCATTAGGACTATTATATTTGATAGAAAATAAACCATCCAAACTTAGGGTCAATTTCAAAATCTATTAGATTTAACAAAAAATTCCTAACTCTTTTTAAAGAGAAGGGACCTCTAAACTATGAAACAATAAAAAGTAACAGTACCAGTAGTAGTTAGTTGTAGTAGTAGTAGTAGTAGTAGTAGTTGCATTTCCACCACTAGCTGTCATAACTCCTCTGTACTGTTTAATGCCAGCAAAAAAACAGAACAGATGACAATGACAATAATGCTGCTGACAATGATGAAGTTGATGTTTAAGGTAATGACACACAGTGCTGGTGATTGTGTGATGGTGATGGCAACAACAACAATGACGATGATGATGATTACGATGATGAAACCACATCTAAATCAGTTTGATATCAAAACTACTTTTGTTTCGCGTTTTTGCTGAAAAAAAACCTCAGCTGAGTTTTTGTTAAAATCTTGTACGAGTATTTTTATTTTTGTATTTTAACTGCGTGCACGATGATGATGATGATGATGACAATAACTATCATACAGAGTCTGTATTGCAGTTGAGTTCAACAAATTATATGGGGGTTTATCAAGTACTCACAATCTTTGAATTTTATTTATTTCCATCTTTGTATCTCCTCCAACTGAATCAGTCAGTTAGCATCGTCTTCAACCATCAGTGGCGGCAGCAGCCAGATTTTATTATTTTTTTTTTACTTTGTTTTGAATTTCACAGTTTTGAACAACCGCTGTGTGGTTGTATCTGTGTGTGTGTGTTTTTAACCCTTCATTGTACTCATTGCAAGAAATATGTTGTTGTTGATGACGATTCTTTGAGTTTTAATATTGCTCAGCTGACGTTTTCACATTCTCAGCAAGTTTATTATGTTTTTTTGTTTGTTTGTCCTCATTTCTTTTTTTTTTTGCTTTGGACAAAAGATCTTTTATTTTCCCTTTTTATAAAAATTCATTTTATATTCACTTTTTTTTCGTTGTTGGTTTAAACGTAAACAACATTTATTCATGCCCTTCCGTTTTGTGAGTTTTTTTTTTCCTGTGATTATTTATTTTGTTTTTCACTTTTGCTGCCGAGTTTTGTTTTGCATGTTTTTTGTATGTTAACGATCACTGTGATTTTATTTATGTTTTGAATTTGAGTACCCTATAGGTAATGGGGGTATCCTAGGAAGTATATTCTGACTATTTGTATAAGGTATTAAATGATACGAATGTAAATATCAATAGTTTTAGATTTAATATGTGAGTTTTTGGTGATTGCAAACTAGGTTAGTGAACCCAATTGAAGTGGAATGTATGATACCGGTCACCCAACGGTGGAAACTTTCCTTAAATACGACTATTCGTTAGTGCAGTGTAAATCTAAAAACTCCAGGATGTTCATGAAGATTAAGCATACACTATCCCTTGATTACAGAGTACTTTTAACCAAGACAAAGAGCTTCACAGATGTGGTAACATTCGCTGAAGTTAGGTTCAACCGTCAGGTTTATATAAAGTCGAACGAAGAATCGACTTTATATAAGCTCCTTCTTAGTAATTTGAGTATTGACTGTTTTTAGAAGATGCTGAGTATTGTCTTCAGTCGTCAAAGGTAATGGAAAACAGTTCCATAATCCCACTCCTGGAACCTGGTATGAAAACTGACTTAATAGTAGATGTTCTTCTTAACCCTACACTGACACAACATCATGCAATCACTCACCAGCTGTATGGATTCCGCAATCATTATTCAAAACTCACTGGATTTAAATCATTAAAAATGCAGTGAAAGAACAGTCTTTGACCTTAATTTAATTGAAGAATAGCAGGACTTTTGTACACTCCTCCTGTTCCAAGGGATAACAGACGACCTTGTAGAGAAGCTCTACGTTGAAATATATTATCAATTGGTTATTAAGTCGGGTTCCTAAGACATATCTCTTTAGAGTTATTTTAACCTTTCTAAACTACATGAATAGTAACATCGATGGTCTGTTTTAAATTGCTATATAATATGCTCCCCCGTTTTCTTAACTGTATGTAATTGGTCGACAACATCCGAAGAAAGGAATGAAGAAAATGAGTCTGAATTTCATGTACAAACCGTGATCTCGAAACTGTGTCCAAAGTGTCCTTGCAGTCTGTTTCTAAAAGCGAAATAGAAACCAGGTTTGTGAAGAAGCTTGAGGGTGTCGCATTACCTTGGGCATTAGGTCATAGTTTCCATTGCTGAGTACTAGCCTAAGCAATATAAAAAAATGCTGCCTTCAGGAAACACTTCCTTCTAAAATGTTTTCTACGGAACGACCCTAAATTTAACATAATGTAAGATTCTTCTTCAAAACATGTCAGAGAAAGACTTCTGATATCCAAAAGTAGCGTACATTAATAAGTATATGATCCATTAGATCTCGCTTTGGATATGGCAGCTTTGAACAACATGAACAGATTTTTAGCTAACATTCTTGGGGGGGGTGGTTTAATATTGTTCTGGAAGCGTACACGCCACATGTTTTGTACTCTGACGAATGGAAGCAGTGAGTGACCACAACGAATTATAACCTTGGATTAGTATTAGTCAGTTTCAGAAACGTTTTTTTATGAAATGTTTTCTATATTTAACATAACGGAACTAGATTCGTCTCAGAGTCATTTGGAAAAAGATCTGATACCTGAAACCACCTACAGGTATGTCAGCTGCATTTACAGATATTTAGGTATTAGAAAATTATAATAGGTTTGGCATAACTAAGATACATGGCTATATTTTTCATGTCATCTCAGTCAAGTCTTTGGATATCCAAGCCTATGAAGATCTGCAGTTAAGATCACTGTGGAAGATATATAGTTATTTAAGGTCAGACATCAGTTGTACTTAGACACTGAAAAACAGGCTATCCTAAAATCATAGTAGCTCTGGTCTAATTAAAATCAGGATGAAGTAGCTAGCTAAATTCCTGTGTCCTGTTAGAAATGACTCTCTAACATATGTCTCTGGCCAAGGTTTGCATAACTATACACACTATTTTAGAATGTGCATCATGAAGTCCTTGGATGCGTCCCAATATTTTGGATTTTAGCTTAACAAATCCTAATCGAAAATATCACCGAATGCTCTAGCACAGGATGGGGTAGTAAGAGAAAAATACTCTAGAACATTATGGGATAGTAATAGAGAAAAAGTCTAAAGGACCCTTTATTCTGTTTTTCGCATCTCCTATAGAAATTATTGCATTAAACTCCAATGTAGCCTAACTTCGGTTAATCAAAGCTTCGACGTTGCATAAATGTTTTCGTTTAGAGGAGACTATATGAATACCAACATATTCCAAATTCAGTATTATCTTTTTGGAAAAGGACTTTCTCATAACTTTTCCTCAGATGATAATGTGCTATGAAACTTAAATTTGACTTTCTCGTTTGAAGATGCACTTTAGTCGTACACGTTCATGTTCTTAATGACCAATATTTGACCTTCGCAACATTTCGGTTGGAAAAATCTCACAGCGTCTTCATTGGAAAGGAGAGTTCTTAAATGTGTTTAGGGTTGTTTGAGATAATGTTTATTCAAAGTAGAGTTTGGTTTATGCGATATTGTTTGAAATGTCTGTGATAACTATATCTTAATGATAGTTAAAAGTTCTTTCTTTCTATATTCTTTCTCAAACAGTCGTTGATACCCCATATAGTGCATTACAGTGGGCCAAATTCAACAGTAATATCGTAGTGAAAATTTAACCAAGATAAGTATTACCACTCTACTGTACATAGAGGTTTTAAACAAGCCAGGCACGGATTCAGGTCAACAATTTTTTTCCTTTTTTATATTAAAACTTTTAGATTTTGTGGGAAATTTCCCCCTGGATCCGCACTTGAAATAAGCCGTATATAAACACACACAAAGAACAGATTCGTAGAAGTAGCCACCGAATTTGTTGCCAATCGAATCATTCTGCCTTAATGAGTTAATTTTTATTTTGTGGCTACAAATTTTTAGAAGGGGCAGCAAAAGTTTGGTTGCTTCAACCGAAATTCTACTTTATCAGCTGGCTTTTTGTTGATAGAACCGACAAATTCAATGTGTGCAACCGAATCATTCGATTGACTACAAAATTGGTTGTTACTACGAATCTGTGTTCTCTGTGCAGATACTATTAAATACTTTACTTCTACGGGCACTGCCATTCAGACAACACCAACGTTGGGATCTTATTTTTTTTCTACGAATATCCCCAAAGTACATATTTTTCAAAGCAACTAAAAATTGTTAAAAACCACACACAGAAAACAGATTCGTGTTAGCAACCTAATTTGTTGCCAATCGAATGATTTTACCTTAGTAATCGAATTCTACAGTTGTGGCTACAATATTTTAGAAGGGGTAACCAAATTTTGGTTGCTTGAACCGAAATTCATTTTTACCAACTGATTTTCTGTTGATAGAACCGAAAAATTCTATGTGTGCAACCGAATCATTCGATTGGCAACAAATTCGGTTGCTATCACGAATCTGTTTTCTCTGTGCAATCCCAACATATTTGTAAATAACAGCAATTTCAATTGCATGAACCAAATTCACTTAGGAACTCTATATTGGGACATGATTTGATGTTAGTAAAAAAAAATGTTTTTCTTTGTTAAGAAACACCAAATCCTGGATTTAAAATCTACGTTTTTATCTCCAAAAGTTTTTTATGATAAAAATTAAGCAATTATATGAAGAACGTAATAAAGGGTATTGAATATTCGTTCCCAACCCTAGGACACATATCACTCTTACTCGATTTTTAAAAGAGCTATAGTGATTTTGTTTTTTGTTGATGATGATGACGTCTGCTGCAACTGCTGTTACCGTGGCGACATTGAGAAATATTTAGATTCAGATTTAAGACAACATGACAAACGGTGGTAAATTGTGTGTTAAGGTAGGCAAGGGTTCTTTAAACTTTTATATTCTTGTATTGTGGCCGCTGACGATGTTGCATTCACTGCTGCTACTGCTGCTGATTTACATTTGTACAGTAAATTTTTCTGTTAAAGACGTATGCATCCGTTAAATGGTAAACAGCAGTAAAAAATCTAAAAAAAAAAAAAACAAAAAAGCAAAATGCTAAATAAAATACTGTGAAAAATGCTATGAAAAGAACTGTAGATAAAAAAAAGTAATAATGTTATAGTCGGCAAAGCCGACTCTTATATAAGGATAGTATTTCAGTATTTTCATAATGCAAGAGAGCTCATATTCTAAATGTCTTCACTTTTATTTTTTTACTTTAGTTTCTTCACCGATCTGTTGGAGCAATAATCGAAAAACCTTTAGCTTTGATCCAATATTTCAGATATTTATAGTCAGGTGGAAGTTTTTGTTCGACTAAGTATCACAATGTTCGCT
This sequence comes from Calliphora vomitoria, assembly GCA_942486065.2. NCBI lineage: Eukaryota > Metazoa > Arthropoda > Insecta > Diptera > Calliphoridae > Calliphora > Calliphora vomitoria. Next base: position 57,013,604 of record OW818031.2, on the reverse strand, counting down.
GCAGTCTGTGGACACTACCCAGCAGTTAGGCAAGTAGTCCATGTATTCCTTATGGACAGTAATTGCCACTAATGGCGGATCATATGGCTGACTCCAGTGTATATATTTTCTCTCATTTGACATGTATGTGCTGTAGTACAGAGATAAGTCAATTGGTTACTTTGCATATCCCATGTAATCTAGCGTGAGGACAATTGTCACTTAAGTGTCTTTAAGTAATCGAAAGTGTAGTCACTTTAAACGTTTTTGTTTGCACTGCAGTGTAGATAGTAGTTCTTTTACCCACCAGTTGTAATCTATTGGAGTTATCGAAGGAAGGTTTGTTTACAAGCAATCGTTTATTAGACTGTTTATGATATGTCTTTTTAACTGGCTATTTAAAGTCAATTAGCACCCAGTAACCAGTTAGGTAGCTAGTAAGGTAACTGACTCTATGTAACTGCTCCAATTGGTACTCTACTTTGGACCAGCTATCAGACAGTTTCATTGTAATCCAAAAGCGTCAATTGTCCCTTTGCTCACGTGTTAAAATAACTAGTCTCGTAGCTAGTTATGGAACTAGTTAACACCCTAAGTAACTGGTAAACTTACTAGTTCGATATAGTCTCCTAGAACATCTGGGTACTTCGTTCGATATGTCTGCAAATAGAGAGACAAAATCAAGCTACCAACTCGAACATTGTTGGAGTGTTGGTTATAAGAAAAGCACCAAAATAAAATTGACTGTATAAAATACATACAATTTGATTTATTGTAGTTGGTGTTGTTGTTGTTGTGGCAGTAGTGATGTTGCTGGTAGCTTATATGCATATTGTAAGTAGATGTATGTACATATGTACAATAGTTTATATTGTTGTTGTAGATTTCAAGGTTTTTATACTTTTGTTTTCTTTAACCAGCAAAGAAGGCGCATATGTTTTCTTAAAGTTGTTTTTTTTAATTCGTTTGAGTTGTTGTTGTTGTTGTTGTGGTAGTGATTTCCTCAATGAAAGGGAAACAACAATTGTTTAGGTCGGTCGTAAAGTAGGTCTGTAGGATGATGTTCTTCATTATCATCATCATCGTCACACCACAAGCAACAACATCAACAGCAAGCAAGCAGTAGCAGTCATTATAGTACATCTTCTTTAGCATCATCAACATCATTATCATTGTAATAATATAGATAGTAGGATCATTGTCTTCTTCATCATCATGATCACTTTCAATTTTTATTATTTTATAGCTGATTTAGTTAGTACATACTTTTATTTATTTTTTATTTCTCATTTTTACAAGTGGTTGTTGGTTGTGTTGTTTTGGTTTCTTTTTGTGTTTCTGCTCTGTTATTTGTTTGTTGGTTGTTGTTGCTGTTGGTTTGCGTAGATTTATGTTGCTGATTATATTTGACACAATACATTTATTAAATAACTGACAGTTCACTTGTCTTGTCATATTGTAAGTTTTAATCAACATGTGCATTTTGCTACAATTTATTTTAAGTTGCTTTTTATATTGTTGCATTTTAGTGGTGGTGTTTAAACGTGCAGCTTTTATTCTTTATGAAAAGTAAGAGTTGACATTTGTAAACAGAACTTAAATAGGTTGACAATTAATATTTGAGACGTTATATTAAGTAATCAAAATATGAAATACCATATACATATTAGATGACATGTCTTGTTGCCTAATATTTAAAATATTTCCATTTTATCCATGATGATGTACTCGTAGTAGTAATTATATTAGAGATTACAGAAGTCATCCGAACCTAACCGCAAATATGGCGAAGTTGCACCATATCACTCAATTTAATAAATTACCATCGCAGCTGGTATGCCTTGAGCAGAAGTTCTAAATTATATGATCTTCTGAAAGTTCAAACATATATCCATTCGTATTTATTAAGTTATAGACCAATCATCTCGGAGATTGGTGTCATGATGCATAACATGAATAAAGTCAAATCGCGCGACCTTGGAGGCAATTGACAGGTTCATTTTTCGAAATCAAGTTATCGCCAATTTTTAGCCTATAAATCGTTCCAAAGGGTAAATTTTTCTGTATGTAATGGGCATAGAATAAACGCATAGAACGGAAGGAGAGAGGAAAAAATTACTCTCTTTTCACACATACGGGTGATACAATAACAAAATACATGCAATATATTCTCATGCATTAAATTTTTAATAACAGACTTAGGTTTTTGGCTCTCAGTTACACGCAGAAAAAAAATATAGTTGTACATTGTTTCTGTAACCATTTCAAATTTGTGCATGGTTACAGTAACAATTTCAAAATTTTTAACAATATTATAGTCACAGTAACTATATATATGATTGTGGTAACAATAATATGGTTAATTTACGATTCACATGAATATTTCAACCATATATATGGTTACAGTAACCATGTATATGTTTGTGACAACCATTTATATGATGAAGGACTTACCATATTATGATGCTTTCATATCATAATCTGAGAACAACATATTATGATAAAATTATTCATCATATAAATGGTTGTCACAAACATATACATGGTTACTGTAACCATATATATGGTTGAAATATTCATGTGAATCGTAAATTAACCATATTATTGTTACCACAATCATATATATAGTTACTGTGACTATAATATTGTTAAAAATTTTGAAATTGTTACTGTAACCATGCACAAATTTGAAATGGTTACAGTAACAATGTACAACTATATTTTTTTTCTGCGTGTACCTATCTAGATGTTGTCTATGGTAATGGGTCTGTTGTGGCTTGGTCTCACTCCATATGCGGCAATTTTATTTAATAACAAACCTTATAAGGCATAAATTATCCTCATTTCTGAATACAATTTTGCGATAAAACAGTCGTCTACAAGTTGCGCGAATCGATGACTGATTTTTAAAGTAAATTTGGATAATCTTTTCATGATGATTTGCCAGAGTATACAGATCATAAATGTCAAAAAGTGAGCGTAGTATAACAGTTTGTTTGACAATTAACCCTTTCGTAAGTTATATCGGACTTAACCCTTAAATGCATGATTTTTACTTTAATTTTTCCATAAAGTATCAAATATTTATTTAATTTTTATTCATTATATTTCCTATAGCTTTAGTTTGATTTATAAATTCTTTAGCTGGAACTTATCGTACTCCATTTGATTTTGCTGAAGGAGAATCTGAATTAGTATCAAGCTTATATTCGTCTTAAATTAAGTGGAACTGGAATGTAGACAATTGGGTTAAAAAAAACACCCTTTACTATTGATCGGTGAATCCCATACGGAAGGCAACAAATATTTTCTACAAGGTTTCGGACCAATAGATAGCGAAGTCGATATAACCATGTCCGTCTATATGTTGAAATCAACTTTCCGTAGCCCCCAAATAACTTACAAAATGATTGATACATCAATATATCGGCAATTCTTCCGGCTCGGTCGCTATTTAAAATCGAAAAAATCGGCCCACAAATGGCTGAGGTATAAGGAAAAAACCGGGACAACGTCGATTTTTAGCCTATTCTAGATCTATATATTGATTACTAAGTCATTAATATAGACAATATGGATATCTAATGATAGATATTTCAAAGTCTATTGCAACGATGTAATTTGGACCTACTATAGGTCAGAATCAGAAAAAATATTTTTTAACTCGAATATTTTTTTTACACAAACATTTTTTTGTGATGATTAAGAATTAAAAAATTTAAAAAAAATTTTTTTTTTTTTAAAAATTTTAAAAAATTCAAAAAAAAAAAAATTCAAAAAAAAAATTTGAAAAAAAAAATTAAAAAAAAAAAAATGTTAAAAATTTCTATTTTAAAGTATAATTTGGTGAAGGGCTTATAAGATTCGGTAGAGCCTATATAGCTCTCTTATTTGTTTCTGAATAAAGTTGTTCTTAGTTACTTCGCAAATATAAAAACAAAAAAATATTTTTTTCCAATTTTACTTTTTCTTAATTTTATTGAACATTTTGTTGTACAAATATCACGTCACGGCATAATGGAAATGCCCATATATATTTTATGGGGTCGCAAATGAAAAATTTAGAAATAACAACCGGAATGACAAATTTAACCTTGTCCCTCATGGTGAAGGGTATACAAATCAACAATCGAAATATAATCTAATAGAATTACTTTTCCAAGGAACTGAAATATCAATTTAGGCATAATACTTTTCAAATAACCAGAACAGAGACATCCAGACAATAATTTACTAATTCCTTATAATGAATCAAATAATACTCCCAACATTTCAATAACAACAGCTCACAGTACAACCTGATAATTTAAGATGTATTACACAGATTCCTACTAAATATTCAATAAACTATTGATCGTCAAGAGATGTTTATAAGAAGCCGATCTGAAAAAGGTCAACAACAATTTACTCTTAGACGTTTAGAATGACTTACAAAAAAATCTTGAGTAGAACTAAATTGAAAACTTAATTTCTCTTTCAATAAAGAATTAATATTTCTTTATATAAAAATTGAAAATTTGTTATACATAATTAACACTACTGTACTTTTGTATTTTTGTAAATGACCTTAACTTAATATTATGCAATTTCTTTTTATAAAATTATTAATTAAATCAATTAAAACAACCTATTGTTCAAAATATGTTGCATTATTAATTTCATCAAGAAGATTTTTATAGTTTCTATACATTAAATTCAGTCTTTTTGTTCTTAAAATGCCATTGATATGATTTTTTTTACATTAAATCTCTGTAATAAAATTCTCTCTTCTTTTGCCATAAATGAAACACATTAAAAAATAAATGCGTAAATGGATGCGTATAAATGTATCTGAGTGTGTGTGTGTGTGCTTTAAATATTGTATTAAAATATCAATGTATCAATATTTAATATCACACAATAAAATAAATTAAATGCAATTTTCAGAATTTAAATATTATTATCATTAAAAAACAACAACAACAACAACAAAAACAACCACTACTCGTACAATATGATAATGAAAATATCATTAAATATGGATGGATGGACGAATGTATTTTTCTTGTTTTTGTTTTTCATTTAAATTTGTTTTTTTTTTTTTGTATCTTTTATTTTCATGTTTCTGCGTCTGGTCTGCCGTGCTTCTGTCCTGGTATTGTTCAGTCTATGTTGCACCAATGATGAGTTTCGTGTATCATGTGACCCATTTAACGTGACGTTTTGTTTACCAATTTTTTTTTTTGTTGATGCTGCTGCAGTTGTTGCAGTGGTGATTTTTGTGTGTGTGTATTTTTTGTTGTTTTTTTTTTTTTTTTGTTAATGCAAGTACATATTGTTGTTGATGATATTTATGTTGTCATTATATTAAACCCGGTCAGTTGCAAAAAGAAATTTGGTTAAAAAACAAAAGTATATAAGTATGTACATTAATTTAATACATATATATAAATAAGTTTGTACTTACATTAGCCTGCTGCAAAATTGTATGGAGAAACTTTAAGCTACTGGATTAAATCCAATTACAGAATTATTCCTTTATTGTTAAACAACTTTCTTTTGAGTATATGACGGGATTTTCAATATAAATTTATTCACAGTATTGGTCATTGTTAGCTATGACCTTTTCCCATCGGTCTGGCAACATATGGTTTCCGAGCCAAAATAACTGCTCATGTTTTGAGGCCAATAACGAATCAAGCCAATATTGGATACTCTGTTCCAAAGTGAAGAAGTATTGTAAATACTTTCCAACAGGTATTGCAACATGTGGCCTAGCGTTGTCATTAAGGAATATTGCGGTTTAATGTCTGACCGCATATTCTGGGCATTTTTGGGCCAATGCTCTCTACAAACGGGTCATTTGCGTTCGGTACAGGTTCCCTGTAATGGTTTGGTCAATGGTTTCCAATTTTTCTTTCAATACCAAGATAACACCTCTTGTTAAAAAACCCTGTATTTTAGATAGTCTAAGGACCATTATTGCAACTTGCCTTTATGTTCGTAATACTTAGTAAAAGGTAATAGAAAAAGGTAGCTTTAAAGTTACATTTTACTATTACGAACAGAAAGGCAAGTTGCAATAATGGCCGGCCCCTAGACTATCTAAAATTAGTTTAGAATGCAATATATATAGGGTTTTCTAACAAGAGGTGTTATTTTGGTATTCAAAGAAAAATGGCATTTTTTGAGATAAATGATCGGATGTTTATTTCATAATAAAGCGGAAGGTATGCCATTAATAATGAAAAACAACATGAAATTTTCCATAACCAAATCGCAAAATGGCTGCCCTATGTCCTCGATAGCCTCACGAATTCTATCTTTGAGGTCTTGAATCGACGCTGGTCTGTTGGCGTAGACCTTATCTTTCACGTGGCCCCATAGGAAGAAGTCACAAGGTGTGAAATCACAAGATCTCGGTGGCCAATTGTGATCACATCTTCGAGAGTTAACACGGTCCGGAAACTTTTCCCGTAAAAGATCAATGGTTTCGTGGAATGCCCAATTCCAAAAAAACGACGAGGAATGGGTTTTCTTCACCACTTTGGGCTACAGCAGCAATATTCTCAGTTGTTCTTGAGCGACGTGCATGGGTTTTATTCTTCATATCACTAACTTGTCCGAACAGCTCGAATTTTTACACCAATTTCTGTATTGCGGTCCGACAAGGTGGTTCAAGACGACTTAAAAATGCTTTAGTTTTGCGAACTGTGACTGCAAGATTTTCAGTATATTTGTAGTAAATTTTTATCATTTCACTGCGTTGTTGAATCATGTATCGTTCCATTTTTATACCCTTCACCTTCGTGAGAAGGGTATATATAAATTTGTCATTCCGTTTGTAATTTCCACAATATAATTTTCCGACCCTATAAAGTATATATATTCTGGATCCTTATAGATAGCGGAGTCGATTAAGCCATGTCCGTCTGTCTGTCTGTCTGTCTGTCTGTCTGTCTGTCTGTCTGTCTGTCTGTCTGTCTGTCTGTCTGTCTGTCTGTCTGTCTGTCTGTCTGTCTGTCTGTCTGTCTGTCTGTCTGTCTGTCTGTCTGTCTGTCTGTCTGTCTGTCTGTCTGTCTGTCTGTCTGTCTGTCTGTCTGTCTGTCTGTCTGTCTGTCTGTCTGTCTGTCTGTCTGTCTGTCTGTCTGTCTGTCTGTCTGTCTGTCTGTCTGTCTGTCTGTCTGTCTGTCTGTCTGTCTGTCTGTCTGTCTGTCTGTCTGTCTGTCTGTCTGTCTGTCTGTCTGTCTGTCTGTCTGTCTGTCTGTCTGTCTGTCTGTCTGTCTGTCTGTCTGTCTGTCTGTCTGTCTGTCTGTCTGTCTGTCTGTCTGTCTGTCTGTCTGTCTGTCTGTCTGTCTGTCTGTCCGTCTGTCTGTCTGTCTGTCTGTTGAAATCAATTTTCTGAAGACCCCAGATATCTTCGGGATCCAAATCTTCAATAATCCTGTCAGACATGCTTTCGAGAATTTTCCTATTTAAAATCAGCAAAATCCGTCCATAAATAACGGAGATATGAGCAAAAATCCGAGACAACCTCTGAAAATTTCATTAAACAAAAACAACAAAACGTATGTGTGTTGGATTGATTGTGTGTTGGCTTCATGCTGTGTGTATTTTGTTTTTGTTTTTTTGTGTTTCACAAAAAAGCAACGAAACGTGCATATGTTTGGATGTTTGTTGGTTTCATTATTTTGTTTTTTTTTTTTTGGTGTTTGACACAAAAGCAACAAAACGTACGTATGTATATTTGGATGTGAGTTGGTTTCACTGCCTTGCGTATTTTGTTTTTTTTTTTTTGGTGTTTCGTTTCGTTTGGCGTTGTTGTTTTTGAGAAGGGTATATATAAAATTGTTGTTTCATTTGTAACTTCTACAATATAGCAATAGCAATTAAATGTAAAATTTTTAAAAGTTTTCTTGATATATTTAGGATGATATACGTTGAAAATGAGCAAGTAATGCATCCAAAACAAAGGTGAAGGGTATATAAGATTCGGCATAGCCGAATATAGCACTCTTACTTGTTAGTAATGTCGTAGTTTCTACTTGTCATACGTCAAAGAATAAAAGCTTCAAAAGTGCCAGCTACCGAAATACCGGGTGATTTAAAATAACATCTCTTGTTGGAAAACCCTTAGTACATTATTTATTTGCTAACCTTAGTCTGCTTTTACACAGGGCAAGTTTTCTTGCCGCAAGTCTGAGTTTATAGGAGAGCGAGGCAAGAAGAAGGAAGAGGGGTACACAGTTGCTTGTACTGCCAAGTCTCTTCAATTCTCTTTTGTTATTTCATTCTCACTATGGCGTCTAATAGTTTTTAACATACTTGATGTGTGTAAGCAGACGAGCAATTTTAAAAGATAATTGAAGAGACTTGCTTCAAGTAAAATTGCTGTGTGTAGAAACAGACTTAATGTGAATTGTAATAAAATGGAAAAGTTGTAGTTTACCTTCAATTACTGGGTCAGTTCAACGGTTACAGGCCCAAGTCACAATCCAAAATTCGCCAATTTTTGCTCTGCGAAAACCCGAGTTATTGTAAGTGTCGCGAAGTCGACTGCAATGGATTCTGCGATGTTTTCGGCAAATCTTGCGTATCATTGTCGTTCGGATGGGGTTTCATGGTTTACTGAACCAGTGGAGTCAAATTTAACCTCCACACTGCGAATAGGCCTCTCGGTAGGACGTAAAATGTGCAAAGTGCACGAAACGTAGCCCGAACAGAACATTGATTTTGATAAAACAATTTTATCATTTGGAAGTTTTATTGAACGCTACATCCGTCTATGGTGATTTGGCAAAGCAAACTGAATAAATAACAGCCACTTCGATGGATGTAACTTCAACAATATGTCCGCTATCAACCGTTAAAGTTCGGAAGTACCTATTCGAAGTTTGTAATCTGGAGCTGGGATCAAATGTCTGAGAAAATTATAAAGTGATTTTGTTATATTATTTTTAAATAGAACACAGCAGAAGGACTGAATTATAGCAAAGTTAACAATTTCAACAAATTGTCCCATAATTGTCTTCAAAGATTAACAGCAATCAGATTTCCATAAAACCTACGTGCTAAAACCCTAAACTATATCATGATCGTGTAATTGCTGCAAATTATGACACTATCTATCTGTCATCTTTTTTATATTAAAATAATCCTTAAACTTTATTTAATTTATTCTATATCATAATATTTTTATTGCACTTTTTTCCCGGATGCTGTTGCTGCTACATCAATATGCTGCCAAGCGAATTTTTATCTGCATATAAATGAAAAAATAAATTTAATTTTTACTCTTTTTTTTTGGAATTTATGATAAATTTTTGTGGGCGTAACTGTTAATCGATTTTGTTTAAATTTAGTTCGGTTGTTTTTTTCTCTCTTTCATATTTGTATCATAAATATTAATCAATCACATAAAGTTTTTTGAAAGTTGTTTAAATTATTTTTATTATTTATTTTTAACACATTTTTTATTTAGATTTATTTGGTTAATATTTATTTATGTATAACAGTTTGAAATTAGTTCAATTGGCATAAATTTATTCATAACTTTTAATGTTTAGTATGTTTTTTTTATTTTATTTTTAATAAATTTTTTTTCTCTTGCAGATTTTCAAGTTTTGGAGGTAAACTGTTTTTTTTTGCATCAACCCAGCTACAATAAGGTGAGTTTATTTATCATTTTAAATAAATATGTTGGCATTAGTTGTCAATTGTGATTAGGTGGGGAGGGGATACTCTACATAGGGTATTATGAAATACTTAATAAGATTTGACGTGATCTATAACAGGAACAGTAAAACCCAGAAAAACGTTACCAAAATTTAATATTACTAAAATCAAAATGCAGCAAACAATGTGGAACATAAGAGAGACTTGTGTATTTTATCTTGGAGTCAATAATTACTCTATATGTTAAGTTTAGGGGATCCCATTACAAACAGAAGTCATGAAAGCACTTCCAATTTGACTTCAAAATATCTATGGTTGTGTATTAACAAAGTTTGAACTACGTTACTACTACGTCTCCATAAGCTTTTACTACGACTAGCTATAATATGTAGGAAAGTGCTATTACTGAAATGATTTCCCATTGCAGACAGCCTGTAGTCAATCATTTAAACAAATAATCAAATAATATATTCTTCTGGAAGTACCATACAAACCCTTGTGTTTCACCTACCTAGTCCAATTAATTATTATACTAAGCAATGAACTAATTTTTTTTTTTTGTTTCCATCTTATAAGCCAAATCATAGAAACACATTTTAATTTATGTTTCTCCTACAGTCAAGTCTTGTACTTACATACATTTCTTGTAAAATATTTTCCATTAATATCTCATAAATTACATTTAATTAAAGACATAGCTAACGACGAAATTATTAAATATTTATTTGCAGCTCAACAGAAACAGAAACAACAACAAAAACTACTTATTAGTAATAATAATGTTTAATAGACACTTACTTGCCTCTCAGACTCGTAAGATAAATTAAAGTTTTATACTTAAAAAAGAATTAAATATTTATGATACGACAACTTATTTATTCTTGTACCACAGAGATAGAAGGAGAGATTAAAGACATGAAAATAAATTGAAACATTTATAAGAAACAGCAATAGATTTATAAATAAACGAGAGGTATATTAAGTCACTTCCAGCTCAGAGTAGTGTTGGAATTTGCCATAAACTTTGTAATACTAGTTTTTAGGCTTCAAAATATATATCAGCTACCCTCGTATATGTTTAAATAATATTTTGTTAATGGAAATATCTAAGGTTAAACATAATCAACTTAGCATAAATTACGGTATTTTTTTATGTAGTGCTGCCAAATGTAGTCATTTGTGGAGCATTACAATCTATATGGGGGATTTCTTGTTAAGTGAACCAACTTTTGAAATCAGTGTCTTGTCCGATCGGAATGAAATTTGTACCAAAGTTAGTTCAATTGGATAGCAATTTAGACACAATTTTTCAACAAGATCGGTCAAGAACTCTTTTAATTAGGTGGGGTTAAAATTTTACATTTTGACCAAACATGTGTTTTTTCTCATCCATGTAACTCAACCTATTGTTTGTAGCGAAATGTGTCCCAAATAGTCTTTCGAAAAAAACTAATTAAAAAAAGTAAAATTGTTTAAGAGCTTTTTTGTCGTTGACTTGGATGCGATCGGGATATATATCAAAATAAATGTTTTGTAACTGAAGACATTTAATTTTAGACTTTTTTTGCAAAATCAAAAACTTTTTTTCAAAATGGACCCTTTTTATACCCTTCACCTTCGTGAGAAGGGTATATATAAGTTTATCTTCCGTTTGTAATTTCCACAATATAATTTTTCGACCCTATAAAGTATATATATTCTGGATCCTTATAAATAGCGCAGTCGATTAAGCCATGTCTTTATGGCTTCTTCATGTTTTCTGATGACCCCAAACCACTGGACCCATTCACTTGAAATGTTTACTGTATGTTCCTTTATAACTTGAAGAAACAATAGGTTACTCTTCATTTTGAAATTTCAAGTGGGCGTGGCACTTCTCATACAAAATAAATAGTTATTATGGAATATCTGGTGAAGTACATCTATGAAAGCCACAAAACTTCGCGGAATTTACTTCGGCAGTCTAACCAAAAATGGGACGGATCGTAACAGGGGCTGTGGCAGATGCCATACAAAGTGAATAGTTATTTTCAAATATGTGGAAAACTGTAATCGTAAAGTATTTAAATTTTGTATGAATCAATTTTCTATCACTGTACGGAGTTTGGCTTAAAATGGGCAGGATTTTTTTAATGGGCGTGGCACCTATCATACTCATAGTTATTTTTAAATACTCTAATTGTGGCACGTGGCATTAATGGAATAAGTCGCAAGGTGTTAAATCACAAGATCTCGGTGGCCAATTGTGATCACCTCTTTGAAAGATAACACGGTCCGGAAACTTTTCCCGTAAAAGAGCGCCGTTTTGTTGAAAGTAAACGTTGTCCAGATCAATATCATCTAACTCCCACCAAAATACGGTGTAATGACGTTTGCGGAATGCCCAATTCCAAAGAACGACGAGGAATGGACAAACCAGGGTTTTCTTCAACACTTTGGGCTACAGCAGCAATATTCTCAGTTGTTATTGAGCGACGTGCAAGAGTTTTATTCTTCACATTACTAACTTGTCCCAAAAGCTCGAATTTTTCCACCAATTTCTGTATTACTGTCCGACAAGGAGCTTCACGACGACCCAAAAATGCTTTAGTTTTGCGAACTGTGACTGCAAGATTTTCACCATTTTTGTAGTGAATTTTAATAATATCAATGCGTTGTTGAAGCGTGTTGTAATTTCTACATTTTTCATTTCCTACCCTACAAAGTATATATATTCTGGATCGTTATAGATAGCGAAGTCGATATAGCCATGTCCATCTGTATGTTGAAATCAACTTTCCGTAGCCCCCAAATAACTTACATACATAATTCATACATCAATATATCTGGAATTCTTCCGGTTCGGTTGCTAATTAAAATCGACACAATCGGCCCACAAATCGCTGAGATATAAGGAAAAAATCAGGACAGCTTCGATTTTTTACCTATTTTTGATCTTTATATGGATTACTAAGTCATTAATATAGACAACATGGATATCCAATAATACATATTTCAAAGACCTTTGCAACGGCGTATATGAGGCCAAAGTAAGTCGGACCTACAATTGGTCAAAATCGGGAAAAATATTTTTTACCCCAAAAAAATTTTTTGTTATAAAATTTTTTGTTATAAAATTTTTTTCACAAATTAATTTAAATTTTTTTTTTCAAAATTAAAAAAAATAAAAAAATTTTTTGTTCTAAAATTTTTTTCTCTAATAAATTAAAAAAAATAAAATTTTGTTTACCTAAAAAAATATTTTACTATTTTTTAAGTATAATTTGGTGAAGGGTATATAAGATTCGGCATGGACGAATATAACTCTCTTACTTGTTTATAAATTACTTTCTTATCATTGTAAGTAGTTTGACTAAAAATAGGCTGGATCGAAACTTTCCTACTTTAAATTTGATTAAGAATTTATTTCAGGGTGAAATTACGGTTACCGCTACCGTTACCGAAAAAGACCAAATTTGAGTTACCGTTACCTATAACCATTTTGAATAGGTATCAAACCTCTTGATATGTATCTTATATTTTACTTTTTTGTCTTTGACAAGAATATAGAAAAAATCAAGGTCAAAAATTGTAATATAAAGTGTTCAACACGAATATAGTTAACTGGCAACTCTATTTGTACTAATAAGTACATACCTTTAAAAATAAGAAATCAAATACATACATTTCTATAAACAAAAACATAAATAAACTATCAGATCAGGCCCAGTATGGTCACAGGCTACAACAGCTTTCGGATTATATTCACTCATTCACTTATGTATTTTATATTGGTGGCTGATGGAAAATTCCAAAATCAAATCAATTAAAACGAAAAAAAAAAACATAAATAAATAATAAAAAAAAAACTTCAATGTCACTGGTCACTTTGCTAACAGAACTGCTAATTTAAGAATATAATCAATAACTTGAAAAACATAAAAACAAAACGCTAAAACACTTTCACAGTTTATGCTCGTTATTATAACAGTCACTTGTACAGAAACTTCAACTATGTTGGTATGAGCTTGCAGCTACATACATAATTTTTTTGTTTTTATTAGACTGAGTGTATGTATGTATCTATGTGTCAATACAATTAACTTGGATGTGATTTTCTGTTATAATTTTTCTACAAAAAAAAAAAAAAAAAAAAGTTAAAAAATATTAAAGCTGTAAAATGCTGTGTTTTTGTTGCTATAGCAGTTGGTGTAACATATTGACGCCACAAAAACCAAAATCAACCCAACATTGTAATGAACCAAAAACCAAACCATACCAAACAGAACTGAACTAAACTAAAACGAACTGAGTCTGCCACATTTCTGCAACATTTGTGTGTTTAGCCACAGAAACAAGAACAACAATACCAATAGAAACAACAAAAAAAAGTTTGTACACATCACCAGCAAGCGGTAACAGCAACAAAATACAGCAACTAATAATAACAGGCAACAACATGAATAACAGTGACACAATGTCACAAACAATATTTGAGTTATAAATCACCAACAATACAACTACAACAATTGTTACAACAAAAACAATCATACACACTCATATAGATACACCCATGGAAAGCCAACAACAAATATGTATGTTTAAACACCCCAACCCAATTCCCTACCCCAGCTCCCCTACGAAAGAAAAAAAAAATTAAAACGTTACAGTACTGGAATACTGCTGCAACTCATAATAATTTTTAGAGATTACGCCCATGAATAGTTTTTAGTAAAATTGAAAAATCATTTGTACGTGACAATTTTCAAGATTAAAAGCTCGTTTACAAAGTTATTAACGATTTTAGATTTTTAGAGATTTTCATATCAAATAAAATTATGACTGATCAAAGATCGAGCTTATTCGAATGCTTATTAAGTGATTGACTAGTGATCACAGATCGTGCTCTTTTGCTAGATTGAATGATTACATATTTCAAAGTTATTGATGTTTTTAGATTTTTTGAGTTTTTCTCATAAATTATCGATTTTCGCTTGCAAATATGAGTAATCACAGATGGAACTCCTTTTTAGGATAAATGATTATTTTCAAAGTTATTGAAGATTTAAGATTTTTGGAGTTTTTCCTTTAAAATATCGATGAGTTATCATAGATAGAGTTGTTTCCAAGATTTTGGAAAGTCATTAACTATTTTTGGTTTTTCATATAAAAGATCGATTCCCGATCGGAAATATAATTGATGAAAGATCGAATTAAAGTCTTTTTATCTTCAAAGTTCTTAGAGTGTTTCCTATAAAAAGTTATTGATGACTTTAGTTTTATTGAGTTTTTTTTTTTCTTTCTTTTTTCATTAAAAATATCGATTTTCGATCGAGTGACCGAGATGGACTTTTGCTAAAAAATCGATCGATTTTGATCGATATCATTTTCCATATTAAAAGTTTTATTTTGAAAGTTATGAGCGATCACAAATCGAGCTTTTTTCTCTATTTAAGGCATATTTTCGCAGTCATTAACGAAGTTTTTATATAAAAGATCTAGTATTGTGCATAGATATAAGTAGATATGATCTCAGATCGAGTTCCTTTTTTCGATTAAACGCTAAATGTTCATAAAAAATATGTAATTTACGGTTCACAGTGATTAAAAAACTTTTTATTTTGGAAATAATTCATAGTATATCTTAATGAAATTATACATAGTCAGTGTTGGGATGTTTCTGATTTGATTTGTATTTACATTGGTTCGTAGTTAGAAATTGGACTAGTGGGCGTTCCACAAAGTAGCTCACCTCGGGACTACAACATTAAAAAAAGACCAAAAATTCAGTTCTTATATTACTTGAAAATAACGTTAAATATAAACGAAAAATATTTCAAGAGAAGGCAAGATAACACTTAAAGAAAACAAGAAACAGATCTATATTCGGCTGTGTCGAATCTTATATACTAAATTATACTTTAAAAAATATATATATTTTTTTTAATTATTAGCGGAAAAAATTTTAAGGCAAAAATATTTTTTTTTAATTTTTAAAAAAATTTTTTTTAATTAAAAAATTTTTTGTTTTTTAATTTATTTGTAAAAAAAAAATTTTTGTTTTTGCTGAAAAAAAATTCGGGGTAAAAAAATATTTTTCCCGATTTTGACCAATTGTAGGTCTGCCTTATATATGCCGTTGCAAAGGTCTTTTATATATCTGTCAGTAGATATCCCTATTGTCTATATTAATGACTTAAAATTCATATATAGATAAAAAATAGTTTAAAAAAATCGAGGTTTTCTGGTTTTTTCCATATATCTCAGCCATTTGTGGGCCGATTATGTCGATTTTAAATAGCAACCGAAGCGGAAGAATTCTCGATATATTTATTGTTCAATCATGTATGTAAGCTATTTGGGGGATTCTGAAAGTTGATTTCAACCGTTCTCCGTTCTTCAAAAATATTTCACATTTTCATATTTAAGTATAAAATGTGATTAAGACAGAACCATTGAATTATTGCTAAATAAAATAGTATTAAGAAAATTTATACAAATTTTTTAGTATGAAAATGTGAAATATTTTTAAAAGACGAAGTTTTAAAGTGACATATTTTTGAATCTAATTGAGATATTGTTTTAATAAAGACCAAAAATTAACTCATCAAAACAATAAAAAAAAGTTCGGAATAAATGTGGATACAATTTTTCCAAATATTTGCAATCCTATTAAAATTTTGATACAAATTTTAGTTTTAGAAACTCAGTAAATATGAAATATGCAATAAAATCTTTATTTATTAACACAACTTAATGAAATTTTCAACATTTTTTAAATTTGTTATTTTAAATAACAAAGTGTAAAAAACCTGTCAAAAGCTCAATGGGAATCCCGCAATTCCAAAAAATTGGAGTGAAAATCCCAAAAATTTGATTTTTTACAATTTTGCCCATAAGGTCCACATTTCCTTTGGAGCTGGGAAAATACTTTGGCGATAAATAGGGAACACATCAAGGTTTCCAAAGCTGCTTTCCGTTTTCTGATCCCAGCTTTGGGATTTGAGAACATGTGGCCCAAATTTGAAATGTTGATAAAAAAATAGGTCAAATTCCGAAGGGCGTAGGGGTGACACCCTCAAAAAATAGGACATGTTTTTTTATACCAAAATGTTCTCCGTAAAGATACCTTACAGAAAAATAAAAAAATTTTATATGTTCTTAAAAAAAAGTTTTGTTTTAATAAAAAAAGAGTTATGTCACCTTTTCGTCCAAAAAACTGCAAAAATTTACTTTTTTTTGAATTTTGAAATTGAAAATCGTTTATTTTTGGATCCATAATTGATATTGCTCTGAGTTTGTATATTATGGGTAATTTTGTCTAACTAACGCAAAATTTTGAGTTCATTCGGTTCAAAAGTAGGCCCTATATTTAAAAAAAATCGGACCAAGGTATGGCAAAATTATAAGAGATAAATAGCACACGCAAGCATGTTTTTCCAGACAAAAAAATTTTACATGTGGAAAGTATCCTACTTTGAGCACCCATAGCGCCGCCCCTGGAGCATTTGTAGTGGCCATTTGAATAACTTAAACTCGAATACTCCTTGGCTACGCCCACGTAAATCCCGATCGGACCAGCTGTATAGAAATGCCTGATTTATTTCCAAAAAGTTTTGATGCTGCCCCACTGTGCAACATTAAAAGAAAGACAAAAATTTGAGATTTTATATAAAATATTGACTTTTATGTAATTACCGATCGAGCTTTCTTTGTAGAGTATATTTTTGGTTATTTGAGATTTTCACGGACAAAATCGAGTTTTGGTCGAGTTATTTTCCACCACTGAATGCTTATAAACAAAGTTATTCAGGTTTTATTAAAGATAACCAACATTTTCTCCTCGAGTGTAATATATGATACGATTATGAAGTATTACGGGTGTAAAGTGCTTACAGTAAGTTGCATGTATGCTGCTGTATGTTATTGCTGCTGTTTACTGCAGCTACTGCAAATATTCTCTTTAACTTAGAATTATATTGCTGTATGCAAGTAGATTTGTTGCAACTTCTATTCCATAATCTAAGCATGTTACTACTGCTGCAGTTGTTGCTAAAGCGTGTGGTTAAAAGTACACACAAAAAATTATATTTTCCATATTTTGAATTGTGATTGTTGCTGTTGGTTATTTTGGAATTTTGTTGGTTTTTTTTTTTTTCATTTTCGATTTATTTTTTGTCTTGTGATTATGACAAAGATTTATTACAATTCATAAACAGTTATCCCAAAAAAAAAAAATAAATAAATGTTGCATGTTGCCACAACACAGTTACTTAGTGGTGCGCTTTAGATGCAGCAGCAATGTGTGATGTGTCTGTTTCTTGTTTTTTTATTTTCCTATTTAGAAGAATGTAACTTGCTGATGATTTTAGTTGAAATTTAGTTTTGTTACCAGGATATGTGTAGTGCAGTGACCCGGTTGTTGGTGGGTGACAAGTTTTCATTGGAAAATGTTATATTGAGGGCATTAAATTTAGTAGCAGGTTGTTAGAGAATCTTCAGAATCTGCAGCACATTGTAGTTTTCATAATAGTTTATAGACAAAATCCAACAAACATTAATATTTTTATTTAATGAGAGAATCGAAGAAATTATGTTATTGGGCGTATGACTTAAACATGCGGGATTTACAATAGATGGCGTAACTTTTGAATGCCATTGTTGTTGAATTTTGTTGCAAACAAAGCATCATAGACGGGAAGTTTTGCTTTACATCTTTAATTTGAAAAAAAAAAAGTTTCGCTAAAGAACACCGATTGCTTACCAAAGCTTATGGTGAAAGCTTATCGGTTTCAACATGCTAGAGATGATTTGTGCGGTTCAGAAGTGGTGGTTTTGACATGGAAGTCAAAGTTCTTTCAAACCAGCCAAAAAAGTTTGAAAACCAAGTATTGGAGGCATTACTCCATGATAGGTGCGGCTAGATTCCATGTGCAGCCGCTCCTCAAGCAGCTCACTTGGGTCCATTCAAATCTGATCACATTGTGATACCCAAGGGGTAGTCATCAGGGTATTTATAGTACTTCCGTTGACTCCAAATTAAACCAACCAGTAATAGATTCATCTCAGATTCATCCTTGATAGCTCATCCAAACATGATAGGAATGGAAATCCGAGGATGGGTTCCCTCAGATTTGTCAGAGCCGGACATTGGCAAAAAAGGTGATACACAGTCTCTTCCTCTTCTTCATTATGGCAGCTTCTACAGTAATCATTGTACCGCAGGCCCATTCTTCTAGCATGTGTCACGATTAAACAGTGTCCTGTAATAAAGGAGAGAATTAGCCTTATTTGCTCACGACGGTATTCTATAAGTAGATTCGTCCTGCTGGCATCATATACGGGCCAAGACGACCTCGCTGTAGCACAGGAAGGTTTCATTAGTCCAACTCTTTTGTGCAGTCTCATATAGTTTCTGCTAAACAGCCATTTTGCATTTAACAAGGGAAATACCAGAAAAGGGGTCGATCGTCTCCTCACTCATCATCGCACCCCCTTTGGCCAGATCATCTGCTATACAATTACCCTGATTTCCATCGTGTCCAGGAACCCATATAAGCGTTATTCTAGAATGTCTCGCTATCTCATTTAGGGATATCCGGTATTCCTCGGTTAACCTAGATGTCGTAAAGACACCCGCTAT
This sequence comes from Calliphora vomitoria, assembly GCA_942486065.2. Classification (NCBI taxonomy): domain Eukaryota; kingdom Metazoa; phylum Arthropoda; class Insecta; order Diptera; family Calliphoridae; genus Calliphora; species Calliphora vomitoria. The sequence goes on along the minus strand of OW818031.2, from coordinate 56,994,349 downwards.
TTCGTTAACGGCAGCCTTGCTGTCAGTAAATATACATATATCACCAGATATTCGATAATACCTCAGCCAGTTGGATGCACGTTTATTGGCAGTAGTTTCCGCCTGAAGAACAGTACAGAAGTTAGGTAGCCTAAAGTAGGATTTTATCCCAAAGTTTTCTATATAGAAACCTCCACCGACCCTACTACCCCTGTTAGAGCCATCAGTGTATATCCGTATGATATCAGCTGGGGGGAAGAGTACGCGTTGCCATAAATCCCTATTCGGGAACATAATATGGAAATGCCTATCGAAAAAAGGTTTTGCAATGCAGTAATCGACATTAACATGTAAGTGCCCATAGTAATTCAGTATCCTAGAGTGTCCAAGGTCCTTACCAGACCACGAACAAACAGCATTTAGTCTCACAGCAGAGTTGAGAGCCATCTGTATCACCATCAAATCCACTGGTAACCAGTTTAGAATAGTAAAAAGTGCCTTAGAGGAAGTAGACCTTATAGCGCCTGTAATCAGTATCGCGATAGTCCTTACAACTAGTTCAACGGCCTTCCGGTGAGTAGCATTATGCAGAGCCTGCCACCACACCAATACTCCATAGAACAAGATGGGTTTAACGACTGCTTTGAAGATCCAATGTATACCTTTCGGCATGATGATTGTTATAAAACTCAATAAGAGCTTGCAAAATCATTGGGAGCTACTCAATTAGCAATTTCAAAATGTTTTCGAGCAGCAGGATTCATACAAAAGCAAGAAAATTGGGTACAATATGAATTGAAGCTGAGAGACCTTGAAAACGACTTTGCATGTTCGAAATGATGTTTGAACGCTATAAAAGAAAATAATTTTTCCACCGAATCATTACTAGCGATGAAAAATGAATCCATTACGATTAGCCGAAGCGTGAATCATGCTTGAAGCCCGGCCAACCAGCCGATAAATTTGTTTTTAAAACTTTATGTGAACAACTGTATATCGTTTTGTGTGAGCATATCAGTACTATACTTTCTTATATTATTTGATATCTGTTTAATATCTCTTATTATTTTTCAATTCCTCACAAATTGAATTGAGTGACAATCATAAATAGTTTAATATACGTACTTACATATTAAAAAATATTTTGAAATAAAATAAACCATAACTAATTAAATTTGAAGAATTTGGCGGAAAAAGTAAATTACCAGGCAAAACAAACAATAAAATCATAGGGTGGGTGGTGGTGGATGATGTTTAACATCCACCAACACCCACCCTTAGAAAAATTTAAAAATTTTACACACATACAACATTTATTTAGAGGAATAAGTGAGAAAAACAGTCACTAATATGAGTGTAAATGTCAGATCGTCATGTTGCAAGAACTAGTCAGGCATAAATATGCCTCATATAAAAGCCACCTATACACATCGCCACAATCTGTACAAGTTGTAGTATTGTGTAGCTATGGGTATGTATGTGTGTGTAAATTGAGTCTACTTTTGAAGGAAAAAATACAAGAAAAATAAAAAATACTAAAAAATTGAGGAAAAATCATGTTTAAGGGAAAAAAATATAGAGTAAAAAGTAGAAAAATGTAACGTCAACATGAATAAAATATTGGAGGGTGATTTATGGTTCTCAACATGGATGGATTAAGGGTAACGAAGAGACCAACAAAGTGAACAGGACATACAAATACACTCACACACACACACCCAAACATACACGAAATAAAAATCCCACTTCTGTCATCATTTTGTTGGTTTTTATGTGTAAAAGAAAAAAATCTAAAGTTAGAAACTCAAACTAAAATACAACCCTGTTGATTTAGTTAAAAGCGACAAAGTTGCTGCTGTTACTACGAGACAAACAAAACAAAAAAAAAGCATTTTTATAACAGTGAAAAAAGTAACCGTTAAAATAATCAATATGGCTTCTTATGAGAGCATTTCCGAACAAATGAGTCAAAACTCTGGGAATATAAACATTTTCTAAACGATTTATTTTATTCTCTTTAACAGTAAACAAAAATGTAAAAAAATACAAGCGAAAAAAATGGGGAAAAAAATAATCTAAAAAAAAATCGCAAAAAAATTATACATTCTTTATAAAAATAGCAATAAAAAAACTCCGCCCACTTAAGACGCTTGCGCTTTAATTGCACATTTCTGCAGTGCATTTTTATTTCATACAAAAGATATTTAAGCATTTGTGAAAATAAAAAAATAAAAAATGTTTACTTATCCCCTCTGCCGCAACGCCACCCTCCCTCCCTAAATAGACACCTCTAATGACCGTCCGACCAAACGTAGGAACGTACGTTGCGGTCTTTTGTGAAATGTAGAGGTGGAAAAAGATACTGTAGAGCTTTTTTGTTTGTTGTTCTATGATGGTTTGTTGCTAACTTGTAATTCATTGCTTGCTCTGTACCTTTAGCGTCATCGTTTTTGTTGTTGTTGTTGTCGTCAACAACATCATCATCATCATCAGTTAGTTGCACTAATATTATTGTCAGTGTTAATAACTATACTACAACACTACTACGTAGTTAGTGATTTAAATGAGTTTTTTACTTAGTCCATGTTACTGTATTTTTATTAACTCTAATGAGATCATTTACAGACAACCTCTGCTGGGGTTACGTAGTGGTTAACATTAGACTTATTTGTATTTGACATGAATTGAAACTGCACTGATTTTAATAGCAATAGTAATTAATTTGGTCCGAGAGAAACCTTATCAACTTATCAGACTGACACGCTAACGAAACTAATATTCGAAACTCTATTTTCATGTACCTAATACTTTTAAAAATTCTGGTACAATTACACAGTGCTACAAAAGTGACCGAAAATAATATGCAGGAGTTCTCATGTAGTAATTATGTTTTGTTGGAGTCCATAGAGAGAGAATTCTTATAATTTTACTCGATCACTTCGTTTTAGTGATATAATGGTATTATTAAAGTTACTGCTTCAAAACATAATAAATATGTTCTTTAGAAACTAATTTTATTCTATTTGACAGATACAAGTTTAACCTTTTAAACAAAAAACTATTTAAAAAAAACAGTTAGAAACAGATTGAGTTACGGAAGTTTAAAGTCAAAATACTGTCAGCTATGATTTTTTTTTAAATATAAGAACACACAAGTATTAGTATGAATAAACCGAAAAATATGTTGTCACAAAAACTATTGGGTGTATGACTAAAAAATGCTTTTATTTTGAAACATTTGTACAATATAAATTTATTGGGCAACACCATTGCTAGCTATGACGTTTTCCCATCATTCTGGCAACTTATCGATTCCGAGCCACAAGAACTGCTCATATTTTGAGGTCAAGAACGAATCAAGAAAATTTCGGATACTTTGTACTGAAGTGAAGCGTATCCCAGAGTCGGACGGGTAAAGGTCTGGACTATAAGGCGGGTGAGGCAAAACTTCCCAACCACTTCTTTCTAAATAGTTTTTAACAGGTATTCCAAAATGTGGCCAAGCGTTGTCATGATGGAATATTACGGTTTGATGTCTAGTCGCATATTCTGGTAGTTTTTCGGCCAAAGCTCACTTCAAACGAATAAATTTGTCGTTCCCTGTGATGGTCTGATAACATGTCAGCAGCCTATAGTAGATAGGACCGTTTTGCTCCCACTAAATACAGAGAATTACCTTAGCACCATGGATATTTGGCTTTGGTGTCGATTCGACTGGTTGGCCGTAATGATTCGGTGCAAAACTGGTTTCCTTTTATAGCGTTGAAGCAGCATCTCAGACATGCAAAATCGTCTTTCAAGGTCTCTCAGCTTCAATTCGTATGATACCCAATTTCCCTGCTTTTGGATGAATCCTGATGCTTGCAAACGTTTTAAAATTGCTGATTGAGTTTGACAACAATCTTCATGGTGTAAGTCTTTGTCATCAAATTATTTGTCTTCCGTGTCAAAATCACCACTTCTGAATCGCATTAACCATCTCTCGCACGTTGAAACCGATGAAACACATTCACCGTAAGCTTTGATCAGAAATCGGTAAACTTCAGCGTCACTTATTTTCAAATTGAAGAAGTAAAGCAAAACTTCTTCCATATGACGCTTTGTTGGCATAAAATTCGACCCTTCAAAATGATATATAAGTTATTAAAAAATAGATATGACATCTTACAAATAAGAAAATTTTCACAGGGGAGGGATTTTAAAAAACAAAATAACAGAGTCGGAAGTGATTTTTGGAGTACAACCTACCTTCTCGCATGGTGGGGAGTCGTATATGATGGAGTAACTTCCATTTCTGCGAATAAGGAGTAAACACATCCGCAATTGTTTATCATTCCGACCTTTTGAGGAAAGTTGTGAATCCATTAAAAAATTACCCATGGACCTTTAACATGACCTTGTCCCAGCATATAAGACAAATACAACACAAACCGGGTTACAAAACAATTTCTACTGCTGATAGTAGTATATCTGGTAGTCCAGATATAAATCCTTTAGATTATAAATTGTGATATATTTTAGAGAACAAGAGCGTGAGAGCCCTACACGTCACCCAAATTTGGAATCCCTAAAACGTGTCCTTATCCGGGCATTGTTCGAATTTACTATGGATTTGGTGTGTACTGTGATAGACGGTTGGCTTGTTAGACTTCGATCGTGCTTACCTTCGATTTAAAAAAAAAAAAAACTATTTACCAGAACTTATGATAGTACATACTAAGTATGTTTAAGAAATAATTTAATTTTCTCCTTTTTGGAACATGTTTCCCTACATGTTTCACAAGGTGGACTTTTTTTACAATACATTTTCCCTCTTGAATGTATTATAATGAAGATAATTGTACGTTTACAGCTCGACTTATGTTGCCTTTTTGAAATTTTGAGTTGAACAACATAAATTAAGCAATTTTGTAATATAAGGACTTGTATGTTGTGGTAAAATCTTAAAGGCCATAGATATTTAAAACCCATACAGGAAATATGTTCCTTCAAAAAACAGTCTTACACAGAAAACAAAAAGGTTCGTTTTAGCAACCGATTTTTTTGCCAACCGATTATTTCTTGGCGCACATAGAGTTTGTCGGTTCTCTCAACAGAAAGTCAGTTGACAAAAATGAATTATATCTAAAACAATAATATTTTTGTCACTTCCAATCACTCGTTAAGAAACAAATACGGCAACAAAAACAAAACACATGTAAAATTTTCACTCAAAATAGACGTTTGTAAGCACATACAATTTTGTGAAACTGGGCGAATTCACTTAATTGTGAATAAATTCGAAAAGAATCCATCGATTTTTATGATCGATATCTCATTTTGTTTCTATTACATGTGGCTTTGAGATAAAGTCACAAATCTGATAAATTTCTGGAGTTTTCGATTTTTTATGATTTTTTTAAAACTAAAAAATTAATTTTTTCGTAAAAAATTTATTTTTTGCTTCAATTTGTTATTATAACTCCTAAACTAATGAGCCGATTGAAACGCAATATATATGTGAAAATTTGTACATAGCATAAGGAAATTCAATCAATCGAAAGAAGAACAATAACTACTCAATTTTATGTATTTCAAACAAAAAACTAAAATTTTGTGAAAATGAGCGAATTCACTTAATTGTGAATAAATTCGAAAAGAATCAATCGATTTTTATGGTCGATATCTCAGTTTGTTGATATTATATGTGGCTTTGCGTTAAAGCAATAAACCTGAACAATTTCAGGCGTTTTCGATTTTTCATGATTTTTTTAAAACAAAAAAAATATTTATTTTCACGTAAAAAATAGATTTTTTCCTTCAATTTGTTATTATAACTTCGAAACTACTGAGCCGATTAAAACACAATATATAAACGGATTAAAGGTTATGTGAAATTAAATTTTTCTGTGTTTATTTTAATAATACCGGACCAACCGTTTTTGAGTTATCATTAATTATGTGGTGAACTGTCTAAAAAAGTTCACAATTTTACTTAATTTTTTTTTTATTTTTTTTTTTTTAAATCCTCTCTATAGAATTTAAAATTTGGACATATTTGTACTACTGGAACCACAATACATAAACATTTTGTAGTGGTTTAAAAAGCCTCCAAAATTTTTTCGACTTTGTTGCCCGTGATTTCATTTAACAAGCCAGTTAATGGTTAACAATGGAATCCTATTTCTATTGGTACAATATTTATCTCCTTAATCAGGGAAGATAAACAAAGACCAATCCGTCTGTCATTGTTTTTGATGTAAAACAACACACACATGTCAGACATATTTTAACATTAGGGATGACACAAAATGCGAAACGTAGACCTGGAACTTGGGACTTGACAAAATTCGATATGAAATGGCCCCTTCTTTAATAATGTGAATATATCCTCGATACTGGATGCCATTTATGATCTAACAGGCTATCATTAAATATATGGCTATCCCAGCTCGATATATCAAGCTATAGTCATTTTATTTCGGCTTGAATTACGCTATTATAATCTAGTAGCCTGAGGAGAAATGTCAAATTCAACTGGTACCACACTCTACAGAAACGCAAACTTAGATATCTCCGTATAAGCTCTTTCCTGGATATGTGTGGCTTAGAAGATGTGTCAGTGCTTGATCGAGCAGGTTTCATCATAAATACTACGTGATAACATAAGAACCAAGTACCAACGTCAAGACAATAGCGAGAGGGAAAGCTTACCCTTGGAGAAAGGGAACTAGTTCTGTAATTGATTCCTTGCTATTGTAGAGCAGTTCAAGTTTTAACAAATAATACAAATGTGTAAAATGATAGGTCCACTTTAACTTTAAGCGTTGGTCTAGAATGTAGTAAATTGGTTCCATTATTTTCAGAGATACTACTAGTACGTTCAAAATGTATACAAATTTTTCGAAGTTTCTTTCCTATTCACAAGTTAAATAGATGATTTCGATAAACATTACGATCAACCAACTTAGAATTTTTTTTTAAAAGGTATCTTGTGGATTTGAATTTGCATTTTATTTCAACAATAGTTTAAAAGACACAAATTTATTGTAATGGATCCCTCTGTGTGGTATAAATCTTTAGAAACTACTTAATTTTTTTCTTCAAAAATCATTTAGATTATAAATCCCTCCATAATTTCGTTAAATTATCACATGATTTAAAACATATATGTATTGTGTTCTTATACTCCGCAATTCCTTATCTGACCAGCAAGCAGCACTGCAAAATCTGCTGCTGAAAATCTTTGGCTCTTAAAGCGGATGGATCTCATGTGTAAAATGTGTTGTAGTCGTAGCGATCTAAAAAGCATTTACAACATAATTAAATGCCAGTTAACGGTTCGATGATTTTTTCCCTTGAGTTTGTTGTTGTATTTTGCTGCAAATGTTGTTGGTTTTCAAGCCATTTTTGCTGTTACTAACTAAAAAATCTACAGCAATTTTTTTTTCTTTTTGTGTTTTTAATTTGTATTTATCAAAGGCAACCATTCTAAAATAGAAATAACACAAACAAAAAATGAAAAAAAAAATATAAGTAAAGAACAAAAAAAAAAAAAAAAAACTCATATTAAAGCAAACAAGCACCTACAAACAACAAACTACCCCTTCTATAGTAGTTGTAATCGTTGTTGCTGCTGTTGCTGCAACTGCTGTTATTATGATTGCGGTGTTAAATACCTCAGCAAAAAATCCCTACAGTCGTTATGAAAAATAAGTGGGATATTCTTTATAAGAGTAAAAATAACCCGCTCTCAGTTGCTAAGACTCTCTTACCCCCTCTTACCGGCCCTACCCAAAAGTGGCATCTAGTTTTACAGAGGCTAAAAAAAACAGTTGTTCTCATGCAGGGTTTCAGTTTTGTGTTTAATTGTTTTTTTGTTCTTGTTGTTGTTGTTGTTTTTATTCAATACGAGCTGTTGCTGGTACTAAAAGCTTAAACTAAGCTAAACTACGTAAACAACAACAACAACATCAACAAAAGTAAAAAACCAAAGTATTTTTTTTTATCAAAAACTATAGTAAAACTGCATGTACGTATGAGTGAGTTAGTATATGTGAGTGTAACACATTCATGGGTATGAATATTTACAATTGTTTTTATTTTTTCATTTCATTTTCCATTTCTATTCTCTTTATGCATTTTTTGTGTTGTTAGTTAGTAGTTGTTGTATTGTACAATACGTACTTAGTACAGCAGTTAGTTTGTTGTTATTTGTACATACATTTTGTTTTTGTTTATTTTTTTGCATTAATTGGCCGTGCACATGCATGCATGTGCACTTATTGTTTAGTTAAACTCATACATTCATGCACAAACACTCGTACACATACTCCTTCCTATATGTACAACCAAATGATTGCTGCTGAATACGGTAGCGATTCATTTTATATATTTTTGTTGGTTTTGTACTTCTAGTTGTAATGACGCCATTTTGAAAATGTTATGGTGTGTGTGTGTGTGTGTGATTTTCAGTGAAATGTTTAGTTTTTCTAAATTCTAATACGAAATGATCAGATTTTACTTTTGAAAATGATTTTTATAATTTGTTCTCCCCTTCATTTAGGCTGCTCATGTACAGTTATAGCAAAAGGTATCAGTGCTAAAAATCTCCACAACATTTTTTGTTGTAGTAAAAGTCTCATTTGTTTATTTTGTAAAGATCAACATATGACTCAGAAATTGAGTTAAAATACGTTTTTTATACTAAATTTATTAAATACAAGATAAGTTTACATCACATTTTGAGGGGTTCTTAAATAACAATTAAAACTATAAAAAGAACATAAATGAAAATATTACAAAATTCTGAATCATAAATAAAATTAACTTAAATTTTTAATTCAAAAATTTTTACTTCGAAATTTTACCCAAAAAATTAAGTTGACCAATAATAATTTTAATATTTTGTATGGAATCCTTTGTTCTTAATTATGGCCTCTAGTCTTCTAGGAATGAGTCCACTAAGTTTTGGGTCACATGTGGTGATATTTTATTCCACATTTCTGCAAAGCTATTGTGAGATAATTCTTGTTCCTTATTTCCCTCTCTCTAACTTTTCTGTCTAAATGGTCCCACAAAATTTCTATAGCAATAATAAGTATCTGCTGATTGGGTAGGAGTTTCCTTCCATTTCGAAGTGTTATACAACAACCATAGCTTTGTTTTATGCGCCGTGTGCTCGGAAGTACCCATTTTTCCCACGCTGCGATGAATATTTGTTTTTTAAAATGTCAATATATTTCTTGTGATCCATTATTCCATCAATTATCTGTACATTTCTAAATCCAGCGGTAGTACCCCCATATTTAAATGTTGGACATACATTTTTTTTACTCTTCACCTTCGTGAGAAGGGTATATATAAATTTGTCATTCCGTTTGTAATTTCCACAATATAATTTTTCGACCCTATAAAGTATGTATATATTCTAGATCCTTATAGATAGCGGAGTCGATTAAGCTATATCCGTCTGTCTGTTGAAATCAATTTTCTGACGACCCCAGATATCTTCGGGATCTAAATCTTCAATAATTCTGTCTGACATGCTTTCGAGAAGTTTCCTATTTAAAATCAGCAAAATCCGTCCATAAATAACGGAGATATGAGCACAAATCCGAGACAGCCTCTGAAAATTTTATCAAAAAAAGACAATTTATTGCATGCTTTGACAAAAAAGCAACAAAACGTATGTTTGGATGTGTGTTGGTTTCATTGCTTTGCGTATTTTGGTTTTTTTTTTTTTTTGTGTTTCGTTTCGTTTGTCGTTGTTGTTTTTATACCCTTCACCTTCGTGAGAAGGCTATATATAAGATTATCATTTCGTTTGTAACTTCTACAATATAACCTGTTCGCCAGCAATTAAATTATAATCTTTAAAAGTTTTCTTGATATATTTAGGATGCTATACGCTGAAAGTGGGCAATTATTGCATCCACAATAAAGATGTAAAGCTATTGTGAGATCTTTGTTGTTCCTTATTTCCCTCTCTCTAACTTTTCTGTCTAAATGGTCCCACAAATTTTCTATAGTATTAATATGTGTCTGCTGATTGGGGAGGAGTTTCCATTCATTTCGGAGTGTTATACAACAACCATAGCATTCGTTTATGCGCCGTGTGCTGCAATCAAGATTTGTTTTTTAAATTGTCAATATATTGCTTGTGATCCATTATTCCATCAATTATCTGTAAATTTCCAATTCCAAGGGTGCTCATACATCCTCATACTAGTACCGAACCACCCCCATGTTTAAATGTTGGACACACTTTATTTTACTTTAAGCTCTTCATAAGGCTTTCTCCATACTCTACACCTCCCATCGCTTCCATATAGATCATATTTGCTCTCATCCGTAAAAACCATTCTGTTCCAAAAGTCGTTAGACTTATTTCGGTGTTCTTTGGCGCATTTAAGTTGCTTTGTCATAGCACTTTTCGTACTGTATTTGGGCCTACGCTTTTGTTGAAGTTGTTGATGGTTTTAGTTATTTCTGTTGGTGGGATCCAGTGGTGTTAACCGTACGGTAATTACCGTATTGTACGCTAATTTAGACCTCCGAACGGTAGGCAGGTAATTTCTACATTTGTACGGTAATTTGAAAACGTTTGAATTTTTAAGCATTCGACTCCAAAAGTAATATTTTCATAATGTGTCTACACATAACACAGGTCAACCACAAAAAAGGCTTCACTAAGCACTATATGGATTTGATGCATCATGGCTATCTATGTACAAAAATGGTAAAACTTTTCAATTCTGTGGATAGATTTTTTTTTAAAATTTTGAAGTAAAATTATAAATTTTGTTAGATGTTTCTCCACATGTTGAATGATATCGCAAAAAGGGTCAGGCTCAATCCATTGTTATTAAAATAAACTTAGTTGAGATTTACATAACCTTTAATCCTCTTATATATTGCTATTCAATCGCTTTAGTAGTTTCGGAGTTATAATTTTTAAGGAATAAATATAATTTTTACATGAAAAAAAAACAATTTTTTTTAGTTTTAAGTCAAAAATCAAAAACGACATAAATTGTTCAGATTTATGGCTTTATCGCAAAGCCACATGTAATAGGAATAAAATGAGATATCGATCATAAATATCTATTGATTCTTTTCGAATTTATTCACAATTAAGTGAATTCGCTCATTTTCACAAAATTTTAATTTTTTGTTTGCTATACATACAATTGAGTAGTTAATGTTCTTTCGATTGATTGAATTTTGAAAACATTTTGCCTATGCTATGTACAAATTTTCACATATATATTGCGTTTCAATCGGCTCAATAGTTTCGGAGTTATAATAACAAATTGAAGCAATAAATATAATTTTTACGTGAAAATAGAATTTTTTTTTTGTTTTAAAAAAATCATGAAAAATCGAAAACGACAGAAGTTGTTCAGATTTACGACTTTATCGCAAAGCCACATGTAATAAGAACAAAATGAGAAATGGATTGTTTTCGAATTTATTCACAATTAAGTGAATTCGCTCATTTTCTCAAAATTGCAAGAAAATATTATTATTTTTGTTCAAGACTTTGTATAAGGTAATTTTACCCAAAAAACGGTAATTTGTTTAGGGCTGTACGGAAATCGAAACAAAAAAGTTAACATCACTGGTGGGATCTTAGGATTTTTCTTTATTTCCCTCACAATTGTTCTCAGAAAGAGCATGAGAACGTCCACATTTTGGCGTATTCTCAAATTTCTTCGTTTTGTTATATATATGTCTACAATCTTTTTTATAGTATAATAAAGCCTTTTCACTATTTCCCCAATTTTCCGCAGCGAGTTATTAGATTTTTGAAAATTTATTATAATTTTACGGTCCGATTCTGTAGTTTTTTTACGTTTTGGTTATATTTTTTTGAAAAAACTGTTAATAAAATTGAGGTCTTTTGCTGTAGCTTTTGTGGCATTTCTGATGTTTTGTTTTTGAAAAATGTACCTTTATTTGTTTTCAAATCAATGCTTGTTAGTGATGAGAACTCACTTTTTGAATAAAAAAAAATTTACAAAATTTGATTTTGTGCTAAAATTATTCAGATTAACTGCAATTTAGGTTAGTAGTTTTAATAAGAACACTATCGGCATTAAAAATAATATATTTTCAATTAAAATCATAAAGGACTTTAATGACCAGAAAGATCATATTAAAATATGGGAGGTTGAGGACTCACTCACTTTTTGAGTCAACTGTATATACGCAGAGAAAGAATGTGGTTCGGCATGGTTACGATAACTACACTATGTTCTTTGTAACAATATATTGTTTAGTACTCTACAACTATAAACATTTGTATGTTCCTCGCAATTACAAATTTTAGTATTGATCACTGAAACATGAACCATTAAATGTTAAGTTTCTACATTGAGCAATAATGTAATAACAATATATTTAACAAAAATATAAATTCATACTCGTATGTATTTTATAAGCAACAAATATTTACCAATTCTCGATATAAACTTTTATTTTTTCTATTTCAATTTCTAAATTACATTTGGGGTTTTCTCAATATTAATTTGCTATTATGAATTGTCTTCTAATCCAAAATATAATTTCCATTTTCCGGGTCCTTTTGCGAGCGTTTCCTAGTTGATGGATTTCATAAACATATAACAAATGAATTGAAAATCATAGCCTAATATTCAAAGTATGTATTCTAATTGGTCTATTACAATACATACTTTCGAGGACGGATCAATAAGTCCGTGACTTTTTGAATGAAACACAGGTTTTTTGATAAAAAATTATTTTATTTTTCAACATAGTTTCCTTGAAGCTCTAAGTATTTTTGTCCAATTTTTGTATCCCTTCCAAAAAATTAGATTTGTCGAGGTCATCAAAAAAGTTATTTTTGGTGAGATAATTACATTATTGGAGTCAAATCTATTTCCGCCGACCCATTTCTTCAGGTTTGGAAACAAGTAATAGTCACTCAGGTCTAAATCCGGAGAATAGTGTGGGAGAGGGAGCATTTCATAGCCTAATTTTTGTCATGAAAACTGTACATACTTCAAGTTAAATTGGTTGTTAAAGTTGATGGGCCTTTCACCATTTTTCTTTTTGTTAAAAATTTAGGCAAAAAATATTAATTTTAACCACGCCCAATTTACGATATGGAAAAATAAAGAAAAATCTACACCGTGTTAATTAAATTTTAGAAAAAATTTAATTTATTTACTCAAAGAAGCTATCACAACTTTGGCATTTTACAATCGATTTTCACAATATTGGCCTCATTGTAATGTGTAATGTACTATAGTGTCAATATATTTTCTCAAAAATCCTTGTCTATTGCATACAGGATACCGAACTCAAAATGGTATCTTCTATTTTCTAATTATTTTCCTCAATTAACAACACATATTCAGAGTGGTACCCCCTTATGGTCTCCAGATAATAAACATTTATTGTAGTAAAAACTTCGTAATATTTCGAAGAATAATCAAAAAACTTGAAATATGCTTATTTTTAAACATATCTTTTGAAATTAGTTGTCCAATATATATATAGCGAATTTTTAACTTAAAATTAAAAGGAATTTTTCTCTCTTTTTCCCAAACGCTTTAGGTAAGCTAAATCTATATAAATATATAAATGTCTTTGTAAGTTTGTTTGTTTGTTTGAGGATCACGCCTAAACGGCTGAACCGATTTTATTGAAATTTGGAACGTAGATAGATCCTTGATCCTAACTTAAAATTAAATTTTTCTCTCTTTTTCCCAAACGCTTTAGGTAAGCTAAATCTTCTATATAAATGTCTTTGTAAGTTTGTTTGTTTATTTGTTTGTTTGTTTGTTCGTTTGTTTGTTTGTTTGTTTGTTTGTTTGTTTGTTTATTTGTTTGTTTGTTTGTTTGTTTGTTTGTTTGTTTGTTTGTTTGTTTGTTTGTTTGTTTGTTTGTTTGTTTGTTTGTTTGTTTGTTTGTTTGTTTGTTTGTTTGTTTGTTTGTTTGTTTGTTTGTTTGTTTGTTTGTTTGTTTGTTTGTTTGTTTGTTTGTTTGTTTGTTTGTTTGTTTGTTTGTTTGTTTGTTTGTTTGTTTGTTTGTTTGAGGATCACGCCTAAACGGCTGAACCGATTTTATTGAAATTTGGAACGTAGATAGATCCTTACTTGGAAGTGTCAATAGACTATAACTTTCAATACTTGGACCAGGAAGGGGTAAACAGGGGGAAAACCGGTAAAATTGGTACCTTTAGTTCTTAAACAGTAAATACTAAACGGCCGAAACGATTTTATTGAAATTTCAAACATAGACTACGACAGGGGTAGCGAAGCGCACCGGGTCAAGCTAGTATATTATAAATATAAAACAATAGAGCATATGAGAATTACAGAGACTTTAGCTTTACTTGTAAAACTATTAAAGCTTAGAAAAATCACCAACAATAGACACTGATTTTATCTTTTCTTATTTTCCCTACTACGATTGGTTGTAGTCTTTTATCCATTTCCACTTAGGTAAAAAATTACTAATTTTCCTTGAATCAAAGTGAACAATTATCAAAAAAATGTCTTATATTTTCAACACTTTGTTAACATTTTGAAATAAATAAAAGAATTTTTTAAAAACTATTTTCCTGTTATATATATGAATAAAGCTAAAAGAAGCTATAGCATAAGTCAATATTTTTATAAAAAAGAAAATGTTTTTTTTTTCAATTTTTATTCTTTCACAGATACAGTGTTACCTCGATAAACGCAACCAGCGACTTGACAATCGCAACACCCTAATTCTTAACATTGGTGATGCAGCTTTGAAAAAAGCAAAACCTCAATTAACGCAAATTTACAAACATTATCTTTTTCTCTCTCGGTATGTTTTTTATACAATAATTTTAAATTATTGTTTTAGGTAAAATCCTTTCCTCTAAATCCTCCAACCAACTTCATGTAATAGATTTGATACTTTTGGATAATGAGGGAGAAGTTAAAAGTAATGATTGAATGAAAACCGTTATGTGCTTTCCAGCACTGCTATTCTTTAACCTATAGCTTAGTATTCTATTCAAAATTTCGTGCGAAATGCTGTCAAACTACATATAAAATATTTGGAATGGAATATATGCGAAATAATTTTGCAAAAGCAGTACTCTGTTCTTATTATGGAAAACATGTAAAATACATCTAGCAGCCTTATTTTACCACACGAAATAACATAAGCAGCACTTCTTTCGTACGAAATTAAAACCAACAGTTGGTCATTTGTTGCATATAAAATTTTTCGCATGAAAAAAACCATGATTTTTCGCTAATATGAACAGAGTACTAGGCTTATGAGCCAAAGTGTGATAAAAAT
This sequence comes from Calliphora vomitoria, assembly GCA_942486065.2. Classification (NCBI taxonomy): domain Eukaryota; kingdom Metazoa; phylum Arthropoda; class Insecta; order Diptera; family Calliphoridae; genus Calliphora; species Calliphora vomitoria. The sequence goes on along the minus strand of OW818031.2, from coordinate 56,979,079 downwards.
AAAAAATCTATACAAGAAAATTATTTTGTCCCATATTATTGCAAGCGGGGGTTCAGATATTGAGCAAAAGCCAAAATCTTTTAGTTTGCATAATGCTTGGAATGAAATAACCTCCTAGTACAATTTAAAAATGCTGGAATCATATTGAACATGACTTACTATTGAGAGCAGAGGTAATTAATGTACAATTGACCATTTCCACAATGAGTAATTAGCTACAAGAAATTTCTCCAGAAATCATAAACGTAGAAATAAATTCTACGATATATCCAAATTGAAGAAGAAATTGCATAACATGAATCTTTAGCTTGATAACAACTACCAGTAAACCTACATTTGAATGTGTATTTCTTATTAATCTTAATACTTTTTTGTTGGTTTGTCTTCATTTTAATTAAATAAATGCATTTATTTTAAACGTCATTTTAAAAATGCCGATTTTTTAAAATTTGCAATATTCAAAGTATTGGCCATTGTTAGCTTTTTCCATTCTTTTCCCATCCGTCTGGCAACATATGGATTCAGAGCCAAAAGAACTGCTCATGTTTTGAGGCCAATAACGAATCAAGCAAATTTCGGATATTCTGTAAGGGAAGTGTATCCCAGAGTGAGCGTTCTACATCGATCGAAACAAATAGTTTTTAGCCGGACGAGGCACTGTCTGGACTATAAAGCAGGGGAGGCAAAACTATCCAACCACTTCATTCTAAATACTTTTTAACAGGTACTGCCACATGTGGCCGAGCGTTTTTATGATGGAACATTACGGTTTCATGTCTGGCCGCATATTCTGGGCGTTCAGTACAGGTTTTCTGTGATGGTCTGATCTGATTTCAGCAGCTTATAGTAGAGAGGACCTTTTTTTTCTCACCAAATACAGATAATTACCTTAGCGCCATGAATATTTGGCTTTAGTGTCGATTCGGCAAGCTAACCGGTCTTCATATAAGATCTCTAATGCTTCGGGTTATTGTATAATGGATTAACTTTTCATCACAAGTAATGATATGGTGCAAAAATGATTTTCTTTTATAGCGTACAAGCGTCATTTCGGAAATGCAAAATCGTCTTTCAAAGTCTCTCTGTTTCAATTCGTATTATACCAAATTTCCCTGCTTTTGGATGAATCCTGCTGCACGCAAACGTTTTGAAATTGCTGACTGAGTAGCTACCAATGATTTTGCAAGCTCTTGTTGAGATTTACAACATTCTTCATGGAGTATTGTCTTCATTTCTTGGTCTTCAAACTTTTTTGACAGGCCAGCCAGAGATCCTTGTCTTCCGTATCAAAATCACCATTTCTGAACCTAACAAACCATCTCTTTCACGTTGAAACCGATGGAACACATTCACCACAAGCTTTGGTGAGCAATCGCGGTACTTTTTTCAAATTAAAGAAGTAAAGCAAAAGTGAAGCTTTGGAGGTACAAAATTCGACATTTTCGAAGCAAAAAAAAAGTTGTTGTTAACACTTAAATGTTCAATAACTATATTCAGAAAAAATGACAAATATGTACCCTTCAAAATGACATTTAAGTTATTAAAACCAATAAACGCGTTCAAAAGATATGTCATATATTGTTAATCCCGCATTTTTAAGTCATGCGTCCAATTATAATTGTTTTTCTAAATAAACCTTTTATTTGGTTTAAAAGAACTTATCTTTAATCGAAAAACAAACATAGAAATTTATGACTCGGTTTTCGCAACAACCTAATATTTCTATTGGTTGCTATAACCAAGGTTACACTTTATACTTTTTTCCAAAACATAGTTTCACAAAATTGTTGTCATCAAACATTTTAAGATTTCTTTTTATGATTTCTTTGAATTTTAAGAATTTCTCATAAAACTTACTCTAAATAACATCGAACATATGCCAACATGTTTTAGAAACAAACTAATTACCGACAAAAATGTATACCAATATTCATTTTAACATAAACACATTTGAAAAATAACAACCACTCAATACTAGTATCAAACAAAAAAATCGATAACACCTTTAAAAATAAATAAAAAGAAACGGTAAAGGATTACTATATTATTTGAACTTTGGGTAGGTCATCTTTAGCACCACGTAGCACAAACAACAATGAAAATTAAACCATTTGTTGTCTAATATTCCAGGATCGAAAACAAACAAACAAAACAAAAGGATTCAACTTGTAAGTACCTATATAAGTAAGTGGTTGAGAAACTTAAATGAATCATCATCATCATACACTTTTAAAACAAATGAATGAATCTTTTTCACAGGGTTTTTTTTTAGATTGAAAATTAGTACGTTAAACGTGCTACAACATGCGTATATCTGTATGAAATGAATTCGAATTCGTTCGTAGTCAACTCGCACTCTCGTAAATACGCACTCGTTAAATGCGTGTGTCACGTGTGCCAAACATTGCGTAACTAAAAGAGTTAAAGGAGCGACACCATCATTTGACCACCAAACACACTTTGCTGGGAATCAAAAAACTCGTACTCATTCACATATATACAATGACGAAGACACCAGCGAAAACAAACAAAATAAAGCTGGAAAAACTTGTTAAAGTCTAGTTGATGAGACCTACGAAATAACCAAAACTAACAGCTGAAAACAGGATTTGTTTTGAAATTTAAACGTAACAGAAAAAAAAGGTCCTCCTCAAAACAAAACAAAGGGTTGAGGACTTGAAATTGCTTCTGTTTTTGTTATCACAAAAAGCATTAGAAAACCGGTAGAGATACAAACACATGGTCACGTCATGTTAAAGGGTATAAAACGCGTCGGCAAAAAAGCACCAGACAAACAAACTTTCAGCTAAATTTTCATGCAAAAAAAAAAAAAATATACAAAATTGGTCATTTTCAAAAGTGTTGTACCATAATATAGTATGGGTTTGCTGGCAAATTTTAGCACCCAGTTAAAATTTAATTATCGCCGATAACAAACAGAAAATAAGACTAAAAATTACTACAATTGAATACAACCCCCTTCAATTGAGTGCAAAACTCTAAATAAATTCTACAGAAATCTGTAGAGTAAACGCAAATTCTCTTTATTTATCTGTAATTTTAACTCTTGCGATGTTTTTTTTTTCCCCCTTCAATGCAACACAAAACCCACTCAATTGCTCACAAACTTGTGCTGCACATTTATTTCTATAATTTACCAGCAACAACTACTACAGCGACTGACTGCAAATAGCTTCGTGTTTTAGTGGTGCGCCCAGCAGCACTTGAGAGCTCCGCCTATTTTTTTATTTTTAATTTTTCTTACATGTTCAAACACTTCAACAGGCCACAGCTCGTATGAGTGTTTTCTTGCTACTTTTATAAGCGCCCTCTTGTGTTAAGTAGTTGATGTTTAGAGATTTCTTTGGCTGCAAAGTTTGAGTGCTTTGTTGCGATGTTTTCATTTCCCCTTTTTTTACAATGACTCAACCAACCAGAAATTGAGTGTTTTAACTATGAATGCAGCTGTTTGTGTAAATTCACTTGGCTGCAAATCAGTCAGTCAACTGTCAAGATAGTTTAGTTTTTGTTGGATTTTTTTCTATGCGATGTTATTTTGTTTGAAAGTGTTCCCAGTTCTTTTATTAGATAAATGTGTTATACGCAAGGATGTGTTAACAGTTATCCTGTATAACAGTTTTTTGTAGTTCCTTAGTTTTATACTTAATTTATAACAGAGTATTCCAGTTATAATAATTATAATAGTTATGTATTAATAAAAATTCCTTTTTTTTTCACCTGTTTTGTATAACGTGACACATAACGAAAATCTGGAACACCAAATATTTTGGTCGTAGTTTGAAAATGTGTTCAAATTGGATTTATAGATTTTTAGCTTGAAATAATAGATTTTACATGAAGTTGTAACGGTCTCATAATCTAAACTAAATTATTCATAATGAAAAAACTAGCTGGGATTAAAAAGTTATTTTTCGTGGGTAAATTTTCATCATTGAAAACATTTTTCAGAGTTTGTTTTATGCATCCGGATCAATAATGAAATTTATTGTTTATTTAATAATTGTTTGGCTTTTAATGTTACATAAATAGATATTGTTTTGAGTATAATTTTCGGTTTTTACATCATATTTTATATGCACACAGAAAAAAAAAACAGATTCGTGATAGCAACCGAATTTGTTGCCAATCGAATGATTCTACTTTAGTGACCGAATTTTACAGTTGTGGTTACAAAACTTTAGAAGGGGTAACAAAACTTTGGTTGCTTCAAACGAAATTCTTCTTTATCAACTGATTTTCTGTTAACAGAACCGTAAAATTCGATGTGTGCTACCGAATCATTTGATTGGCAACAAATTCGGTTGCTATCACGAATCTTTTTTTTTTTTGCTGTGTGCATAAAGCATTTTTTAAAGCAAAATTCCGCTTTTTGTGGTTATATGGAAAAAATCAATTGACAAAGTTGTTTGCTGATACATCAGTCGGCTCTAAACGGCTGAACCCATTTGATGGACAATTGGAACGAAGATTGCGTCAATAGAATAAAATTTGTATCAAAACTCCCAGGTTAGAACAAATCAAAGCGTACAATATTAGAAAAGTACTTTTAAAAAAATTTAACTTCGAGCTGGTAAAAAGTGTTTACTTAAAATTTAGTTCACAAACAATATTCATTTGGGAAATTTAAAAATTAATACAGAAATGGGGTAAACATTTAATGTGTTGGTATTTTGTTTGTTTGTTAATGCTGCGAAATTTGTATTGAAATTATTAGTAACAAAGTACTTTATAAGTGGAACTTTGAAAGATAATAATGGATAATAATTTAACAACAGCCTTGTAATTCAAAATGTTGTTAAGTTTTTACCTTTGAAAACGTTGGTTTATTTCCTTTAGATAAACCGGATACTTCTGATTGCAAATAAAAGCAGTTTTAGTAGTTTAAACTTGTAACAACTCTTTATTTATTCAAATGTGCAACAACAACAGTCCAAATATTCACTATGTGTTTTTAATTCACACACACACGTTTATAATGCACAAACTTCAATGTACAAGACAGTTGATGTTAACTCTAACAGCGCCTATGATAAACTCATCTTCATACGAGTAGCCTAGATTGTTCTTAACGGTCAAAAGACGTATGTTCGAATTCTAGATGTTTCGATGCTCACTCATGGTGAATGGCATAATAAGGTTTATTTTTTTGATTTTTGTCTCTTAATATTTGAATTGCAAAATATGCATACAAATATATATTGTTACGAATTTGCACTAGCGATTTGAATTTAACGGTCTGTAGCAACTGCCAGCAACATTCATCGTGTTTGTTGATAACATGCGGTTATTAGCATTGTTTGTAAGTATGGCAACACTATATGTTTAAGCTGCTAACATGTGTATATAAAAGTTTGTCATTTCGTTTGTAATTTCCATGACGTAATAAGTAAGGTGAGAGCGTTTCGACAACAAACACAATATTTCTTGCTGGCAAGAGCATGGGTTTTGTCAAAATTGAATTTGTCAAATAAAAAATAAACAAATTTTATTTTGGCATATTAACTAAAAAACGGCCGTTAAATTTAAATTATATTTGAAAAAGAACAACGGTTTAATAGTGCTTTATCCAAATTTCATTATATGAAATCTTTATATTCACATTTTCATTCATGTTTTTTGATTTAAAAATTTTTTTCTTTGAAAATAAAATTTATTATTTTTTCAAAATAAATTCAGTTTTACAAAACACAAGCACTTTCAAAATAGATAAATAAAAATCAGCTGTGTTGTTGATTTCACCTTACTTAGTGCATCCTGGTAATTTCTACATTTTTATTTCCAAAAATCGGTATCGGTTTTAAAAAATTGAAAACAGATCGGTTTCGGTTTTTTGATAATTTTTAAATATTATAAGTTTTATAGAAACAAAATCACTTGATAATATAGGAAATGCTAAAAAATTTAAAATTCAAACTGGACGGGTGTTCGAAAGGATAAAGAAAAATTTTACTTTTTCTTTTAATGGTATTTTTTTTAATATATATTAAATTTGTTAGCTTATAAAGTTGGCTAACATGCTACTCAAAAAAAAAAAAAAAAAAAAAAAAACACGATATGTCACTAAAAATTTAATCCTTTTACGCGTTTCTATTATTTTTTCCAGAAAAAATATTGACTATTTGCATTGTTAGTCATATAATGTATTTAAATATAAATGAAAAAAGGAATGATTATGCTTTTTCTTATGTTTTATGTCAGATAAACAAAACTGCATACAATTTTTTTTATAACAAAACTAAACTTGACTAATATACTTAAAAAATTTAAAAAAACAGCAATCGTTTCTATTATTTTTTCCAACACTGTATATATCAAAAACCTTTTCAACCACTTTTATAATGGGTTAAAATCGGGAAAAATATTTTCCCCATTTTAACGGATTCAACATTAAATTATGTATAAGAAATCTACTTTTCTCATAGTTACTTCAATAGTTCTAGACATATGGTTTCTTTAATACACTTAGCAACTAGACATTTTACCTTCAATCATACCAACGCAAAATGATACTTGTGTTTGGTATCGTCGAAAAAATAATACTGTGAAATTACAAAATATTCCAATATCTCGGACTAATTAGGGAAAAGGGGCCTTTTTAGAGAAATTTTAAATATACATTATATATAATAGGACTTTTGGTATTTTACATATCGTAAAGAAACACGTTCGTGGACTTTGTAATTTTAAATAGTCAATTAATACAAATTTTTAAAGAAAAATAATTCCAGAATTAAAAAGAAAATAAATATTTAAAAAGTCCCAAAAATGGAATTTTGCCTATTAAGTCCATATTTGGTCCCATTTTTTAGTCCCAGCTTTGGAATTTTAGAACACTTTGCTTAATTTCAAAATTTCAATAAAAATATCGGTTAAATTCGGAACGGCCTAGGGATATTAGCATAATATAAGCGTTTTCTATGTTGATGTTATTCGTATTGAGATACTTTTCAAAAAAAAAAAAAATAAAAGCTTTATAAGTTCCCTAAGAAACATTTTTTCTATGATGCCAAGAGTAATAGCAGTTTTTCAAATTATTTTTGGACTCGTAGCAGATATTGCTTTAAAGCTTTTTTCATATTATTTATAATTTAACTAACTGAACAAATTTTAGTGAAATCGGCAATAGATTGTGCCCGATATATGAGATAAATACCACACACCACTATGTTGTTTATTGGCCTAATCAAGGGCTTTAAGAATATATTAAAATCTTTGATTTTAGACAAACCGTAAAAAATTCGCAAGCGATTACCAATTTTGCATGTCCTTCTTTGAGACCCCACATCGACCCACAATAACTCGAATACTCCTCTGCTACTCTCCTGTCAAAGACCTAACTCAGTTGTCAGAGACCTAAGTGTTGAGAAAGTATTAGTTAGTAGTAAAAACTATGTGAAAACAAAAACAACACTCGTATATGTAACTTTTTTGAGTAATTTTTTTTTTTTTTTTTTTTCTAGTTTCCGCTCTATGTTTCTCTATGGTGTGAAAGTTCATGCTAATCAGATCAGCCAGTCAGAAATGACAGATTAGAGTGCAAGTATAGCTGAGATGAAGTCATCATTCCGTTTTTGACAGTTTTAAAATACTCCCAAAGTCTGAAGTTTTGTAATCTTGAGTAGTAGAAAAAGCTAGAAAATTAAATTAAATAAAACACAATCCAATTGATCAAACAATTAACTCAACCAAATTTAATTGAAATTGAAAAATTTTTTATGACACTTGGTTGCCAATATCTGTTAAGGAAAGATTAATTTTAAATCATAAATTTTATCAAAATGAATCACCCTGTTTGTAGAATGTAAAACTGTGTGGCGAATAGTTAAAATTTAAAATAAATTTGGTGATATGTTTTTAGTAAACAAATTTTAACAACTCATTCCAAAGTTTTACATCTTCCTTATTGACTAGATATAAAAATTTCCAATTAATTGCAAATGGTCATTTTTTAGAAGTGATAAAAAAGTAGACACAAAATTAATTTGCTAGTAAAACAGCCAATGTTAATCTAATAGAAAAATAGCAGCAACAGCAACATTTATAACACTGGTCAACAAATAAAGAATAAAAGATTTGGTGACAAGATACCGCTAGTGTTTTTGTATTAGTTAGGTGTGCATTGATAAACCAATAATGTTCTTAAAATTGTTTTCCTACGTGTAATTTTGGATCTACCTTCAATCTTAAATATTGGCTGTTCATTTTTATAAATAAATTGATTTTAACATTATGTCCTCATCGTGTGTTGAAATGACGTCTGCTAAATGGCCTCTACTGTATCAGACGATGTATCGTCTCCTATGAATCCATATCTGCAAGATTTCTCGAACACGGAGATGGTGGTAGTTTTTTTGGATGAACATAACAGCGATTTTGAAGTGTTAACGACGCCATCACTTTTTTCACAAGATGCCTTAGGTGACTTGATAAGAGACCTTTACCATTCGTAAGAGAGATCTGCGCTGCTAGCATCTAGATTAAAAGAAAGAAATCTTTTAAATCAAGGTACGATTGAATCATTTTATAGCGGTCGCGAAAAAGAACTTCTTCCATTATTCTGTTTTACTCGATATTGGTTAGAAGCATGCAGCTGTGCCGAAGAAACCATTCACCATAAGCTTTGGTAAGCAATCGGTGTGCTTCAGCTTTATTTAAATTCAAGAAGTAAAGCAAGACTTCCTTCATATGACGCTTTGTTGGTACAAAATTCGACATTTTCGAAGCATTAAAAAACTTTGTTGTTTGCGCTATAATGTTCAGTAACTAAGTGAGAATAAATGATAGATATGTACCGTATTTTTAAGTCATACATCTAATAATATGAGTATAAAAGTACACTGTATGCACAGTCATTTAGACAAGTTTCTTGAAGATCTTGAAACTTGTGAAACACAAGAAGATATATACCATATGTTGTCAGATTACTGTTGGAGTATCCCTCGGGATTGTCCTAAGGACCTCCATCGTAGAAAATATATAAAAATAAGCTTCTAACCCCAAACAAAAATCATTGTAGACCTGTGTAATCACTTAATGAAAATTTATAATAGTGTTTGTTGACAACATTTGCAATTCACTCTGCAACATCAGACTAATCAAATGGTATCCCGCCAAGTGGCATGATTGTAAACAAAAGCAGCAACAACAACGATAACAAAATGAACTCTAAGCAAACACAAATCCATAGAAAGACGGACAGACTTAGTGGCTAATAGAAAGACTAATAGACAAACACAGGGACAGACAGAGACTGACAGACAGATAGATAGATATCTGTGTAATGCGTATCACTTTACAAGCCAATAGATTAAAAATCAATAAACAAATGACATTTTGAAAATCCAAACTAAACATAAACACACCCACAGTATTAATTGTTTTAACAGCAACACACACGCAATCACATCATTCCATTTGAAGAAACTAAAACAAAATTTAAAATTCACAAAAGGACATCAATGGGGGGGCCAAATCAACAAATTTGTTTTTGTGTGTTATCATGTAAGTATGTGTGTTTAAATACACTCACATACATGTAAATATATGCGAATAAAAGGAAACGGAAGAGCAGGGGTGCATATTAAGTGATTGATTTAATTTAAATGATGCTGCAAGAAAAATCACAACTCAACCATTCTGTGATTTCAAACACAAGTTCATTAATCCAATCCATGACTAGTTAAAAAAAAAACAAACTATTTGTAATTGGTGTTTTGTTGACTTATTAGAATTTAAATTTTAAATCAGTTGGATGATTGTGTTTGATTTTTGGTCAGCATGTACATTTTCCTTGATTTCTTATTAGAAATTAATGTATGCTATTAGAAGTAGACAAAATGTTGTTTGTAAAGTTGGTAATACAGTTCCAACTCAAAGTAATTTTTTTTATTTCATTAGAATAGGCATTTAAGGGTGTTATATTTTTTTGGGGTGTTTGTCTATGGTTGTTGAATTGGATAAGGTGAGAGATTTTTGTATTTTCCAAATTTTCATCATAGAGGGAGAAGGTTAAATGTTGCACGGTGAATTAGAATGGCAAACTCAATGCAGTGTCTAACTTTTTCTCTAATCTTATCACATATTCAAAGTGTGTTCTTCTACGCAATATTTTTTACTAGTTTTACGCTTTTTACTATTTTTCTCTTTTACATATTTCTCTTTTACTAGTTTTTACTTGAACACTTAGTCGCAAAACTCTACATACGCTTTAATTTCTTCAATACACAGAGAAAACAGATTCGTAGTGGCAACCGAATTTGTTGCCAACCGAATGATTATACCTCAGTGACCTAATTTTACAGTTTTGTCTTAAAAATTTCAGAAGGGGTAACAAAACTTTGGTTGCTACAACTGAAATTCTTCTTTATCAACTGAATATCTGTTGATAGAGTCCAAAAATTCTATGTGTGCAACCGAATCATTCGATTGGCAACAAATTCGGTTTCTACTACGAATGTGTTTTCTCTTGCGCGATCATCGTTTCCAAAAAGGTTAACCTAACATTTGTCAGTAAAAATAATCCTTTCCCAAAACAAAGGATAATTTAAATGGAAGTCTTTGTACTAAACAGCATAGTGAAAGCGTATATTTTTATTCGTGGAACTAATGACTTCATAACCTTTTTGGATATATTTCTTTTTTTTAATTCTACGCAACTTAGTTTTGAATTTCAAGGACTTCTCTTACAATTTTATGCCTTAATATTTTAACAAACTTTAATGGACGCCTTGCCATGTACGTAGAAAACTTTCATATCTTTCACAGCTTTTGTAGTTCCTAAGAATAGTTTAGACTAGAGTTTCCAAAAAACTGAAGAAATTCAAAAAAATTGAGAACCGATCGGTTTCGGTTTTTTTTTCGGTTTTGTGATAATTTGTTAAATGCTTATTAAGTGTTATAGAAACAAAATCAGTTGATAATATAGGAAATTCTATACAAATTTGAAATTCAAACTTGACGGGTGTTCAAGAGGATAAAGCAAAATTTTCGTTTAATGGTAGTCTTTTAATATATTAATTTAGTTAGCTTAAGTATATAAATTACAGTTGGCTAATGTGCTTTTCAGTAAAGAAATAATCAAGAATAGTGGTCTCAATGGTATTATGATACCAAAAAAAGAGAACTAAACCAAACTAAGGAGTACTTTTTCGTTCTTCAAAATGGTACTTTTTGAATTTGAACCTAGAATCAGGAAATTAATTTGATTTAAAACATGACAGGGGTTCAAGTATAGAAAATTGGTACTTTTTCCTCAAATTGTACTTTTTATTAAATTATTTTACTGATATGCTTTTGACTAAAGAAAGAAAGTCATTAAACCATGTATATGACATTGAGGATACAAGAACTATTAGTATTTTTTCGTTCTTCGAATGGTATTTTTTGAAATTTCTATAATAATGAACCTATAAGCAGGAAATTAAACACAAATGATCCTGACCGAGTTAGAATCTAAAAAAGGGACTCACAGGTACTTTTTTCCAACTAATAATACTTTTTGACTATTTTATAATAATAAACCTAAGAATTAAAAATTAAGCACTCATAATTCTGAATGAGCTAGAATTAACAAAAGGTGATTTTAGTGGTACCTTTCTTTAACATTTTCAATAATAATGGACTCTAGAATCCACATTACAATGAATCAATAAACATGAAACTAGAGACATGTTATCCTGAATTAGTATTAATTAAGGGAGACTTAAAAGTACTATATCTTTCATCAAATTGGAGTGGCGAAGCGCACCGGGTCAGCTAGTACTCCATACTTTTATGGGATATTTGAAAATAACTAAGTCTTTGTTACAAAAATGTTGCATTAATTTTTTTTTTTTTTTAATTAAAGAAATAAACTGTCATTTGTCGGAAGTACTCGTAGATCAATATTTTTAAATGAGTTTGTGCCATTCTTTATTAACAGGTTTCCATGCCTAGCCTCCGAAAAGTAGCCTGCTACATCATTGTAATATAATTCAAAATATTTAAAAAAAAATCTTAAGATATTTTACCGCTCTCTATTTTTAGAGATATTGGATAAATCATTGGATGCGAAAGTTTGTTTCTCATTTCTAAATTTTGAATTTTTCGACTGAAAATATATTAAAAGTAAAAACCGAAGTATAATTGTCGGTTTCGGTTAAAACCGAACTGGAAACTCTAGTTTGGACTATAGATTTTTACAAACTAACGATTTCCCCCACTTTTGCTGTAGATTTTCGTTTATTTGACAACTAATTTTCCGACGTCGGTGGATGTTTCCTTTCTTTTCGTCGTTTTCAGATTCGTTGTATTAAAATTAATAAAAAAACAAGTAAGAGAGCTATATTCGGCTGTGCAGAATCTTATACTTTAAAATAAAAATTTTTAATATTTTTAGGTAAACAAAATTATTTTTTTTTTTTTTTCTAAATTGTTTTTCAAAATTAAAAAAAATTTTTTTTTTTTCAAAATTGTTTTAAAATTTTTTGTTTTCGAAATTGTATATGGGGCATTTCACGTCAAGTGAACCAACTTTTGAAATCGATGTCTTCCGATCGGAATTTGAAATTTGCACCAATGTTAGTTCTATTGGATAGTAATTTGGACACAATTTTTCAACAAGATCGGTCAAGAACTCTCTGAGTTATAGGAGGTCAAAATTTGACATTTTGGCCAAACAGGTGTTTTTTCTTATCCATATAACTTATTACCTATTGTTCTTAGCAAAATGTGTCCCAAATAGTTTAGATAGCTATTTATGCAATCTTTGGAAAATTAAAAAAAATTAATAAAATATTTTTGACTTTTTTAAAAAATCAAAAACATTTTTGACTTTTTTTTCAAAATGGGCCCTTTTTTATTTTTTGACTTTATATATAAGTTTGTCATTCCGTTTGTAATTTCTGTCCATCTGTATATTGAAAATCGCGAAAATCGGCCCACAAATGTCTGAGATATAAGGAATAAACCAGGACAACCACTATTTTTGGCCTATTTTTTATCTTTATCTGGATTACTAAGTCATTAATATAGACAATATGGATATCTAATTATAGATATTTCGAAGTCCAACAAATTTTTTTTACTAATAAATTAAAAAAAATTTTTTTTTGAAAACAATTTTAAAAAAGAAAAAAATTTTTAATTTTTAAAAACAATTTTGAAAAAAAAAAATTAATTTTGTTTACCTTAAAATATTTAAAATTTTTAGCATATACTCTCTTACTGTTTTTTTCTACTTGTTTGTTTTTTATCTATTTGTTGAAATTACGGACATAAGTGTACAAATCGTTTGGCAACATCAATTTATCATGCTCTAGTTGTGAAATACTTAATATCTTTAAATTTGTATTTGACAAGGTTTCATTAAAATTCCATGTTGTCTTGCTGCCTGCGAGGGCATGTGTAATTTTCATAATTTTTTTTACTGACTTATTTCAGAGCCATATTCGCCATATCAAAAATTCAATTATCAAAATATTGTCAATTATTTGAACCGATCTCAAAGATATCACAAAAGATTATGTGACAATTTCTATGGCTTTCGTATACAAAATTAATTGGCTGTACTGGGCAAGCAAGTTAATAAATACCACCTTTTTGAAAACATCGGCAGAAGTATATATTTATATTAACTGACGTGTTTTTAATTAAAAAATGTTAGCCATTTTTAGCCATTGTTTGTAAATTATTTTTTGTCACCAAGAATTGGCAACACTGCACAGCCACTCACTTTGGAGGATATAGGCTTTAAGAATAGTAAATTTGTGACCACCATGTTAAAATACAATGTCAAAGTCGATGACATCTGGTTACACCCAGACCATTCCATTCAATCGTTTTTTAACAATATTATGGTCACTGATTGTAGCAATCACATAAAATTTTAAAAAATTTTGAAATTATTATGGCAAACATGTACAACTATATTTTTTCTCTGTGTGTAGGAAAACTTTGTACAGCATGTATCTTATATGAAACAAATGTAACTGTATTACAAATGAAACTTTGTAATACAGCAAATGGGAAGGTAAAGCAACTCCTGATTATTTCACTAAATTAAAAAAAAAATTTAAGTATTCTGCGGTAATATATGTCCAAATATTTTTCTAAAATGATCTTTTTATTTCCAATAAATTCCGGAATAACACCATCAATATGTGACAATAAACTATTTTTCTGATATAGAAGTTATATGGGGGCTAGGATCAATTATGGACCGATCCTCTCAAAAGTTTGAAGAAGGATTTGGACTTATTTACAACTTGTTTATGTCCAATTTTATCACGATATTAATTATAATTAGACAATATGAATGTTTAAGTTATTTTCTGAGGGGACCTTGTATGGTGACTATGATCCCTGATTCAATACCTAACAAACTTTATCAACTGAGTATTTGTAACAAATTCCAGCCAGCTAGCTCCTTTCCTTTGCACCCTATCGTGTTTTCAACAGAAAGACATACGGACATATTTATTTTCTTAATGCATGTGTCCTCTACGATTCGTACATACATCATTTTGTAATCGGATTCAGTTTAATTACCACTTTTTTGAGATTGACACAACGTTAAGACAATTTTGGATTTTGGTGTTATGATACTGACTGATAGTCAATATTACATATAGAAAAAAAATCTATCAGTATCAAAATACGATGATTTAAAAAGATCCAGTATTTAAACCACCCTGTAAAAATCACTAATAACTAGTTAAGCTATCCTTTAGTAATTGCTGGTTAAAACATAAGAAATATTATTATATTGGTCTTACATTACCACTCAATTTACATATTGTTTATGATGTGCCTCATAATTTTTACAAAAGAATAATGATTAACATGATGTATCGCATGATCTTAAACGATAAAAAGAAAACAAACAAAAAATATTCAATTACTCTTCAAAGAAATTGCAACTCTATACCACCGGTTTTTTGAGAAAAAAAAAATAAACAAATTTCTTAATTGAACTTTAATTAATGAACATGTAAACCCAAGTAGTCTGCGGAAACAATGTATCGAATTAAAACTCATAAATTTTAATTATTTTTCAATATTTTGGAAAACAGATGATTTTTTTTGTTTCTTGTTAAATTCATATTTGCTTTGGTAAGTTCCTCAATGGAGTGTCTTTGAAAGCGCCCCTTAAATAAAAGTTAAGTTAAGTTTTTGCTGGTTAAATCGTAAACAGCTTGTTAAACATGCCGTAATATCTTTATGTTCATAAATTTACGCTTGGAAAACCTTTCATTAAAATATGATGAAGAACGTATGTACGTATGTAAAAGAAGCACACTAATAACAATCATGGCAAACTATCTTTATCTTTAACAAGAGAGATAACGTCAAATTAGAGACCATTAACCCCCTTTTCTTCTTTACTGTACCTAAAAGCCACACAGAAACAAAAGAAAGAAAGAATCTGCCAAAAACCCCCTTTTTTAGTAAGTACACATAGTCCGTCCTGCAAAATAAAAAGGAGTCTTGCCAAAAAAAGAAAAACAGAAATGTTCACATAAATTTATTCAAGCGCTATAAATTTGCAGTTACGTTTTATTTTATTTTTTTTAATTTTGCGTAACCCGCTTCTCAACATCATAAATTGTGAGCTGCGCATGTGCTGTAATTACTGCTCACAGAGCTAACATTTGCCCTGTAATGCAAATATTTGTTTTATGAAAAAAGAAATTGCTGAATTCTTACCTGAATTATGTACTGAGCAATAAAAAATTGTCTTAAGATCTTTTGTATCTGCAACTGAAATGAAGCCGAAGGGGTTGTAAGCCACTGCGTCAAGTAACAAAAGGGAACAAAGTTTTGTAAATGGAAATGCAGCAGAATGCTTGCAAGTCCTTAAGGTTTCCTCTTCCCTTTAAAATTTATAGGCTCTTTATCAGTTTGCTTTTTCTTTTGTTTTGTTTTCTTTCAAAACTAAAGTCTGACAATTATGTTTGCACTCGTACAACTAATGTTAAGGTCATTGATATTACATGATCTTTTTTTTTTGTGGCGAAAAATATACTTTCTTTCCTGAGGATTCTCTTCTTTTGTTCGTAAAAAAGGGTTATGAAATGCGATATTTTAGCTACTTGGTTTGTGGGCCTCAATTTATTGCAAGCAAATTGAAATTGTTTTTTTTTTTTTTTTTTTTTCGTTGTTCGCTAAAGCCCTCTCGATTGTATGTTAATTTCTGCTTGAAAGTATCCAAAGCATCTTGATGGTTTCATTCATCTGCTGGTAAGTGCACAAATATTCAATAAACCGAATTTTAAAATTTATTGAACAATTTGTACTCAAGTTGCCGGCATCGAAATTAATCATTTATTAGTTACTTGAAACAACAACAGAACGAACTAAAGCATGTTATTTTACTGCGAATTTAATTTTTTTTTTCTTTGCCAACGACCAATTTTAAGTCTTGGGTCTTTAAAGGTATTTATTCTTTCTGGTAGCATTTTTAAACTTTTAAAAAAAACTAGTAAGACAGCTTTAAATATCTATATAACAGTAAAATATTTGTCTGATATAGGGGTCATATGGGGAGTAGGGTCTATTTTGAACCGATCCTCACAAATGTTATACCCTTGCCATTCATGGCTATAAATGTTCAAGTCATTTTCATGTTGCCCGATTTTCGCCATACTTTACAGTATAATTAGAACTAATTTGTGCAACTAATTTCTGTAAAATTTTATCAAGATTGCCGCATAATTAACACAATTATGACTGCTCAAACAGTATTCCGGGGTACATTTGTATGGGGGCTAGGTGAAATCATGGACCGAATTTCCATGGCGCTATCGTTGGAAAAGGCTTTGAAATGTATATCATTAGATACCCATATTAGTAATCCAGATATAAATCCAAAAACTAGGTGTGGTTTTTTATTTATATCTCTAATTTAATATCAACCTAAGCGGAAATATTGCTGATATATTGATGTGTCAATCATGTATGTAAGAAATTTGGAGGCTATGAAAAGGTGATTTCAACATACAGACGGACATGGCTATAACGATCCAGAATATTTATACTTTACAATGAAAAATGTAGAAATTACAATCTGAATGATAAAGTTATATATACCCTTGTAAGGTAAAAGGTAGAGTTATCAAATATTCGATATATGGGCAATTCCACGAGAATGACTACCACGACTGAAACCCCAAAAACCCTTGATACTTTTTTTCAAGATGATTTGAATAGGAGAAAACACTAAAATGTTACTATGTGAAAGTATTTAGAGCATATTACAACGTTTTTAGTGCAAAAATAATAGTTTAAATTTTTGACTATATTTAATTTTTTAATTTAATTCGTGTGTTTTATGCTAAAATTGTGGTTAAAACTAAACTCCCAATTAGCATATAGTGTGAAATGAATTTAACTCTGATTGTTTATTTGCTATTATAAAATTGTTTATTGAAACCGAATGATTATTTTCTATTCATTTTTTTTAATTTTGTATACATATATTTACAGAATATATATTGTTTTATTATAAGAGAAAAATCTGTCACGTACGATATTAAATTTTATTTATCAAACGTAACGCCTCTCACGATTCGCATATTTCTACATGTACCTCAAAATGACTTCCGTTTTATGTCATGGATAACAATGTTTCGAAAGAACTTATTATTTTTTTTTTTTAAATATAGCACCCTCTGAATGAAACATACAGACAAAATTGTTTTTCAGATACTCTTATTTTTGGAAAATCTATTCCACTCTATAGACGTACAAATGTCACGTACGATGATATGGAATTGCCCATATACCAATAAAAACTTTTAAAAATTAATTTAACATACATAACCTAAATTTACATATTACAAATTTTTACACACAAATTACACATAATTCGAAATCAAAAGAAAGGATCTATATTAAGGACTGAGATCGAAAAATTTTTAACATACATATATGTTAATAAAAGTGAAACCACTAAACTTACAGTTTTGAATCTTTTTTATTCCATTATGGTTTTTATAGTGCTTTATGTCATTTTGTTAGAACAGGTTTTCCATCTCCGATTAAAATCTACCACACTTTTGGACACCTTTTTTGTGCTCTTTTAACAATAGCAATATTTATCCACTAGACTCAGCTCCAGGCAGTTTGGAGGAATTGCCTCTCTTGGTACAAATAATACATTATTGGTTTTGTACCACTCAATACCTTTCTTACCATAGTGTCAGATGGCCAACAATAAGTGGACACATTAAGAAATCTTATGAATGGAAACATCCTTTTTTGTAAACATTCCTTGATGTAAATTTCGGTATTTATAGAGGCCTTTGTAACAAATGTTTGGCTTTTTTGCCGCAACTGCATATTGCTGCTTTTGGGCCCTAAACTTTTCTTTAACATTCCCTCGAGCATCTGCAACATAAAAAAAATTGACTCAGAAGCTGCGACAAATTTTCCATACGTACATTTCGTCATCCATTATGCAGCAGGTATATTTTTTGTATACAATTTGACTTCAATTTCCGTGCTCTGTCGGCCACTAAATTTTAAGCAGAGTTCCTGCTGGGAACTTTTTGAGCCTTGTATGCTTTTAAACCTTCATTGGTTTTAACTTTTCCTACCAAATAGTTCGAGTACTGACCTAACCGGGCTGATTTCCTACCGGATGTGTTGGGAACTTTTTTGAAAATGCTTTCCATTTTTTTGGCTTTAGAAACATCATGTGGACCATTCCTTCTACCTGAACCAGGTTTTATATCAACGGAAAAGTTCTCCCGGTACTGTTTAATAACATTGGAAACAGTATGATAGCAGACCTTTGATTGTTTGGCCAACTTTTTGTAGGACCAATTTGGGTTTTGTTAAAAATATTTAATAATTTTAGTACGTACTTTTTTCTGGTTACTCATTTTAATCAGATTAACAACAAATGAACATAATTTACAAAGGCAACTTGATAAAAAAATCAAAAGTTTAAATTGTTGATGAAAAACTTGTGTTTAGAATTTTACGATCTCAGTCCTTAATATAATATTAATACATACTTTTATATAATACTAGCATTTCACCCGCTACTTCATTAACTTCTCAGTTATTCAGGACCATAGATGTTTTGTCCGTTAGAAAGGCGAAGAAGTATCCATTCTCAAACATTTGAACTTAAAATTATATTTTTCTATTTGCATTATTACATAAATTTAAATTCTCACTCAATCACGACGATATAAGGACGTCCATAATAACGCAATAATTCCACTTTTTAAGTTTTTAGTTTTTTGACTCAATCAAATTCTACATATATTATATAGCCATTACTTAGATCATTAATTTTGTTGTAATTCAATACCATATTAAACATTTCCTATATCTTACGTCTTCAATTAAATTTATTCGATTATCCAACAAATTTGAATTATTGCGTTTTGTTATGTACTTCCTCATATATGCTTAATATCATGTCTGGTTCCACTATTATAGAAAATCCAAAAAGTTTCCTTGGAAGGATAATAAGTATCATTTAATCAAACGTAATTCAAATAACGAAAAAGTACCATAAAGTCACCCCCTTGAATTCTCAATCACTTAATTTCATATTTCTAAGTCCATTATTAAAGAAAATTTAAAAAGTACCATTAGAAGAACGAACATGTACCACTGAATTCACGTTTTTCTGATTCCTACTCATTCAGGATCATGTGTCTAATTTCATGATTCCAGTTTCATTTTTATAGATTTATTCACGCAGAATCATATATGCTTAATTTTATATGTCTAAGTCGATTATTAAAGAAAATTCAAAAAGTACCATAAGAATACCGAAAAAGTACCTATAGTACAGTTCTCACATTATTGTACCTAAATATTATCCGTTTTTCCTAACTCAAACTTCACTCTGATACATATCAACTAACTTTAATGTCGATAAGTTAAATAATTTCAAATATTAAAAAAGTGCCATTAGGAGAAAGGTACTAATTTCCCCTCAAGTCTTATATTTAAAAATACTCCATTTTGCAAAAATTGTTTGAGCTACAGACTTGTCTCAAGAAATTCAATTTTGTGTTAATATGCTCAAGCAAAATATGTTTTCAAAGAAAGTACCAAACTGGCTCTCGAGTTCGAAATAAAACTCTGTTCTTTAATTTTTGTATGAATCCAGGAACCAAAGTTAAAATTGGCGTAATAATTTAAAATAAAATTTATTTTCCTTTTTTACCCCATTGTGGTGGTAAAATTTTATTCAAATAAATTTCTGTTTCGTGGTGGGAGCTCATAATAAAATACTCATATGTCTATGTCAATTTAAAAAAAAAACTTATTTTATGAAAAATGTGCCAAAAATAAACACAATTTTTATCCCATAAGGTTTCGAATTTTCAAATAGTAGCAAATTAATATTTGTTATTTTTTGATAAGTAAAGAATACGATACAAAAATTGTTTCAATGTTTATTGGTTTAAAAGATACATAGGGTGCCAAAAAAGTACCAAAACAAAGTTTTTACCCGTTTCCGCTCCCAAATGGTTCGAATTTCGAAAAAGTGCTATACACTTATTTTCTAAATGGATTAACATCGAATTTACCCGTTTTTACTCAATTTCACCTACACGTTCGAGTTTCCAAAAATCACTTCTTAGTGGGTCGTTTTGGGGAGGGAGGAACGAAACCACAGTTAAAATTTTTGTTATTATATGAAAACGTAAAAATAAATTTACGTTCTCTTTCTTTGTTTCCTTTTTTTTACCAGCCATCAAAAAATATGGGTTTTATATTGATGTTGTCATTCCGCTTGTAACATATCGAAATATTGGTCATAGAACCAAAAAGTATATATATTCTGGGTCCTTATAAGATTCTAGGACCATCTAGCTATGTACATCTAACTCATATCAGAAAAATATTTTATTGTCAATAAATAATTTATATATGTATAAAGATATTAACGTAAATTTCGCCATAAGCCATTTTAAGTTTTAAAATTAATTACTCTATCAAATTCTGTACAGTTATGAAAAATATGTGAACAAATCTATGGGAACGTTAACCCAAAATCTGCACCAAACAATGACACGTTCTGGATGTATTTGATTTTCAACAATCTGATGTAGGTTCAAAAATTAAAACTGTGGCCTCCAAACTTTTATTATTTTTGAAATAATGTAATGGTCCATTTTGTTACAGCCTTTATAAGCACACCAAAGAGTAATATTAATCACTTTGGTGTGCTTAATTTCGTACGAAAAATATGTTAAAGATAAAACAGAAATATTCCCGATTTCTTTTGTTGCAAATGTTAATGGGTAAACTTTATCATAGTTAGAAAAAATTCATGTCAGAGCTTTTGTGAATCATAAGGACTGAGATCGAAAAATTCTTAACATATATATATATGTTAATAAAAATTAAACAAATTAACTTACAGTTTTGCTGTTTTTTATTTGATTGAAATTATTATTACAATTTAAAAAAAAAAAAAATATTTTTATAGTTTTAATCACTAGTGATGAAATTTTGAACCTTTTTCGGAAACCCTTCCATTATGGATTTTATAGTTATTTCTGTCACTTTGTTCGAACAGGTTGTCCATCTCCGTTTAAAATCTACCACACTTTTAGACACCTTTTTTGAGCTCTACAATTCTCTTTTAACAAGAGCCCAATATCTCTCCACTGGCCTTAGCTCCAAGCTGTTTAGAGAATTTTCTTCTCTTGTTACAAATACCACATTATTGGTCTTGTACCACTCAAGACCTTTCTTACCATAGTGACAGATGCCAAATCAGGTCAAAAATAATTGGACACATTAAGAAGTCTTATGAATGGAAACATTCCTTGATGTAAATTTCGGTATTTATAGAAACCTTTGTAACAAACTTTTGGCTTTTTTGCCGCTATTGCATATTGCTTGCCATACCAAGAACTTTTTGGGAAATTTTGTCTGCTTTTGGGTCCTAAACTTTTCTTCAACATTCCCTCGAGCATCAGAAACATCAAAATTTTGACCCGGAAGCTGCGAAAAATCTGTCAAAACAAACGTTTCGTCATTCATTATGCAGCTGGAATATTTTTTTTATAAAATTTGACTTCAATTTCCGTGCTCTGTCTTTGGCCTCTAAATTTTTAGCAGAGTTCCTGTTAGAAACTTTTTGAGCCTTGTATGCTTTTAAACCTGCATTGGCTTTAGCTTTTCGTACCAAATAGTCTGAGTACTGACCTAACCGGGCTGCTTTCGTACCGGAGGTGTTGGGAGCTCTTTCGAAAATGCTTTCCATTTTTTTGGCTTTAGAAACATCATGTGGACCATTTCTTCTACCTGAAGCAGGTGTGATGTCGACTTTGAAACATTAGTATTGACAAAAATTATTTGAGTGTATAATTTGTTTTGTTTGGGTTTTTTTTTATATAATTTTTTTTTTGAAATTGACAAAAGTAGGCTTTGGATTTATTGGAAAGAAGAAAGCAAAAATTGAAAATTTTAAACTCATTTGTGTATTGAAAATTGAAAGAAACGGTTGAAGTTACTTTTATTAGTGCGATAACGAATAATTTGAAGGAGAAAAAAAAAAAAAGCAAAAAAGGATTTTTTTTATTAGACGAGCAATTTTGATTATATTATTGGTAAGGATATATTCATGACGGTTCGAAGGCATTTTTTTTTTTAGAATTTGGTATTGTTTTTCTTAGATTTGGATGCGTGTGACGAAGAATAATACAATTTACATTATCGAATATCAAGACAATAGATATATTCAGTCCTTGTGCATTTGTTTCATGAAGGATAATTCTGACAAGGAAGAATACAAATTTTATTGCCGTTTATCAAACATATACGAGTATATTCAATATCAATAATCGAAGTGTGGAAAATCCAACACCAAGTTGATTTCCACTTAATTTGCTAACGGATATACATATTTTTTTGTGACCAAATTTAGTTTTACCTAAATTCCTGCAAATTACTTATATATAGCAATTTTCCTATCTGGAATCCGTCTATTTTGGCATTTGTTTTAAATTTATATCTTTTGATAATCAAAATTATTCTAAATCAGTAATATTTTCTCAATACACGTTCTTTATTGCTCATAAAATTTACCTTAAATATTACAAATTTCAATTATTAATCTTTAAATAAATTTTATTAATTTTCCTAATCTTGATTTTGATATATAACTATAATTTTTAATTTTGCTTTTTGATTAAATTTTGTTTAAATTCATTCATTAAAATAATTCTCTAGTAACATATTTGTCAATAATTAATATAGTTTGTTTTCACAAAATGTAAAATTTAATATGGTCACCTTAATTTAGATTTAAATGAAAATGAAATAATTGTATTGCATTTTCATTCATAAATATTTGAAAATCAAAATATAAACAAATTCCACATTTTGACTTTTCATAACACTAATACAAATTTACAAACACAAATGTCATAAAATTTCATTCAAAAACACTAAACTCCATATTTGAAAATCTCTCTCACAAATTCTACTACACTAACACTATAATAGTATAAAAATTTTAAAAATTCAAATTTGAAAAGCAAACTCACAGCCGTCTACGAGCGCTTGCAGACTTCGTGGGATAAAAAAAATGTAAGTTCACATAATTTTTCTATTTATTACACTCATTTTAAATACTCATTCGAAAGCATAAATATCTTTTATAAAAACAAGATATTGTATTGAAAATACAATACAATTTTTTTTTATAGATTTTTATATGAGTAATTTAATTACAATATACAATTATTAAAAATTAGTAAGGATATTTATGCTTTTAACATTCACAAAATATAGTACATATATTATTTTGTTTATATGGTTTCACAATTAAATATAAAAGTAAAAGAAAATTAGAGTGACCATATATTATTAATTCATATATACCATTTTTAAACGTAAAATCAATAATTAAATTTAGTTTTCTTATATTATTTTCTTTTAAAAATAATGTCACTAAATAAACTTTCAGTCTTTATATTTTAAACATGAAGAATTAACTTGTGATAAAATTTATTTACGAACGGTGAAGTCTTTTAGGTAGGGTACTATGTTATTTGGGATGGCATTGAAATTTTGTTATTGCCATTAGGGAGGGTCGGAAATAAAGGGAATGGGTCTAACATCTTAAACCATTCCCAACTATTATCAACAATATTCTTTCTTCTTTCCTAAAATACCATTACTATTTTGAGATTAGCTACCTAAAGTAAAGTTCGATGTAACGAGTTTTGATCATGGCTTCTAATGGACAAGAACATAGCAGACTTTTGATTGTTTGGCCAACTTTTTGTAGGACCAAGTTGGGTTCTGTTGAAAATATTTAATCATTTTAGTACGCACTTTTTTCTGGTTACTCATTTTAATCAGATTAACAACAAATGAATATAATTGACATTTAACATAATAACTGACATGATTTGCAAAGGTAACTTGATAAAAAAAAAAAATCAAATAATACTTTGGTTAAAAGTTTTAATGAAAAACGTGTGTTAAGAATTTTACTATCTCAGTCCTTATATACCTAATTCATATGTTGAAATCAACATTGCTAATCTTACAAATAACTTACAAAGATGAATGATACATCTATATATCGGGTATAGTTTCGGTCCATAAATATCTGGATTTTTAATATTTCTGCCAGATTCTGTTGTTGTAATTTGTTTAAAAACTTCAGCTATACTTGTGATAGTATTTTAATTCCATATGTAGGAGTCGTTACGGAGTATCTACGTTAATCTGTAATGTCATGCCATATTTTACTCGGTTTTTAGTAAAAATATATTGCGTATTCCTTAAGAGAAGATTTCAAAAATGTCAAGTAGTGAAATTTTTAAAATTTTACTATTTATAAAATTTTGTTATAAAATAAGTTTAGATTTTCTTTCTTTCACCTTTAGCCATCAATAATTTTGCTTACATTTTTATATTGTTAAATGCTGATATTAGTTATGTATTAGTTTATGAATCACATTTATCTTAATCACTTTATTCACTTTATTTTAAAATATTTTAATTGTTGGTTAACAGCCCTCCAAGAGCACGGTATTAAGTTCCTACGAAAGTTTAAATGAACGTAGGAACTCTATACCTCGCTTATGGCAATAAAGGCGTCTCATATCTGTTGGCGTTTTTTATAATTTTTTTTTTTTTTTACACATTTTATCTTATTTTAAGCACACTTTTATAATATTTGCAATAAATATTTATTTACTTACCTCCACACATATTCAGATTTATACTAAAACTTCAGTCAGTGGTAGGTAATACAATTAAAATTGATTATAATAACGCTGTTGTAGTCTGTGCATGAAATCACCAATCAAATATTTGGTTAAAAGCTAAAAAAAAATAAGAAGAGATTATTAAGAAACCACCAAGAAAAAAAAGTTATTAGACAAAATTGATTTTGGCCAAGACACAAAAAACTGAGCTGAAAAGAAAAAACAAACAATATTTTTTAGTTAACATGTCTTAAAATTTTATGCAAATAGATTCTTACTAATACAAGTTGGTTGTAATTTTTTTTGGAGATTTAAGGATTTGTAGAAGAAACAATTTTGGTTTTTTGTTTAATATCGATAATGTAGGTATTATTTCTTTATCTGTTTACTAGTTATAAGTATGTAATGTAATATGTTTATGTACAAAAACCAATTTACTTTTATATTTATGATGTGTTATTAGTGGTTTTGCCCTTTCTTATGTGTTTCACATAATTTTAATATTTTTTAAAAGCTTTGGAGCCTTAATGTCTGCATTTTATACAAGAAAAACTGTTAGTATTTTTGGATAAAAAACAAAAAAAATATTTTATATTATTGATATGAGAATCCTTTGTCTAAGAAAGTGAGCAAATTAGTTTAAAAAGAAAAAATTTGCTAGAAGATCTCCATCTCTGAAATTATGAAATTTTTTGAGAGAATCTTTAGGGAGGTGTCTATAGAAATCCTCTCTTTTAGGTCCTCTCTAGCTAAGGTCACTATTACATTAGAAAAGTGTCTTGTTGAGACACTGTTCTATAAGAAAAGTGTCTTGTTGAAACACTATTCTATAACAAAAGTGTCTTGTAAAGACACTATTCTATAAGAAAAGTGTCTTGTAAAGACACTATTCTATAAGAAAAGTGTCTTGTAAAGACACTATTCTATAAGAAAAGTGTCTTGTAAAGACACTATTCTATAAGAAAAGTGTCTTGTAAAGACACTATTCTATAAGAAAAGTGTCTTGTAAAGACACTATTCTATAAGAAAAGTGTCTTGTAAAGACACTATTCTATAAGAAAAGTGTCTTGTAAAGACACTATTCTATAAGAAAAGTGTCTTGTAAAGACACTATTCTATAAGAAAAGTGTCTTGTAAAGACACTATTCTATAAGAAAAGTGTCTTGTAAAGACACTATTCTATAAGAAAAGTGTCTTGTAAAGACACTATTCTATAAGAAAAGTGTCTTGTAAAGACACTATTCTATAAGAAAAGTGTCTTGTAAAGACACTATTCTATAAGAAAAGTGTCTTGTAAAGACACTATTCTATAAGAAAAGTGTCTTGTAAAGACACTATTCTATAAGAAAAGTGTCTTGTAAAGACACTATTCTATAAGAAAAGTGTCTTGTAAAGACACTATTCTATAAGAAAAGTGTCTTGCAAAGACACTATTCTATAAGAAAAGTGTCTTGCAAAGACACTATTCTATAAGAAAAGTGTCTTGCAAAGACACTATTCTATAAGTGTCTTGTAAAGACACTATTCTATAAGAAAAGTGTCTTGTAAAGACAGTATTCTATAAGAAAAGTGTCTTGTAAAGACACTATTCTATAAGAAAAGTGTCTTTTCTAAAGACACTATTCTCTTAGAAAAGTGTCTTGTAAAGACACTATTCTATTAGAAAAATTTCTTGTAAAGACACTAGTCTATAAGAAAAGTGTCTTGTAAAGACACTAGTCTATAAGAAAAGTGTCTTGTAAAGACACTATTCTATAAGAAAAGTGTCTTGTAAAGACACTATTCTATAAGAAGAGTGTCTTGTAAAGACACTATTCTATAAGAAGAGTGTCTTGTAAAGACACTATTCTATAAGAAAAGTGTCTTGTAAAGACACTATTCTATAAGAAGAGTGTCTTGTAAAGACACTATTCTATAAGAAGAGTGTCTTGTAAAGACACTATTCTATAAGAAAAGTGTCTTGTAAAGACACTATTCTATAAGAAAAGTGTCTTGTTGAGACACTATTCTATAAGAAAAGTGTCTTGTAAAGACACTATTCTATAAGAAAAGTGTCTTGTAAAGACACTATTCTATAAGAAAAGTGTCTTGTAAAGACAATATTCTATAAGAAAGGTGTCTTGTAAAGACACTATTGTATAAGAAAGGTGTCTTGTAAAGACACTATTCTATAAGAAAGGTGTCTTGTAAAGACACTATTCTATAAGAAAAGTGTGTTGCAAAGACACTATTCTATAAGAAAAGTGTCTTGTAAAAACACTATTTAATAGAAAAGTCTTCTATATTAGATATTCTCTAATACCTTCTTCTCACCCTCACCACCATTTTCACACACCTTAAAACATTTAAAAATTTTTGCCAGCGTATGTTTTTTTTTTCTATTTCTCTACATTTTTTGAAAATGTTAATTATGTCTAAAAGAAATCACATTGATTGACTTATCCGACAGATCTAAACGATTACATTTAGCAGCAAATGAATGAATATAAGTGACGGTAGTAGAGTGAGTGTTGGTTGCCTTTTGTTCATGGTGTGGTGCGGGTTTTTTTTTTGTTTTTTTACTGGGTGACATTTGAATTACACACTGGAATCACACACACTATTCATGGCAAAAACCAGCAATTATGGCCCAAAAACAATTGGCAGTAAGCAACAGAAACGAAACCTTTGAAAAATTTATTAAGACAACAATTATTATTATTATTGTTATTGCTGCTGCTGTCGCTAATATTCCAATACATTTGGTTTTATAGAAAAAAAAAAAATAAAAAATAATTTAAAAAACATTTTAACGCTTATTGTCGTACTTTGTGGGCTTGTTAGCAAATTGTGTAAGAAATTGTTGGCTTTTTTGTACTCAGTTTTAACTCAAAAAACAAAAACCTTTAAATTAACGCCCACTTTTTGGTTTTGCTAAAAAACTGCTATTAAAACAATACAAGTTTGTGTGTGACTGACTAAATGACTAACTGACTATAAATTTTATATAGTTTTTTTCAAAAAATAAATTTATTTATAGGTTTTCTAAACACACTTAAGTTGGGAAAAGAAATCTCTTGTTCAATTTTTTTTTTTTTTATTTATTTTTTTTATCAAGACAATTTAGGCATTTAATATGCATTTATATGACGGTTTTATATGCAAATTATGGTTATTGTTATTAAATGATTTTTCTGGTAAATATTGCTATTGTTGTAGCTTTTGCTTTCAGCAAACAACTCTAGTTGGCAAAAAAAATTTAAAATTTTCTTAAAATATATAAAAAACAATATAGGTGTGATTTGTGATCTGTCAAGCTCACACAATTTACCTACAGATCACTTTGTTGATCGTTGTCGTCGATCAGCAACAGTAGTTGAGTGTTGGTAACAACAAAAACAGAACAACAACAGCAACACCAACAAAATCTACTAAATACCAGCCAACAAAGTAACAGCTTCGTGTTTGTACTGCTACAATGCGTTGACAGTCTAATGCTTTTTTCCTGCAACTTTTGTAAAGTTTTTATTCCCTTTTTCTTTGTTGTTCTTTTTTTTGTGCCCTCTCTTGCACTTAATGTAAATTTGTTTGCTAAACTTTTTTTTATAAGCTGACAAACGTTTTAAAACAACAAATTCTGGTGACAAAGACCATGTTTCAAAAGCAGAATATTGAATGCCCTACATGATGTCGAAGGGACAATTTTCTAAATGATATTATTTCCAGAAAATATAGTTTGCTGAAGAAATCTCTTCCCAGGGAAGATTTGTCCAAATAAAACAATTCCCTGTCTAATGTCAAATATTGCCAGGGAATAATTGTCTTAAAAAACTAATTCCAGACAAAAATATTCTGATGAAAACTCTTACAGGAAACAATTTTCTAAAGAAAGCTATTCCCAGAGGACAATTTCCATAAGAAAACTATTCCCAGGGAGTATTTTTCTAAGTTTCCAAAGAAAACTTTTCCCAGTGAAAATTTGTCTAACGAAAACTATTCCCTGAGCACAATTTTCTATATAAAACTCTTCCCAGTGAAACATTTTCTTTTATAAACAATTTGCAGTAACTATTCCCACTTTTTTGTAAGTCTCTTAACATTATTAATGACATCCTTTAATAA
Organism: Calliphora vomitoria; assembly: GCA_942486065.2. NCBI lineage: Eukaryota > Metazoa > Arthropoda > Insecta > Diptera > Calliphoridae > Calliphora > Calliphora vomitoria. The sequence continues at coordinate 56,949,770 of OW818031.2, read as the reverse complement.
TTCAGTTCAACTGCAGACAAAATCTAATTACTGATTACAACGTGGGTTACAATTCCTCCGTAAAGCCAATTATGCCTACTCATCCCATAATGAGAGTAAACAAAAGCTTACAGCAACAACAAAAAAAATGGAAACAATTTAAAAGGAACCAACCAACAACAAAAACAGCAGAACTTGCAAATCAATTGGTAACTGTATGTTTACTGTTACTGTGCATGACAGCACCAAATAAATCAACATTCTGTCAAGCATTTGAAAAGAGTAAACAGCAAAATCCAGCAACACACATACTACTCGTACATGAACAAAACACACAGACTGTCAGTTGACAAAAGGAGTGAGCTTGGAAAGTGTGTGTCACACACGTTCTTGCTGTGCTAGCTAGTGTCACATATTCAGATTATGGTACACTGTTTTATTTCATTTTCCATGTCATTTTTGGCAAATATCCCACTGTTTATAGAAAAATAACCCAGCAAAGAATATGTATTCAAAAAAAAAAAATGTATTTAAAAAATGTTTAACAAAATTTTATCTAATTATTGCTAAATTCCTGCAATAACATTTTATTTTTAAATATATATTTTTAACTATTAATTTCAGTTACATATTTATGGTTTGCTGGGTTATTTTATTTTGATTTAAACTACATGATAAATTTAAATTCCCACAACATAACTTGGCTTTTAAATACATTTAATTTTAAAATTAAATTGCAAATAGTCAAATCATGCTTTGAGCGTGGTTAGAAAAATATATATTTATACGAGTATTAAAATGTATATTATTATTTAAAACATCAAAGCATCCGCTGTTTTGGTTTAAATACTTTGTTGTAAATCACGATGTTAACTTTTATTTTCACATTCCTAAGCGTTTAGCCACCTTGCAATAGTTTACGTCAAAGAATTTATTTGCCTGTTTAAAATATTCGTTATTCAAAAAAGATCTGTTTATTTGTTTTGTGAGAAAGCTCTTCGTTTTTATATGACAGGTTGGGTAATGAATTTTGATGTATTTTTTGTCAGATGTAAACTATTTTTATGTGTATTCCAAACTACCTCATAAACTAAACCATGCGATCATTAAATATGCAGATATTATCAGGCGCCACTTTGATTTGGTTTGATAGATTTAGAGTGAATGTGCGAAATTTTTGTAAATTAGTATAATTAACTAAAAAAAAAGTGTTCCCATTTAATATTTTTCGGAAGCAAATCCTTCCCAGGGAATATTTTTCTAATAAAAACTCTTGCCAGTGAATATTTTCTAAAGAAAATATTTACATTGGAATATTTTCTTTCAAGTGAATCTATTTTCAAAGAAAATTTTTCCCAGAAATAATTTTGTATAGAAAACTATTCCCAGAAATATTTTTATTTAGAAAACTATTCCCAGAGAATATTTTTCTAAAGAATACTCTTCCCAGGAAATATTTCTCTAAAAACTTATTCCTAGAAGATATATTTGTCTAAAGAAAACTCTTCCCAGGAAGAATTTAGTTATATAAGAACAGGCGCGTATCCAGTTGGGTGAAAAAGGAAATTCCACCCAAAACCGAAAAGTTTGAATATTAAAACAAGGAAAAAAAGGTTGTCCTAAATCCGTGCCTGTATAAGAAGAATTTTATATATTAATTATATAGTTATATAAGTTAAAAAGAAAACTCTTTCCATGGAATATTTTTCTAGAAAAAACTATTCTAAGTGAACATTTTTCTAAAGAAAACTTTTGTTGGAAAATATTTTTCTATAGAAAACTATTCCCATTGAATATTTTTCTAAAGAATACTCTTCCCAGATAACATTTTTCTAAGAAAAACCCTTCCCAGATAATATTTTTCTAAAGTGAATACTTCCCTGGAAATATCTTTCTAGAGAAAACTCTTTGCAGGCAACGTTTTTCTAATAAAACTATTTCATAGAATTTTATTCTAAATAAAACTCTTTAAAACACAATTTTTGAAAAAAGGCTTAACTTCTTGAATATATGTGTGTATCAAATTAAAATAATTTCAAATACCTTTTCAACGTGAAAAAAATTCATAAATTTGTCACTAAAATGTTTCCATATTCTACTGATTTCAATAATGTGGCTTTATAGCCTTTTCGGACAAGTTTTTGAACAATAGAGGCAGACTTTTAAACTAATGTTAGGTCAGGCGCGGATCCAGCTCAACCATTTGGGGGAGGGGAAAATCAAAATTTTTTCTACATTTTTTTTTCTTTTTTATATGAAAACTTCTAGGTTTTGGGGGGGGAATTCCTATTTCACCCCCTCTAGATCCGCGCCTGTGTTAGATTTAATATCATAAATGGTATAAGAAAATTACCTAAAAATATAAAAAAAAATTAATTCGAAATATGCAATGTCCTAGAAAAGGACTTATAAAATCGAAAACGAAATCCCATATTTATACCCTACACCACCATAGTGGGGAGGATATTATGCGTTTGTGGAGATATTTGTAACGCCCAAAAATATTAGTCTAACATCCACCTTAAAGTATACCGATCGACTCAGAATCACTTTCTAAGTCGATTAGATGTCCGTGTGACTGGCTGGCTGGCTGGCTGGCTGGCTGGTTGGCTGGTTGGTTGGTTGGTTGGCTGGCTGTCCATGTAAACCATGTCCGCAAAGTACAGGTCGCAATTTTGAAAATATTTCGATAAAATTTGGCACATACAATTATTTCGGCACAAGGACGAAGCCTATTGAAACTGACTGAAATCGGTTTATTATTTCGCCTAGCCCCCATACAAATGTCTTGCCGAATTTCGACTTTATCCGTCATAAATATTAAATTCATATAGGTACACGCAGAAAAAAAATATAGTTGTACATTGTTACTGTAACCATTTCAAATTTTTGCATGGTTACTGTAACAATTTCAAAATTTTTAACAATATTATAGTCACAGTAACTATATATATGATAGTGGTAACAATAATATGGTTAATTTACAATTCACATGAATATTTCAACCATATATATGGTTATAGTAACCATGTATATGTTTGTGACAACCATTTATATGATGAAGGACTTACCATATTATGATGCTCTCATATCATAATCTGAGAACAACATATTATGATAAAATTATTCATCATATAAATGGTTGTCACAAACATATACATGGTTACTGTAACCATATATATAGTTGAAATATTCATGTGAATCGTAAATTAACCATATTATTGTTACCACAATCATATATATAGTTGCTGTGACTATAATATTGTTAAAAATTTTGAAATTGTTACAGTAACCATGCAAAAATTTGAAATGGTTACAGTAACAATGTACAACTATATTTTTTTTTCTGCGTGTATCTACACAAAATTTCTCTCCAAATATGTTTTGTATATACAGAAATCATATCACCTAATTTAATGATGATCGCTCCATAATCAGTCATAGCTCCCATATAAGGCCTGCTTCCGAAAATCACTTTAACAAGCATAAATCTCTGAAAAATTCAACACAAATAACTTTCATATAGACATAAATAACACGACCAAATCTCATGACGATCGGTTCCTAATTAGTCATAGCTCCCATATAAGGCACTCTTTCGAAAATCATTCACGAAAATAAATTATTGAAATTTTAAAAGCAACATGATGTTGTTCATTTACTTAGTGTAGGGTATTATATTGTCTGGCTTGACCGACCACACTTTCGTATTTGTTTGTATGAGATACTTTACCCAATAGGGACAAGACTGCATTAATAGATTTAAGAAATATTTAAATCTTCTAGAAAGAAAATTTAGCACCTTTGCCTCTAACCTAATGAGATATAAAGTTTCGTATTAACATATCTTGAAATTTCACCACAAAAATATTGAAAACTTTATTCGAATCTTATATACCCTTCACAAAATTATACTTAAAAAAAAACATTTTAAATAATTTTAGGTAAATTTTTTTTTTTTAATTTTTAGTAAAAAACATTTTATGCCAAAATATATATATTTTTTTTTTTTCAAAAAAATTTTTTTTTTAAATAAATTTTTTTTTTTTAAATTTATTAATGAAAACAATTTTATCACCAAAAAATTTTTTTGGTGAAAAAAAAAAAAATTGGGATTAAAAAATATGTTTCCCGATTTTTACCCTTTACTATAGCGTTATATAAGTCGTTGCAAAGGTCTTTGAAATATCTATCATTAGATATCCATATTGTCTATATTAATGTCTTAGATATCCATATATAGTTAAAAAAAAGGTAAAATTTAGGTAGTCGTGGTTTTTTCCTCATTTATCAGCCATATATGGGACAATTTTCTCGATTTTAAATAACAATCGAACAGGTCTATAGCGGATATATTAATTGAACATACAGATGTATATACGAACATGGCTATATCGACTACGCTATCTATAACGATCCCAAATGAAAAATTTAAAAATTCACCAGCCCTGGTGAAGGTTATAAAAATATTCAATTAAATTTCATAGCACTTTAACACTGTCAATGTCACTTTTATTCGGCATTGAACAACGATAAATATAACTTTTCAAACGTTTAAATATTTGTTTTTAAATTTTATATTTTTTTTTAACAATTTATTCCATTTAATATCTAATCTATTTTTATTCTCTAAAAAATATAAATTTTCCAACATTTTCGTGGCTGTATGACGGGGCAAATAAAATAAATGACTGGCACTAACTCTTTGTAGTAAGTAGTTGGTTGAGCTCAGTATCTGTGCATTTAATTAATAAATATTTACAAAATATTGTGAATATTTAACTTAAATAAATTGCATATTAATAATATTTATTGCCTTTAACAGATAAAACAAAACCTACGCATTTTCAAATACAATCTTTTTTTGTTGTTTCTTTTCATCTTCATGGGAATTAAATGGTGTCGTTTTATAGTTTTTTTTTTTTTTTTTTGTGTTAAAGTCAAACTGTAGAAAAAAATTAAAGAAAAACGCTTAAAACTGCACATGTGCAAATTGACAAGATAGAGGCAAATATGCACATGTCAATAAACAACATTTTGATCAATAAGTTTTCTACGTTTTTATTATTATTTTTTTTTTTCTTTAAAATTTTATTTTAAATTCAAAACTTGTAGAGATACCAAACAACTATTAAGCAGCCTTAACGTCATAGACTTAAGGTACCAAAAAAATAAAAAATACATTGCCACTAAATATGATGTATTGCTAATACCACAAAAACGACAAGCCAAGTTTTTTTTTCCACTTTTCAGTTGTTGTCTTCATACAAAAATAGCTATAGCAGCAGCAGTAACAGCAACAGAAAACAGCAATTACCACCTGCTTATTTTTGCATTGATCTTTGTCGAGAATATGTCTTTGAATAAATATTGAATATTGAGCTGAGTGTGTGTGTTGTTATATTGTCTGCGGAATATTGAATATGCATAATACTCGTAGTTTAAGGTAATTTATGATGCAAGCCAAATAACAAACTAAAGTCAACCAGAGAGGAAATACTGACACTAGAATTCATAAGTTGGCTTGCAACACCCTACACTACTGTCACACTTGCAGTGTTTATTTATTGTTTTTCAGGGTGTGATGATGTAAATTACAAACAGCGTTAATTGAATGTTAAATTCATTAATATTATGATTGAAAATCATGGTTTAAAAGTACAAATATTGGTTAAAGATTTATTATTGCTTTTGGTGTAGGTAATAATATCTCTCGATTTTTATCGATATCTCTCATCAAACGAGTTCAAGATAAATTCAGTACTACAAGGCTCCGTTCTTTCTCCTACTCCATTCCTTATTTTTCTAAATGATCTTCTACGTCAATCTTCCGACCCTATCTATTCTCTCGCAACATTTGCCATTCATATTCATTCAATTATAGACCAAGCAATGATGCAAAACATGAATAATTCCCTTAATTAGGTTTGCTTGTACCAATCTCTGCATCGGGTCGTGCTTTCAACTCTCGCAAGATTCAGTGTTTCATGTTGACACCAAAAGGAACGACAGATCTTGTTTCATTTCTATTTTTGTCTGGTGTAAATATTGTGGAATCATACGCTCTTGATGTTCTAGGCTTAGGATTACAATGTGATGTCCGCTGGTTTAAACACATTTTTCAAGTGTCGAAAGAAGCTTTCTGGTCCGAAACACCTAAAAGGTCTAAAAACGTGTAGGATTTACTTCACTCCATCTGACCTCCTCAGTATATACACCACCTATATCCGACCGAAAATGGAATACAACTCCCATGTATAGGCTGGTTTCAATGTCTATTTTGGAGCTTCTCTACCGCGTACTGGAGAGGATGAAGGTGATTGTTGGTGACAGTAGGATATCCAACTCTATTGATTCGCTGGAGCACTGACGCAATGTGGGTTGTGTTTAACAGTTCTATCGGTACTACAATCGAATGTGTTCTGATGAAATTAGGGAACTTGTTACTGATACCCGTAGATTTTTGTGGTCGATAGGCCAGTAGACCGCACAACACACTACAGAGAAAATTCGTTCTTTAGCCGTATTGTTCGTATGTGTAACAAATTTCTCCCTGAAGTCTTTCCTGTCACTTTCAATGTAGAAAAGTTCAAATCAATTGTCCACAAACACTACTCTAACTTTTCTCCCTCCCATAACTTATTTTCCTAGTTCCAATACAATGCTTTCCATGTGTAGGGGTCATCCACTGAGTACTCGTACAAGAAGAACAAAAAATTAGAACTAAAATTGGAACAATTTGGTATAAACGTTTATTCCTTGAATTATTAAGGAAATATTGAGTAATTTTGAAATTTGTGCTGCTGTCACATTTAAGGACACCTATTTAGGACTCATTTAATCGCTTCATTTTCTAAGCACAACTGTTAATTTTAAGGGAAGTCAGAGTAAAATTGTCTCCTATATTTAAAAAAAACATGTTTGATTTTTTGTCGCGTTCCTAATGTCATGTTTATTAGATACAACAAAACCTATATTTTTACATATCCTATCGAAAAATTTAAATAAGAAAAATATTTTAAAATTGCATTATCTTTTTCGCAATTCAAAAGCCTTCTAATGTCGCGTTCTTGAATGTGGAAATGCTCTTATATGTATAATAATAAAATATAATTAATGCAATCAAGTTCTCCATAAGGTTTATATCTATAAATAGGATATCAAAAGAAATGAACATGATGTTCAGCAAAATAAGTTATATTTTCTGTCGCGTTCTTGATCCCATTTTTATTAGAAACATTAAAGCATATATTTTGCGCTAAACGTATCTTAAAATGGAAACACTTCAAGGCCTAAGAATGTCGCGTTCCTGAACATGGAAATGCTGATATATGTATGTATAACAATAAACTATAATTAATGCAATCAAGTTCTCCTTAAACTTTGTTATATTAATAGAAAATGTTGTAAATCAGGCTCATCAAAACAAGTTTTATTTCCTGTCGCGTTCTTGTTCCAATTTTTATTAGAAACAAAGAAACATATCTTAAAATGGAAACGATTTTTAAAGATTTCTAAATTTTTATCACTTCAAGACATAGGAATGTCGCGTTCTTAACCTATGAAATGTCCATTAATACATAATAAAATATAATTTTGAGGGTGCTTAGAATGCAGTACAGCTTCTTAGCACCCCCAAAATTATATATTATTATATATTTATGGTCATTTTATTGGTAAAGAATGCGACATTCCTATGCATTAAAGTGAGAAGAATTTAAAAATCTTAAAAAATCATTTGCATTTTAAGATATGTTTTATTGTTTTCAATAAAAATGGGAACTAGAACGCGACAGAAAAAAAACTTGTGTCGAATAGCTAATTTTTAATGAATATTTTTAGTTTTAAGTTTTATTTTTCATATATTTCAAGAGTGTTAAAGAGTTCCCAAATAAATTGCTTAATTTTGGTGTCACTTTTATGAGCACATCACACTAAACTTTCCAAAAAGGCAAACAAAAAGAGAAGAAATTCATAATTATTTAAAATATGACAACCTTAGTAAAGGGCGTTTTAGCAAAAACTGAGACCCTTATTAAATTATTGGTGTTAAACACATTAATGAATGTCTCACATGTTGCAAATACAAGACATAAATTATACCCTTTTTCTCTACGTAGTAGGGGTAACCGACCTAAACTAAACAATACAAGCTTCTGTACAACATCATCCGTCATTAAGGATGGGTCACAAAACAGAAAAAAACAAAAAACAGGATTCTAAACAACAATTTTTTGTTAAATTTGTATTTTTTTTTTGTAAATAAATAGGAAAAGACTAACACACATAAATGTGGAATGCATTTAACAGGTTTCATTAACTGCTTAACAGCAAGTTGTAAATAAATTTTGAGCAAACAAAAAAAAATAAAAGGAGTATGAGTATGAGTAGTGAACCATGTTGTAGACAAGATTTCAACAAAATAAATGACAATTTTATATTTCTACAATATAATTGTTGGCTGCATGTTTACAAATTAAAACGGTTTTTTTTTTTTTTAAATAAAAATATAAGGCCAGCAGTCATAAAACTAAGGCTGCTGCTGGCAAAAACAAATAGAAAAGAAACTTTAGTTTTTCTTGTTGGGTTTTGTATTTAAGTATGTAATAATATAATAAGCAAGAAAAATAGTAACTGAGCCTAGAAATAACTATCGTACTCACCTGCTGTTTTATTAATAGACACAACATGTGCGAAACACCTTCATGGGGCAGCATGTGGCGATAATGACTTTAATAATCCTAGAAAGTTAAGGAAGGTAGTTAAACAACAAACTAAGTAAGCAGCCATGCAGCCAAATAACCAAACAACCAACTAACTAGATGAACCAACTTGCAGGAAACAGTCAACCTGTCTTTTATTATGGCTGGCCGTCTTTTAAGCAACCAAACGACAAGCCTTTTTTTTCGTTCCTTCAATTTTGTCTCTTAGGCTGCTGCTACATAGAAAACCTGGAATGAGTTAAACAGAATAAAAATTCAGCCACTTATAATAATCAATATTCACTGTAAAGTATTTAATGGCTTTGAAATCATCATCATTCTCTCTATAGACAGTTTAAAAAAACAACAGCAACATTTACAACAACTGTATTTTATAAATTAATACCAATATGCATTAAATGCTCATATTATACACGGCTTAGTATCCCATATAACTGCCACATGCCTTATCCCCATAACTATGTGTATGCCACGTATTCTCATTGTGTTGTGTGTTGAATATCCTGCTAATCTAATCAGGCATTCATAAGTTATTACATGTCATCTTCTGTCTTTGGCGCTTTTTATGACAAATGATCATGTGGCTGATGCAAGCTACCAGCCTTTTTCTATTTTAAGAGAGGGAAATTGCCGTATAATTTCTAGTGGGATTGGTGTGATCAGAGCTTAGGAAGAATTAATTCCATGTTAAAGATTTAACTTAAAAGATAATGAAAGAAACCATTGTTTCCACCTTTCTCTCCTCCTTTTTTTAAATAATCTTCAAAAATGTTATGATTTTTTAAGCATGTGATCCTCCTTTTTATGCAAACGGAACTCGTAGCCGCCAGGGGCCGAACATAATCGGTTATTTAACTGTAACCAACTTGAAAAAGTCGAAAAAGTTCATACAAATTATCAAATAAAACCAAAAAATCTATTCTCTGTCGCGTTCTTGATCTCATTTTTTATTGAAAACAATAAAACATATATTTTTTGCTAATTGTATCATAAAGTGGATACAATTTTTAAGATTTCTTTATTTTTTATCACTTTAATGCGTAGGAATGTCGCGTTCTTAATCATTGAAATGCCCATAAACATATAATTACAAAAAATATAAAAAGAAGTAATTCATAATTATTTAAAATATAAAAGGGCATTTTAGCAAATACTGAGATCCTTATTAAATTAGGAGAAATTAATTCCAAATTAACTTAAAAGATAATGAAAGAAAAACTTGTTACCGCCTTTCCCCTCTTTGTAAATAATCAACAAAAATGTTATGATTTTTATCTGATTACAACAGAGAAATAAATTGAATAAACTGTTATTATAATCCACATTCTATGTTCTCTCTAGAACGATCACTTTGTTAACGTATTAAAATTCCCTAAAATTCATTACAATCCTTTAAAGCTCTCTCTTTCTCTCACTCTCCACTACCAATTAAACCTATTTCCAGCCTATATTGGCATATTTCTGTTCCTCTGGCACACACAAAATTTTTAGGATCATTACAATGAAAATGTAACGTCCATATAAAAATATAATTAACTGCAATTATAGTAAATTTTCATTCACATTTGCCACATCTATTGTCGGCATTTTATGTTTTTCCCTGTCATTTAGCGTTGTTTTTTTTATTCCTTCTTATTTATCAACTATTATGCCACTTGACGATTGAATGTGTAATAAAATACCCGTTTATAGACATGTAATCAAAGTTATTGACAGTTTTAAGGCACACATGAAAGAGCAAAAATAAAAAAAATAAAAAATCCAGCAAAAATTAAAGAAATTAAGGAATTTTATGCCTTTAAAGATTAAAGCTAATGGGATGATACGTTATAGAGCAAATTAAATGGATTCCAAGAAATTTAAATCCCGGATCAAATGAGTAAGTGAGTGAGATACATGTTATTTATTAAAGTTATTTGATTGTAAATTCGTTTATAGCCAATGGTACATACATACACTTAAGTGTGTGTTGAGGGAATATTTTTGAATTTTTTAATAGTTTAAGTCAAAGCAGGAATAGAAAATGAAATGTTAAGAGGACTTTTAATACTAAAATTACTAAGTAATTACTAGGCTTTTCATTAGTAGGAAGTAAGGATCGTTTTGATTAAATAAAAATCGGCAATAGGCTTTATGGATCTTTACCGAAGACAAAAATCCAACAACACTTTTGGAAAATGGTGGAATGTTTAATTCTTAAGGAATGGTATATAAAGGGTGTCCCAAAATTTATGCAAGATTAAAATTAAATATAAATTTTCGATGAAAATTTAGCATAAATGCGGCTGAATTTCCTTCTTCAATAAACTGGTGTTTGCGGGATTCTTGGCATAGACATTTGACTTCAACACAGTGTTCCCTTTCTTATCACGGAAGCGATGGAGTACACGAAATGTTTCATGCAGTAATTGAATATCAAATATCAGATACACAGAAGATAAAGATCGCCATGCCAGCCAAAAAGACTAAACAAGAGCTTGCAAAATCAATAGGAGCTACTCAATCAGCAATTTTAAGGATTCTTCCAAAAGCAGGGAAATTGATGCCGACTTCTTTAATTTGATAAAAGGTGCCGCTGAAGCACACCAAAGCTTATGGTGAATATGTTTCATCGGTTTCAACGTGCTAAAGATGGTTTGTGCGGTTCAGAAGTGGTTAAGACCATGAATTGGAGACATTACTCCATGAAGATTGTTGTAAAACTTAACAAGAGCTTGCAAAATCAATAGTAGCTACTCCAGCAGCAATTTCAAAAGGTTTGCGAGCAGCAAGATTCTTCCAAAAGCAGGGAAATTGGTTATCATACCAATATATGCGGAGAGACCTTGAAATACCATTTTGCATGTCTGAAATGATGCATGAACGCTATAAAATAAAATAATTTTTGAACCGAATCATTACTTGCGATGAAAAATGGATCTATTACAATAACCCAAAGCGTAAGAGATCATATTTGAAGCTCGAACAACCAGCCGAATCGACACCAAAGCCAAATATCCATGGCGCTAAGGTAATGCTTTGTATTTAGTGGGAGCAAAAGTAGCACCAGCAGCAACTATTATGAACTGCTGAAATCTAACCAGACCGTCACAGGCAACCTGTATCGAATGCAACTGATTTGTTTGAAGCGAGCATTGGCCGAAAAACGTGCAGAATATGCGGCCAGACATGAAACCGTAATATTCCATCATGACAACGCTTGACCAAATGTTAAAAAGTATTTAGATTGAAGTGGTTGTGAAGTTTTGCCTCACTTGCTTTGTAGTCCAGACCTTGCCCTGTCTACTATTTGTTTCCATCGATGCAGAGCTCTCTCTCTGGGATACGCTTCACTTTGGAACAGAGTATCCGATATTGGCTTGATTCGTTCTTGGCCTCAAAAGATGAGCAGTTCTTTTGGCACGGAATCCGTTTGTTGCCATAAAGATGGGAAAAGGTTATAGCTAACAATGGCTAATACTTTCAATACATTTTTATGTAAAAATTTAAAAAAAATTTTAAGTCAGTTACAGTCTTAGCTTGACCAGCCAACTTTTTGAAGAAAAATTTGTGCATGTTTACTGTAACCATTTCATGTTTGTGACAACCATTTATATGATAAAGAACTTACCATATTATGTTGCTCTCGGCTTATGTATATCATAATCTGAGAACAACATATTATGATAAAATTATTCATCATATAAATGGTTGTCACAAACATATACATGTTTACTGTAACCATATATGTGGTTGATACAATCATGTGAATCGTAAATTAACCATATTATTGTTACCACATTCATATAAATAGTTACTGTGACTATAATATTGGTAAAAATGTTGAAATGGTTACAGTAAACATGCACAACTATATTTTTTTTCTGCGTGATAATGCCGACAGCCCGAAATCTGCAACAATAACATGCAGGTTTCCTTGGAATTCAAATATTGGTGAAGCCATAAAGCCAAAAAAAGTGCATCATTGATTAGGAGATTTTGTTCCAATTCTTCAACAATAAAAATTGTTCTTGATCTCAGCAGGCTACTCAGCTACAAATGTCGTTTGCAGCAACCGTTGTCCTGTATTCAGCTACTAAATTAGAATGAAATGGACATTAACATCGTAACTAGCTGATATTGAAGTTTGAAGTTTCGATACATATTCATATGAAAATAGAAATTGATGGCATCAAAAGAATCGTGTGTATTTTAAACAGATTGTGGTCGGTAGCCTGATGTAGTCTATGTGTTTAAAGCATTATGCTCCAATTTAAATAACCCTAAACTGTCAGCTGTCAAATTTTTTATTTTGTTTGGAAACTCTACTGAACTAAATGGCAAATAAATACAAATCTTGCGTAAATTTTAAGACATTATTTTATATATTTTTTTTTAAATTTCCCCCCAGATAATTTGTTATAAAAAAAATTTTTCTCAAATATTTAATATGCATTTGTAATTCCTAACCCAGAAACATTGTAATAAAATACACCTACTTGCATATTTGTTTGTCTTCTTGTTACTGCTGTTGTCCCCACCTTTATAGAAATAAACATATTAAATATATATTTTTTTTATCGATTTATCGTTGATTTGCATCTTACTGTCTAATATTAAATCCTTGGGCTATTTGTTTACATAACAGTATAATTTTACAGTTCTGGTTGTTCAGTTTTTGCTTGCTACAAACTTTATCGAATCTTTAGACAAATCTCCTGCAGTTTCTAATTATTATGATTATCACTTGCAAAAATATCAATTAAAAATAAAAATCACTTGATTTTTATCTTAATTGTTTTGTGGCGTAAACCAAATTGCACACAACAAGATAGTTTTTTTTTCATTTGGTTCGTTGTTGTCATGTCTTTTAACAAATGTAATGAAATGTATACTATTTTATCGAATAAAAATCCACCAACCAGCAACATCCCTCCAACAGGCGCAAGCAGGCTCTTCATGGACGGTACAAGCGTATGAATGAACGAACGAACGGACTGGACTTGTCTTGATAACTGGTTACATTAAACGTAGTTTAATTAAATATAATTAATTAAACTGTTAAAGTCAAACATTGACAAGACTTGTACTCACACACATCTAGACTCTCGTTTATACGAACCCAGCGGTTAAGCAAGTGGTCAATGTATCCCTTATAGACAGTAATTGTCACTAATGTCTAATAACTTGGCTGGCTACAATTTATATATTTTGGGTCATTTGACACTTAAGTGCTCTTTGTATTGCATTGAAAAATCAATTGGTTACTTTATACATCCTAGGTAATCTATAGTGAAGTCAATTGTCACTTAAGTGTCTCTAAATAGTCTAGACTGTAGTCACTTAAACATTTTGTGAATAATTCGTATAAACTGTTTTTATACAAATTGTGTTGATGTCATTATCATACAGTTTATTTTGTTTTTGCTTAAGTATACTGACATCCCATGTAATCTAGAGTAAAGTTAATTGTGTCTTTAGTGTCTCTAAATACCCTAGAGTGTAGTCTCTTTTCGATTTTATTTTGTACTGCACTTTATATTGTAGTTATGTTACTCACCAGAACTATTCTTTTGGAGAGTTGTGGAAGGAACGTTTTTTTACAACCAATGGATTATTGGACTGTCTTTTGAGATCAATTATAGCAGCCGTACATGTTAAAATAACTAGTTATACAGGTGATCAAGTAACCAGTTAAGTAGCTAGTAAGGTAACTGACTCTATGTTTGGACCAGCTATCAGACAGTCTCACTGTAAACAAAAAGTTGAATTGAGCCCCTACTTAGGAAATGCACGTGTTAAAATAACCAATCACGTAGCTAGTTATGTAACTAGTTGTTACTAATTCGGGACACTCTCCTAGAACTGCTGGTAAGAGATCGCAGAGATTTATACAAGTGCAGTTGTGTATCTTTTTTCTTCGTCTTCATTATTTTCTCGAATCTATGTTTGTAAATTTAACACTCTTTTTTGTGGCGGTCTTTAATCATGGGACGCAACGGTACACACACTGCGAAATACTGATAATCAAGCAGAAGTAATAAGGCAAGATTACGCAGCTACATAGGAAAAATATGCTGCAGCATTATCTAATATTTGAAATTAGTAAATCTTATGGAAATCTTTTTGAAAAAGAAAAACTAGTAGATTTTGGTTTAAAGATAATTGGCCAGGAATGTTGCTTTAAAGTTTATTAACTATTAGTCTTGAACATAAAACAGGAAGGAGTTTTTAATGACAACTTGGTAATAAATGAAAATTTTGTAGAAATGTTGATTACATAGTAATTAAGATGCTAAAATTGTATTCTTAAATTTCTTAAACATTTCGAAAGTCTTCTATGTAAATAATGTAAATGATCCGTGTACTATATAGCAAGACTACTTCCGGATTGACGTAGCTATCATTTTAAATTGATACCCACGGAACAAATTCTAAGGAAGTCTTGTCACACTTCTATGGTTTCTTTAAACCCAGGCAAAATTATACCAGTTCCACAACTAGTTTCAGAACGCATGCATATATGTAGCCTGTACTCATTCTTGATTGGTCTTGTAACCAATGGTTTTATTTTAAGCAATCACCCTGGAACTACATTTAATGAAGCTTTACTGCCCAAGCAGCCCTTTATTGAAACCGCACTGTAACCAGTTCTTTGATGGTCGACACTTATAGCTACCAGAGGACGAACGCATTAAAATTATAAAAAGGAATACAAATTATGCAACATTGCAAAACATTTAATAATGTAATATGTCTTGTTAGTGCGATAATGCGATATGTCTTGTAATGGTACAGATATTTTGATTATTACACAGAACTGGAAGATTTTTTTTAATTATCACCTAACTTGAGGCCACTTAACCTTATTTATGTGCTTCATTAAATTTAAATGTCACTTTGCTGGTATTCAAATTTAAAACTATTAAAAGTATTTTTAATTTAATCTATATTAAACATTTATCATTAAATTGTGTTAGCAAATACTACATTTTTTATGTTTTTTTTTTTAATAACAGCCCACAGTGGGAGATTTGCATAAAATATTGGAATCTATTAGATGAAATCCAACTTGTTTTTTCCTCACATACACAGTGTTTTGTAAATATAAATTAGGGGTTAACATATATATAACGATATTTTAAATTGGGTAAAACTTAAGAAACTGACATAGAGATACTTACGTTGGTGCCTTACGTCGGCTTCCAGATTGGTATAAAGGTCCAACATTTCAAACTCATTAACACTTCTATTTTAACTATGAAAAGTTTTATTAAAATCAAGAATTGCCAGATTCATTTCCCTTTTTTTTTTTAAATGAAAAATACCCACTGTATATCCTCAGGTGGCTGGCTGCTGCCTTCTATAACGATATGTCTTTTCTATTAATACAACATTTATCCTGTTAATGGTCTAAATGATGTCAAGAAAATTATCATTAAACCATTGGCAAGTGTAACCAGTTCTGCATACTTGCTGTTTTGGTAAACAATAATCATCTTTTTAACCATATTTTTTTTTCTCTCTCTCTTAGCGTTTAATCTTAAGTAATGCATGTTTTATATGAATACAACTCAAACGCATTTTTTTGCTTATTTCTTACTTCATCGTTAAATGCTTCCTTTCTACACTTTAATCATGGTAATGTTAGCAATAGATTGTGGCCATGTATTAACCTATCTAGTGTTTAATTGATACGAGGGCAGAGGGAGAAGAAAAATGGTTAAAATTAAATCATATCTAGTAATGTTGTTATGTATGTAGAAATCACTTTAATGGCTATAATACGCTACAGATATAAACCATTTTCTGTGAAATAGGCTAGTCATTGTCCTAAGTACATTGGTATTGAACATTAGCAGAATTTGGTGTAATAGCAAACGTGTTCTGAAACAAAATCTCAGACAAGCTCAAACAAATTTATGAATTTTACATATTTTTTGTTATATTTACTAAATATTTTTATACCCACCACCAAAACAGATAGAGGTTATATTGATTTTGTCATTCTATTTATAACGCAAAGAAGTATTCATCGCAGACCCACATTACTATATATATTCTGGGTCCTCATACTATGCTAAGACGATCTAGCTATGTCCGTCCGTCTGTCCGTCTATCTGTCTGTTGAAAACATGATAGTTCCAAAACGAAGGTTGCCAGTTGGCTGGAATTTTACACAAATACTCTCTATTGATAAGTATTGTTTGGTATTGAAACTGGGTAAAATCGGTCCATGATTTCACATAGCCCCCATACAAATGTCCCCCCTGAATACTGTTTGAGCCGTCATAAATATGTTGATTATGCGTCAATCCTGATAAAATTTTGCACAAATTAGTTCTAAGTAGTCTGAAATTATACTGTAAAATATGACAAAAATCGGGCAATATTTGTCCCTAGCCCCCCTCAGAAAACCACTTGAACATTCATAATTGTCTTATAATAAATAATATCCCGATGAAATTGAACATAAACAAGATTTATATGAACCTAAATCTTTCCACCAACTTTTGTGGTATAAAGATTTATCAGACAAATATTTTGTTGTCAATAAATAGAGAAATATCCACGTATTGATGTGAGTATACAAGATTCGGAACAGCCGGATATAACACTCTTACTTGTTTATACAGGGCTTTCCAACAAGAGGTGTTATTTTGGTATTCAAAGAAAAATGAAATTTTTTGAGATAATTGATCGGATGTTTATTTCATAATAAAGAGCAAGGTATGCCGTTAATAATGAAAAACAACATCAACCAAATGGCCACCACGACCACGATTACAGGGCCATATCCTTTTTATGAAATTTTCCATAACCAAATCGCAAAGTGGCTGCCCTATGTCCACGATAACCTCACGAATTCAACCTGTGAGGTCTCGAATCGACGTTGGGCTGTTGGCATAGACCTTATATTTCACGTGGCCCCAAAAGAAGAAGTCGCAAGGTGTTAAATCACAAGATCTCAGTGGCCAATTTTGATCACATCTTCGAGAAACAATACGGTCCGGAAACTTTTCCCGTAAAAGAGCAATGGTTTCGTTTCTTGTGTGGCACGTAGCGCCGTCTTGTTGAAAGTAAACGTTGTTTAGATCAATATCATCCAAAATTCAGTGTAATGACGTTTGTTGAATGCCCATTCCAATGACTAGGAATGACAAACCTGGGTGTTCTTCAACACTTTGGGCTACAGCAGCAATATTCTCAGGTGTTTCATGAGCGACGTCCACGGGTTTTATTCTTCACATCACTAACTTGTCCCAACAGCTCGAATTTCTCCATCAATTTCTGTATTGCGGTCCGACAAGGTGTTTCACGACGATCCAAAAATGCTTTAGTTTTGCAAACTGTGACTACAAGATTTTCACCATTTTTGTAGTGAATTTTAATAATTTCAATGCGTTGTTGAAAAGTGTATCGTTCCATTTTTAGTAATAGCGTAGTTTCTACTTGTCAAATGTCAAAGAATAAAAGCTTCAAAAGTGACAGCTTCCGAAATACCGTATTTTAAAATAAAACCTCTTGATGGAAAACCCTTTAGTTACAATAATTTTAAGCTTTTAATAAAAAAAACTATTGTTTACCCTTATATCGGCTCCTTATCCTTCCCTATTTTTATACCCTTCCCTATTAGTGGTAAAGCAGGGTCTATATCAGTTTGTCATTGTTTGTAATTTCTACATTTTTCATCATTTGTAGCGGAGTCTCTATACACATGTTCGTATGTATGTTGAAATCAATTTTCTGAAGCCTCCAAACAACTAACATACATGATTGATACATCAACATATCCGCTATAGTTCAACTTAGATTGCTATTTAAAATCGGCCCACAAATGGCTCAGATATAAGCAAAAACCTCGACCTACTTATTGCTCAACAAAGCTTATGGTGAAAGTGTTTCATGGTTTTCAAAGTGCGAGAGATGGTTATTGCGGTTCAGAAGTTGTGATTTTTATACGGAATACAAAGATCTTCTAAAGAAGACCAAGAACTGGAGGCATTACTCCATGAAGATTGTTGTAAAACTTAAAAAGAGCTTGCAAAATCATTCTCTGTATTTGGTGGAAGCAAATTTGCTAAAATCTGGGGAGACCATCCGAACGCAGCAGATCCATTTGAATGTGCGGCCAGAAGTTTAACCTCACCCGCATTATAGTCCAGGCCGTGCCCCGTCCGACTACTAGTTGTTTCAATCGATACAGAGCGCTCTCTCTGGTATATGCTCCACTACAGAACAGAGTAACCGAAATTGGCTTGATTCGTTCTCGACCTCAAAAGATAAACAGTTCTTTTGGCTCGGAATCCATATAATGCCAGAAAGATAGGAAAAGTTCATAGCTAACAATGGTCAATACTTTGAATAAATTAATATTGTACAAATGTTTCAAACTAACATCTAAAAATTTCAAAGAAATCAGCATTTTTAAGTCATACACCCAATAATATAATTAATCTTACCTTAAACTTTTTAAACTACCCTCCTAACTGTAATTTTTTTTTTTGTTTATTAAAACTTATCATCATACATTTTTATGTAGTTAGTTAGTTGCTTTGGAAGTGTACTAAAAATTTGAGTTTAAAACATTCCTTTTGGTAATGACAACGTAACAGAGAGAGAGAAAAAAAAACCTACAGTTTTTGTATTTTTCTAAGCGATTTTTTTCCACACTGATGTCTTCTTAATTGTTAAACATATTTTAATGTCATCATTAACATGTTGATGTTCTAACTACGTTTCTTTTTTTTTACAAAAAAAGAAAGAAAAACCAAACATAAAAAAGCTGGTAAATTCCAGTTAAATTTCTGTCAAAATTACTGATTGAAATCATTAATTCTGTAAGTTTTTTTTTTTTTTTTTTTTGGTTTTTGCCAATGTACATCTTTTAGCAAATGTATTAAAACGCCATAAACTTCTTAAAACATAAAGACAAGAAAGATGTATTTTTTGTTTAAGGGTCAGGGGGAGAGGTTTAGTTAAAGAATATAATGAAACCTGTTGCAGTTTCAAAAGCCCGGCTAAGTTGGTTACACGATGGCGTTATTGAAATGTGTTTAGAAAACTTGTTAGCTATTTTTTTTTTTTTTTTTTTGTCTATAATTTTGTAGTTTTCCTACTATCTTGCTGTTACTATTAAGCGGCATAATGGCATGCGCTTAAACATAATCATGGACAGCGACTGTCTATTGACATGTAGGTAGTAAAAGATCATAAACAAATTTATGGGCTACAAAATCTAAGGGGGCTCTAATTGATATACAAGTTTTTTTTTGGTTTTAAAAGTTTAGTATTTTAAACTTAAAATATAATGGTCATATTGATATTTGTAGTAACCCTACTTGTAAAGAGCTCTAAATAATAAAACAACATTTTCTGAAAAATGGATTATGTCTGAACTGCTATATTAAGATTTAACAGGAAATTTTTATTCAAATAAAGAACTTTATTTGTTTTATTTTTCATACCGCCATTAACACAAACATAACTATACATTGTGATAATGGTGGTTAGTGTTTTTAAGATTTTATTTAAAAATCATAAAAATTTCCCACATGTTCTGCCAATTTAGTTTAGACGAATATTTGAGTCATATTTAAATGATGTCCCAAAAGTGATATTGAGAATCATAAAGTACCCATGATAGGGTCTTATGTGGAAGTAATAGCACATCTAGAAAATCGCTTCCACGGGTTTGGTTGTCAACACTTTAAAACACAAATGGCGCAAATTCAAATTTAGCATGATTTTTGGAACATTCTATTCTTCAGATTCCTAGAAATTTGCGCTTTAAAAATCCTTTATTACACTGTTTCGCTACATTCATAAATTTTGTAAACAATTTTCTTTTATCAGGCCCCTTTTCTTTCTTTTCATCTTCATTACGCCTCCTTTTATATTTATGATCAGTATCATTTAGTTTTTTTTTTTTTTCTTCATATTTTCAATACAAAGTATTCAAATTGTTGTATTGAACATTTACCCCCATATGCATAAACAATTTATAAATTTATCAAAGGTTTATAAAACAAATTTTGTATGGAAATTTTGTTTGATAAACCTTTGATAAATTTATTAACTGTTTATGCATATGGGGGTTAATGTTTTATTACAGTTTTAATTTTTTTTTTCAGTTTCTTTATTCACAACTTGTGTTTTAACATAAAAACACATGTTATTGACCATGTTAAAGAACAAGGAAGAGATTTTATTTAACGGTTTTTCTAATAAATATCAATTTGTTAAGAACTGAACATTTGCCAAGAAGTCATCATGGCTAAGAGAACATGTGTAGTTGAATATTTAAAAGTCAAGAATACGAATGAGGAAACAGATTCAGAGGTTTTGGAAAGATTTTTTTTATTTGTTTGAAAATATTTTAGTTCCTTCAAGACATTCTGGGTGTAGAAAAAAACTATAATGTCCATAAAAAGAAACCAATGTACAAAATTTTATTTAAAGAAGGTTTGTCATTGGCCTACGCAGTTTGGTTTTGAAAATCAAGAGAATCGCTAAAGTAGAAAACATTTTGTAAAACAAAATGTTGGATATTTATTTATTATATCCTTCAAGGCCACAAATTACTTACACACATGATTGATACATCAATATATCTGATATAGTACCGGTTACGTTGCTCTTAAAATTCGAAAAAATCGCCTCACAAATTGTTGGCAAAATACCAACATAGCCTCGATTTTTTATACCCTTCACCTTCGTGAGAAGGGTATATATAAATTTGTCATTCCGTTTGTAATTTCCACAATATAATTTTCCGACCCTATAAAGTATATATATTCTGGATCCTTATAGATAGCGGAGTCGATTTAGCCATGTCCGTCTGTCTGTCTGTCTGTCTGTCTGTTGAAATCAATTTTCTGAAGGCCCCAGATATCTTCGGAATCCAAATCTTCAATAATTCTGTCAGACATGCTTTCGACAAGTTTCCTATTTAAAATCAACAAAATCCGTCCATAAATAACGGAGATATGAGCAAAAATCCGAGACAACCTCTATTTTTGTTGCCTATTTTTGATCTATATCTCGATTACTAAATCATAAATATAGACAATATGGATATCTAATGATAGATATTTCAAAGTCCATTCCAACGATGTATATAAGGCTATAGTAAGTTGGACATTTAAAGAATTGTTATATTAAGCGAATTTAGTGAGTCTAGAGCGATTATTTGTTGACATAAAATAAACATTTGGCCCCCAACTCTGATTCTCCCAAAGATATTCTGTTGAGTATTAATAACTAAAGCCTTTAGCCAGAATTCTTCTAATACTCAAATGCTTCGATCTGTGCCGAAACTAACAGTCTTTATAAAATATAGGTCTGCGATGGATTTCCATAAATCGTGAAATTTCCTAGTGCTAGATTTTTATAAATTTAAAGTAGTCTGATTAATCTGTAATTTTAACAAAATTAACTTATTTCAGTTTTTTTTTCATACCTTTATATACATTCGTCATAATAACTCAAGCTCAAACCAGTAGTAATATTTATTATTGCTATAAACCTTATGGAAAAATAACAAATGTCACAAACAAATTGTCAAAAGCTTTTAAAAGTTGACAGAGTTAAAATGAAAATAAAACTATTAAATAAATATATGTTATTTCAAATTGAACTTGGGAAGTAAACCCTAATCACATACTTAAAAGATATTGGAAATTAAAATAAATTTAAACAATTTATCAATATGACCAAAGGATTTTTTTCTATAGCATTAGTTTTTTTTAGTAGTTGTTTTCTCCATAGGTTCCCAGATGAAACTTGACAAATACTTAACATATTTGTCAATAACTGCATTCATAGAATTAGTCTAAAATTACATAATTGTCATCTCAGATATATAATTACTTATTTATTTATTATACATCTGCACACCCAGAGAAAAAAATATGGTTGTACATGTTTACCATAACCATTTCAAGATATTTACCAGTTTTTTAACAATATTATGGTCACTGTAATTATTTATATGATAGTGGTAACCAAATTACGTTTAAGTTACCATTCACATCATTGTTGTAATCGTTTGTTTGATTGTAGTAAATAAATATATGTTTATGGCAATCATGTTCAAGATAAATCATTACATCATAATATGTTGTTCTCAGAGTTTGATAACCATAATCCGATAACAACACAATATGGTGAAGTATTGTATCATAAAAATGGTTGCCACAAACATAAGTATACTTAATTACTGCAATCATATATATGATTGCTACAATGAATATATGAAAGGTTACTTCAAAATATTATGGTTACCACAACTATATACATATTAATATTGTTAAAAAACTTAAAAACATGTACCACTATATCTTTTCTCTGCGTGCATAAGCATTGAAATACACATATGGTCAATTCACAAGCTCTCCTATCATGTCATAATGTCCTAATATTCCACAATGGTTTGAAAATCTTGTTATTGCCTTTCAAGCAAAAAATGTCATAAAATAATACCACTCTGTATGCTATATTTATTGTGTTATCGTAAACCACAAGCAGAGACCTGCGGCGAACGTATAAGAGTCGGTTAAGCCGAGTCATGATATATTAGGACATGACAATATGATATGATAAGAGACCTTGTAAATTGACAAATAGTAACGAAAATAATTGTAATGTGTCATAAATAATATTAGAAGCATTCCTGTATTAATATCGAAATCATGCCGTCGTTCTCCAATGCCGTATTGTTGTACACAATTCAATACTCAAATATTTCATGTTAAACCGTTTATTATCAAGGCAAATGTATCTTTTCTAATATATTTTTAATTAAACATGCCTTTCATTTAACAAAATAAAAATCTCAGTGCGCTAATACTTCCCCAGCTTTTTATTATTATTCATTAAAAATATTTATTTGTTTTAATCAATTAACTGTGATATTTATTAAACTTATTAAATAAAACTAATAAATAAATTTATAAATTACAACTGATCACAATAAATCAAATTGCACAATTTAAATAACAGTTAAATAATAGAAAGTCTTTATTGTAATTAATGAAAAGTTCTTCAGAGTAGTATTTATAAAAGAGGAAGTGTTAATGATTATCACCCTTATTCTATTTGCCGTCGACGACATCGTCGTCAATATTGAGTCAAAAAATGGTATATTTTTCTCCGATATCGATAAAATCGGTCCACAAATGACTGAGATATAAGGAAAAACGGGACAACGTCGATTTTTGGTCTATTTCTATCTATTGTCATAAATGTTTTCATTAATAAATTAAAATAAAAAAATTTTAAAATTAAAAAAAAAAATTTAAAATTAAAAAAAAAAAATTTGGAAAAAAATTTAAAAAAAGAATTTCGAAAAAAAAAATTTTTTTTAAATTTAGAAAAAATTTTAATATTGTTTACTTAAAACATTTAAACATTTTTATTTTAAAGTATAATTTGGTGAAGGGTATATTAGATTCCCCTTCAAAAATTTTCCATTTGACCTCGGAAGCACAAAGGTTCATGTTGTCTGGTTTAGGTAAAATTTATGTTTTCTGTTTTATTTTATTAACTCTAAAATGTTATATGATGATGATAGCTTTGTTCAATGACAAAAAACAATTATTTGCATTTTTTACAAAGTTTCTGGAGTATTTTTAATGAATAGTTATTTTGTTATTGAGCAGATCTTCTTTAAACTGAGAAATCAAATTTTAAACTCCTTTTTTTTTTTGAACTCAGTAAAAAATTCGTAATGACACGACATTACTGTTTGCATTACTTGCAAGCGGTTTAGTAATGACTGGCTTATAGTCTGATCTATCAAACATAATTGAGATATTATTCTAAAATCTTTAAATTATATTCAATATCAGCAAATTTAACTGCTAGAGAAGATTTCTTATTTGACTTTTAATTTAGCAACTGTGTGTGCACATTTTTAACTTGGCGCTAACATTTCAGTTACAAACTAAAACAAACAAAAACAAAAAAAACCATAAACATTTTCCCGCCTTTTTTTTGTAATTTATTCCTCTAACATCATTTCATTAAATGAAAATCCTAAAAAAAAAAAAACTGTAAGCTCTAGACTATAGAGGCAAATGAAGGAAAAAAAAAGTAAATAAATATAAAGCATGCCGGTTCATGACTAAAATGAAAATGGAAACAAAAAGTTAAATACAAAAAAAAAAAAAAAAAACAATAAGAAAATGAGTATAATAATAAATGAAATTAAAAGCAAACACTTTTTAACAGCATCATACAAACTCATTGGAAGACTCCTACAAAACCCACAACTCATTTACAAACGCCTGAGCAGCAGCGTTAGACGCAAGAAGGAACAAATGGAAAAGTTTGTCCTTGGCTGTTTGAGAACAAAAAAAAAAAAAAAAGGAAAAATTAAAAAGGAAAAAAAATACGTCTTGCATTTAGTAAGATGACGACGAAGCTAAAGAAAATGGCAAAATGAAATTCATTTGCTGTTTTCCTGTGGCTGCCTTGAAATTTTCTGCAGCTTCTTCTCTGGCTCTTATTTAAAATACAAGGATCTGAAGGTTTTCCTTATATTTTTTTTTTTTTTTTTTTTTTGAGCTGCTGCTTTTCATTTGTGCTGATTATGCACTTTGTCGCCTTCTTGTGTCCCAATTTATTGTCGTCTGTCTACATTATTACTTTTTTTTGTTTGTTTATTTAGTTCAGTTATTAACCCAGTTTTTATAATTTTTCTTTTTTTCCCCATTTCGTGATGATGAGCAGAGCAGCTGTAGGGGGGAAATGGGCTGAAATGAAAATAAGGAAGTGTACGTAATCTGTCTGTCGGTTGGGGGGTGTGTTTGCAAAGAGCTTTATTCGGTGTCTGTAAAGTATAATGAATGAATGGCTGATGACTTGCTGGAGTTTGTTTTTATAATTTTCTGTTTTTTTTTTTTTTTTTTGTTTGTTTCTTACAATTTTTTTGTGTCCCTGTTTTAATTTTAATTTTCATTTTTCCTCGTTGTAGTACTATTTTTCCAGAGTCTCTGAGAGCTGGGTAGTGGGAAAAAAACGTGGTTGACATTGTGTCGTCATCAGCATCGTCGTCATTATTCCTTTTTTTAAAAGATTTTTATTTTCTAGGTCAAGAACTTGGGTAAAGTTTTTTTTCATGCTCCTTGTTTTGTTTTGATTTAATTTTGTGTTCGTAATATTAATGAAGAAAAAAGTGAAATTAATTTAAATATTTTCTTGGTTTATTTGCAGACATTCGTTTTTGCAAGCAAGGTAAGTGTTTTGTTTGTAATAAATGTATTATAAGTACTGGAATTTAAGAAAACTGTACAAGATTTCTTTGTAATAAAATTATGTATTTGTCATTTAGATGAATGACATCATGCTGTAAAGTCATCAATTTTTATTAAAAGAAAAATCGCATCATTTATTTTAACTCTGTTGAAATTATGATGATACAGTGAGTTATAAAAGTTTATCATCAGCTTTAATAAGCAAACGTAGTAATCCCAAAATCGATAGTAAATTAAATGGCAAACAATATAAAAACTGTTTTTATTTAACTTGATATTTCTTAAGTTTTCAGTAACTGCTTTTCAACAACCTTCAAAAAATGCAAATTTATTTGGAAAATTTAAATTTAAATAAAGCCTTTACATTTCATCTTCTTCTATTTTTGGTTATTTATTTTTTTTTTAACTGTCATGTCTGTGTTTGTGACATTTTGTAATTTGTCTTAGTGATGAATTGTCTTGTTGTGTTTCACACAAAACTCATTATATTTGTGTGACTCCGTAACAAAGTACATAATAAATAAATAACAAACAATCTGCTCGTCAGTATTCCTGGGATAATTATGAACAATAAATTTAACAACGCAATTCCCAATAGATTTAAAATACATTTTCTTAAAAGCTTTAATAAATTCTAAAATTTAGCTCAATTGACAATACATATAAATTAAAATGTAATTTTATGTTATTTTTCGAGTATTGTATAGATTTTTTAAGAAACTTAAATATTAAACAAGAATTTTAAAATAATTATGTAAAATTTGTTAGGATTGGGATATTGTTTATTAATATTTTTTTATATATATATTTCAACTTACCTTGTTTGAGGTTCGAATATGTTGTAGTCTCTGAACTCGTTAACAATATTCTGGAAATACAAAAAAAGTAGATAATACTTTAGATTAAAAGTTTTAAAAGGAAACATACAGCTAACAACTATGCTTTTGATCAAACTAGGTTGTGTACATCACTCATTTGGATGATGAAACTTTCAAAGTATACAATTCTCTAATTCTCCAATAGAGAATTAGAAATGATATGTAAATGAAAATCAGTAATATTGCCTTGATCTATTTAGATTAATCTTATCAGTACCCCGGTAACAATCATTTCCTTTCAATTTCAGCAATGTTCTAATAGGCAAAACCTACCATAAATAAAATCATTAGATCAAAGATGTTGGTTTTACACCTTAAAGTAGTTTAGACCAATCGACTCAGAATCATTTTCTGACCAATTTCAGTATGTCTGTCCGTACGTTCAACCGACTGTCCCCATGTAAACCTACAGACCTTAGTGCTACCGTAAAACATGGCGGTGGGTCTTTGATGGTGTGGGCTGTATGTCAGATGCAGGACCTGGCATTCTTCTATTCATTGCAAGTACAATGAACAGCCGAAACTACTTAGAAATTTTAAAGGACAATTTGAAAGTATGTGCTGAAAATTTAGGTCTTGTAACTTCATAGGTCTTTCAGCTAGACAATCACCTAAACCACTCAGCCAGAATTGTTAAGGAGTGGCTATTGTATAATGTGCTTAAGCAGTTAAATCCATCTAAGCTATCTACAGACCTTAACCCAGTAGAGCACCTGTGGGAAATTTTAGACAGAAATATTGGAAAATGAAGCATTTTATCTAAGCACGAACTCCGAAACCTCTTTAACAAAGAGGGGGGGCGATATTACTAAAGATATATCTGAACATCTTGTAAACTCCATGAAAAGACGACTAGAAGTCGTAATTAAGCTGAATGGAGGACCAACAAAATATTAACTTTTTATTTTCGGGTCTTGGTAATGTAAAATAGAGCGTTATCCATCAACTTTATACTAATTTTAGACAGTACTTTTCCCTTTTTCCCATAAATTTTCCACGAAATCAATTTTAATTTTCAAAGTTTTTTAAATTAGTAAAAGATTAAACTCTAAATTTAATTTTAGGTTTATTCACTCTTGTATATTTCTTTCTCTAATTAAAATATTTAGCTTCGTAGATGAAAATGCGTGTTATATACTAAATTTTGACTCTGACTGTATGTTAAAAAAGTTTTGGAATCATCAGTTGTGTTCAGTACAGGTGTGCTGTGATGGTCTGGTAAGATATCTGCAGCTCATATTATATAGAACCCTTTTGCTGCCACCAAATACAGAGAATTTTCTTAGCGCCAATGATATGTGGCTTCGGTGTCTATTTTAAAGTTTTTTTTGCGATTTTGATCTTGAAGTTGAAGGTTTTTTTTTTTCTTTATGATAAGAGCTACAACTTTGCCTCAGAGAGTAAATCAAAATTCCAAACGGTTTGAAAGATATGAGGCTGATAAAATGATAACTTTTTTTTTTGCAAAAATGACTCCGAGGCCCCTAATCTTTGAGGACCCATAAAAATGCGCATGACTTGGGGCAATACTGGGAGACACGGTTCTTTTTTTTTTTGGTATTTTATCACGTAGTGGTGTCCGTATATGATTATATTTCCATCACTTAAAAAATTACACACAGTATTATCAATTTTATAATATATATTTTATATTATAATATATTATTCAACTTCCGAGTGTATGTACTTATACAGTGTAGTCCTTCTTTGCCGACACCTCTCTCAAACGGTTCCAACAAAATTCTTTGATATTATTTACTACTCTCATAAGCGGACAAGTTTATCAAACCCTTAGGTGTCCGCGTATGAGAGAGTATTATGAATTAGCTTTAGGGTTGATAAAAATCAATAGTTTGTAAAAATTGTCAAAATCTTCAAAAAATTTGCATAATTTTATATCTTAACGCAAATTTTAAAAATTTTGTATACACTTTTTTAATTCTTCTATGAAACACAAATAATGCAACTTTTTTAAAACCATTTTCGCGAACCTTTTCTTTTTTTTTTTTTTTGAAATCAATAAATACATTTAATAAAGGGTAGTTTTTTGTCAACTGCAAAAAGAAAAATAGAGGGAGTAAATTCATGTTTAGAAACCTTTTGCCAGGGTGTTTAAAATAAATACAATAAATTTCTATAAATTTTTAAAACTTTCTTAAAAACATTCTTTACAATATTGAAAGTGTGTAAATTTTCTAGAAGTTTGTAAATTCTTGAAAATCCTTTTACAATTTCATCAAATAAATACATGGCTATTGAAGCATGTCATACCATGTTTTTATTATTATTGTATTTCTTTACTTCTTTTTAGCTTATAATCCTTATAATACAAATAATGGCACCATGAAAATCAAATCACATTTCTTTTGCCGTCACACAAAAAAAAAAAAAATTTCCTTAAAATGCATTTGAAGTTCTTGTTGCAGTCAAGCATTCAAATTTATTTTTATTTTATTTTTTTTTTTTTTGTTGAGACAAACATTCGATAGTATTGGCAAATATACACAAGCTAACCAACAAAAAGTTAAGAAAAATAAAATAAAATCTATTGAAGTAAGCAAAATATTTGTAATTTGGTTTGATGTTTACCTGACATAAAAATATACATTTCTTTTAGTTGTTTTTCTTCATTCCTTTAGCTAGAAGCTTCCTTTCAGACACATACCAAATTGCAAATAAACATGCCACTTCAATGATTATTATTTTTTTTTTGTATGTTTGTTTGGCTTAAACAAACAACAAAACTTTGTTAGCTTGTGCTAACTTGTTTGGGAAGTTGGCCCGCCTGGGAGTTTGGGGAAAATACAAGTTTTTGACAATTTTAGGCCAAAAAAAGTTAGTTAAAGTCTTGAAATTTTCATCTATCAATCTTTAATAAAATAAAAATGTTGATTCAAAAAGTAGCACTAGTCCTTTGACAGTTGAATAATATATATATATAATATAATATTCCATCATGACAACGCTCGGCCACATGTTGCAATACCTGTTAAAAACTATTTAGAAAGAAGTGGTTGAGAAGTTTTGCCTCACCCACCTTATAGGTTAGACCTTGGCCCGTCCGACAACTATTTGTTTCGATCAATGCAGAACACTCTCTGGAATACGCTTCACTTTGGAACAGACTATCCGAAATTGGGTTGAATCGTTATTGGCCTCAAAAGATAAGCAGTTCTTCTGGCTCTGAATTTTTGGCCCAGAAAGATATGAAAAGGTCATAGTTAACAATGGCCCGTAATTTGAATAAATTTGTATTGTACAAATGTTTCAAAATAATAGCAAAAAGTTTGAAAAAATCCATTATTTTTAAGAACATACTGTTTCGGCCCGCCTGAAAAATTATTAAATCCATAACTTATGGGCAATTTTTAAATACTAGCTAATGAAGCATAAAATTTATATAATTTAAACCAACGTATCTAGTTTTAAAGCAAACATTAGAGCAAGATTTAGAGCAAATAAATATTTTTCTTAAAAAATCAAATAATTGTCAATATTTCCAATTATTCTACATACTTATTACAATTCAAAATCCCTTTGCTTACACTAAAGGTGTGACTAGACGGCATTTGTCTGTATAATCAAACACTGATTGGATAAACATACACAAACAAATAAAATGGTTTTAAAGCAAAAACTCCAACAAGAAAACCTCGATATCAACCAATATCGAGAAAATATTTGTAGGTACCTGTCTAACACCACACTTAAATATGTGTATAAAAAGAAAAAAATGAAAAAAACAACAATCACGTATGAAAATTCAATTTTTCTACAAACAAAATGGTTGTTTTTCTTTGTTCAATAACAAACATAAGAGTTGAATGAAATGAAAAACAAACCCAATAAAAATTGTATAGAAAACTACCCAGAAAAAAAATTGGGAATCTTTTGCGGGATTTTCGTTAATAAAACCGAATAGATAAGAAAAAATCATACCAACATATTTACACATACATACGTATACATACACATGTGTATGTATGTACAAATGTTTACATATGTATATACAAAATATTTGCACAATTTTTTTTCTCAACCAAAAAAACTCACCCCCATAAGTATGTGATTTTTTTTTTTGTTCCTTTTTGCAAAAATTTTCAAATCACACCCTTAGTTTAGTTCCATACGACCGACTATTTGTCTTTCATTTTTATGAGCAGCACGTATGTGCAGATTTGTTGTAGCTGGTTTTTAGAGATTTGTATTTCAAACAAAAAAATGTATATTCAAATCAAATATTCTCAAGTACTCATTCCGCGTATGTCTCAAATAAAAAATGTCGTTGTAAAATCAAATCAAATTTATTTTCTTAGATATTTTTCCAAGTAAATTTTCTTTTGAAATTGCTGAACATGAAGTTGTAATTTTAGATTTATTTTACAACGTGTATTTATTATTATTACTTAGTGAGTTGTTATTACTTTAGAAATTAAAAATGTTTGCTTTGTAAATTTAGCTCTTTATGAATTAGAAAGCTAATTACAAAATAAATGGTAGAGTGAAATCCAAGACTTACATACAGATGAGACAGGACAGTTTCCACCGTAAAACCAACCCCATCTCTTAATAAAGCTTACGATAGGTTTTAATTCATTGTCCTATAGGTCAAACAGTTTAGCGACGAGATCCGAATCCATAAAGACCTTTCGTTTCCCTGTTACCGACATATAGTGTTAAATTTGTTCCTCGTTCTCAATTTTGCAACTCCGACAGAAATCATTGAATTCCTGCTCGTACCGCTTAAAGACATAGGCACTGATATATGCTTCCAAGTCATAGAATACAATGAGAATGTATGCCCGATATTCAGATGGCTATCCTGAAACAATTTCCAGACCCTTTTTCAGTCATAACATATGTTAATCGATTCTTCGTCAACGCGAGACTGTGACTTAAGAAGTATTCAATGCTCTTTTCCTTCTTATTTCCAACATCTTAGAAATAAGAAGATGTTGGAAATAAGAAGCAAAATAGCATTGACTACTTCTTAAGTCACAGACTCGCGTTGACGATGAATCGATGAACATACGTTATGACAGAATTCTATATATTTAATGCCCAGTGTTCGATGCTTATATCGACCAGATACCAGAAACACAAGCTAAAAATAACCTCCTAATCATCAATGGAATTTAGGTTGTGCCTGTATATCCTGCAAACACTTCTGGCGATCCATCTTAGATTCTCTAACACTTTAGTCCTACGATACTTTAATCTAATATGTTCTACAGGATCAAAATGTTCCTGATTCGTTTTCTCGACATCGGAAGTATTCAGTACTCTCCTTTCCTCATCCTAATCACCATAGCTCCGATAGAAAGCCTCTGGATACTATATTGACAAGTAATCACAGACAGCAATAAGGTGATGTGCCTCTTGATCATAGATGGAATTAAGGTTGCACGACCTGTATTCAGAATCATCCAATATTCTCTAACTTTTTACTACGCCGCTATGTTAATCTCCAATTTAGCACTGGATCAAAATCATCCTAATTTGGTTTTTGGCAATGCAAGACAGCGATATAGGAAGAGTCCAGCATTATTCTCCTTGCTTTAATGCCTGCAGCTATAACATAAATCAGTGAACACAATCTCGTCCAGTTATCAAAGACAACAGACAATAAATACGCCCTGTACTCGTCATCCATTGTTTGACTATCATGTAACCAATTCCGCCGTTTTATCTAATATTCCCCAGCTCATCAATCTCCTAAGTGGTTCAGGGCCAAAGCTATCCTCATTCTTTTTTACGGGATATAAGATAGCTCAAAGTTCTCTTTCTCAGTAAAAATCTTCAGTATTTTAACAAGCCTTCGAGAAGCTATTTCGCCATGAAAAACTGTTCTTCATTCTCATTAAGAGTTGGGCTGTAGTCAAGGACGACTTAAGTCCTCTGAAATGAAGCAGCCACGGCCACAACGGGCGTTCAGTTGTTAGAATACATTCTGTGAAGTTCTGGAGACAACATTTAGTCTCACCTAATCCTCATGTTTTTTAATTGCCAGAATCTGCCTGAAGAACACTATGATTGATTTATCGATATTGAGATCGCTGGTGTATACAAAAGCTTGCACCTAGGAGCCATTTCACCAAACTTTCCGGAACGGTATTGGCATCTTATAATATGTTCGAGTTTCACCAGTGAACGATCCTTGCTGTTAATCCCCATCCTCTTGAATGTGTTAAGAGCAACTATCTCCTTCTTCAATCTTTCCATGACAATTAGTTTGAGATTGACGCTAAACAAGAACTGTTTAAAGACTCTAAAATGATACTTCGAGGGCGTTTCAATTTTAGAATATTCATTGAGGAAAGTCAGAATTAGATCGCTCGAATATATGTGCAGCAGCCGAATGTATTGTATGAAGAGCTCTGGTAACACATATCAGTGGCATTCTTTGAACCTATTGTTGCATTTCCAGATCGCTTAGATAATTCAGCACAGCGGGACAACTGATGTAGTCCCGTACAGAAGATTAAAATGAAAAATTGTGTTCGATTATTATAGAACTCTAAACTTATTTCAATGACCCTATTGGAGGATTTAAATACGTCCTTCATCACATTTTTCATGACAATTATTTTGAAGCAAAACTTAATCTATAAACTTCGATAAGCGTCAGCTATCTAGATTTGGGTTTTGGTCATATATTACAACTGGATAGGTCCCTGAGAGTGAAAAACATAATTAATTGTACTAAAAAAAATTAGTTTATCACTTTATAAAAGTTCTCGTCTCATATTACATCTATATGTGCATTCTCGTGTTCTAGATATTGGAATGGAAAAGGCCAAGACTATAAGACCTTGTTTCCATTGGAAGACGAAGTTAGTCGTCCATTCATAGTCGATGTTGGTCAACGACACTGACCAATCTTTGAGAATAAGAATAACATGGCTGAAGCTAAAAATTATAATTATTCCAAGCCGGTTTAAACACTTCTCAAAATTGTTTTGCTTTTTAGAGAGCACAGATTTGGTGATGCAATAACAGACATCCCGGCAATGGTAATTTTTACAAGGTGGCGCAAAAGTAAACTTCCGATGTTTTTTGCCTGTAATTAAAAAAAAAAAAATGAAAAACTTTGATAGTCAGCAATATTCCGCGTTCTGGAGCAGTGTAGCGTAACATTGTTTATTAATGTGTATTTCGCATGTGTTTACTACACAAATGTCAAAACAGAACTGACATTAGGGGCCAATCGCAAAATTTATAGCATTTTCTGATAGAAGGATTACTTTTGCGCCACCTGTTATTAACACGATCTGATATAAGTCTATTGAACTCATATATTAAATCCACTTTCTGGTTTATGGAATTGAGACTAGAAACACGGAGCGTATAACAATATGTCAAAACAATCACAGGTTAGCCGGCGAATCGCATAGCAGGATCCACTTGGATATGTCAGCTCACAATAGAACTATATACTCAGGTTAAACATTGAACAACTGATCATGTATATTGGCAATACCTATGTAAAAGCAATATATAAATATTTATATCCTTCAGCACACAATTTCTACCACAAATTATGCAGATTTTTTAATTAAGCTTATTTTAATTAGAAATGCATTTGAATTAATTTCCATAAGTCCATAAATTATTGCTCATGACGATAACCATATACAATTATTTATCAATTAATTCGCGCTGTAAATTAATAAACTTTAAAACGACGCGGTATACAAACTATAATTAACGACATGAGCTGTTTTCATATATAAAAATATTATATCAATAAATTTAAATTAATACATAGGTACATTATTTCATTAAACAATTTACTCCCACCAACTCCTGCTACCTTACATCTGTCTAGTCTAGCTAAAAAATGTTAACCCTGGTCATGGTTAAATAATGAGACAAACAAACAAAAAACAACAGCAGCAGCAGCCACAAAAGTTTTTATACCAAAAACCATGCTAATTATCCTTAGCAACGCCAACAGATGATTCTCTCATCTCATCTCATTCATTCATTCGTTCATTCATTTATTTATACATTTCACTTTATTCCCTGCCATTGGAATGAATGGCCTTGGCCGTGATTTACATTTTGCCGACCAAAATACAAACAAACAAACAAACAAACAAAAAAAAGAAATATATATATATTTTAAAATAAACCACCAAAAATTATTGTATAAAATAACAGAGAACAACGAAAAAGATAAAATGAAATTAAAATAAAATACAAATGATAATGATAATGATGTTCGTGATGACTATGCTGCCTCTGCATCACTTTGGGTATTTTTGCGTTTCTTCTTTATGATGAAAATTGTTTCATTCATTAACATAATTTTAATTTAGGTTAGGAAGTACAACAAAAAAAATCCCAACACTTACAGCCATATACATATAAAAACTGATGCTGCTGCGTTACCCACTCTGCATAGCAGCATCAGCTACAGCAGCCAGACTTTACCACACCAGACAGATAGACAGTTCTTATAAAGGGAACATTTGATGAGCGCAAAAAAAAAAAAAAAAAACAAAAAGCATAAAAAATTAACTAGAGAGAACATTGAACTTTTTAATTTTGTTGTTGTTTTTTGTTTTTACGGAAGCAGGAAACATATGCGGGCTGCTGTAGTAGTAAAACAAATTCTTAACTTTTCCCAGCTGTTCTAGGAGACTGTCCCGAACTACTGATCTTACCTATCATTGTTATGTAACAGTGAGACTGTGTGATAGCTGGTCCAAAGTAGTCAACGCTTTGGATTCACATACCGCCCAACAAAAACGTTCATTGCCAAGTAAGTTGACAAACTTTTCCTAGCTTTTGTTTTGCGATTAGATAGCATTTTGGTAGCACTATGTTTGGTGCAAAAGATGGATTTCATCGAGTTTAAGTTTTCATAATGATAGTTATTAACATGTGGTCGCGAACGTACGCAAAATAGAAGTCAAGTTTGACTGACAGTAGTGAAATGTAAAAATCTGCGAAATGGAACGGAATATTTAAAAGCGATTAATTTATTTTAAAAGTGTATTAATGTAGGTCTCTATACGATACTTACACAATAAAATATCTCTATTGGTTTTTGTTTAATTGGCTTAAGTAACGGTCGCGAATGTACGGGTCGCGAACGTACGATTTTTCCATATGATTTTTTTTTATTATTATCACCATGCATTTTCCCATAAATATCATCAAATTTCCTTAACAAACAAGTATGAACGAATGGACGGCCAAATCCGACCATACCTACACTAAGTAAATGAGCAAAAACATTTTTCTTCTAAAATTCAATAATTTATATTCGTGATTACATGGGAGCTGAATTCGGTATATAAGTATAAAACTTATTTGAAACAATATTTGTGTAGGTACCTAAATTCAACATTTAAGATCGGTAAAGTCGGATTTCGGGATGACATTTGTATGGGTGAAATAATGAACCGTTTTTAGCCAGTCTCAATAGGCTTCGTCCTTGGGCCGAAAAAATTATATATAACAAATTATATCGAAATATCTTTAATAAAACACGATGATTATCAACTTTTTATTTTTCGAATCTGGTTGACTAATCGGAGAAAATGCCCATATGCTTATGCAAATCACTACAAATGAAGCAGTTGTATAATAGTTAATAAATAAGTCATTACTCGACAACTTCTGTGTAATGCAAATGGTATGTAGTATTGAAGAATAAGTTATTGAGTAATTGCAAGTCATTACCAAGTTTTTCCTGGGCGGTTACAGAGTCAGTTACCTTAATCAGCTACATAACTAACTATTGTAGTTATTTCAACATGTAATTTACCTCAAATAGTCAGTTAAAAAGACATCTCATAAACAGTCCAATAATCTTCATCTGAAGTAGTAAAATAGTGTAGTACAACATAATCCTTTAAAGTGACTACACTCTAGGTTACTTAGAGACACTAAAAAGAAAATTGACTTCACACTAGGTTACATGGAATGTTAGTATACTTAAGCAAAATGAAAATAAACTGTATGAGAATTATATCAACACAAGACAGAGAATAAATTCAGTTTGTACAAATTGCTCACAAAAAAAAAGTGCAGTACAAAATAAGCGTTTAAAGTGACTACACCATAGATTACTTATATACTCTTAAGTGATAAGTGACTTCATGCTAGATTACCTAGGATGCATAAAGTAACCAATTGAATTCTCTCTGCACTATCCAGAGCATACCCCAAATGACCAAAAATAAATCAGAAATAAGTGACATTAGTTACTGTCTATAAGGGGTACATTGACTACTTGCTTAACTACTGGGTTACTCATATGGAAATTATGTGCGTATGTGTAACTTAATAATGATAAAAATTAAATTTTCGAAATAATGATAAATATTCAAGGATGTTTATAGTTTTTTTTTTTTTTTTTTTGTTAATTCACTTTTACTCTTTTTAAGGGAATCCTTTTAATTTTTTTAGAAATTATGCTAATGAGTTGATACGGAATATTGCAAAACCTATTGTAAAAATTAACACTATAAATGCCGATTGGTATTGACAATATCTTTGTGTTTTGGAAGAAAATTCATCTAAGGCGAATGATTTTTTCAATAACGCACAGTTTGGTCGATCTCAAAAGATTGTAAAGGGTGTTTTTTAAACCCTATATAAGTATTAACTGTGAAAGGAACTTTGATACTGTGCTCACTTTTCAACATTTATGATCAATATACTCTGGCAAATCATCATGAATAGATTGACGCTACCAAATTATCCAAATTCACTTTGAATCATCAATTCTCGCAACTTAAAGACTACTATCGCAAGATTGTGTTTAGCGATAAGGCTCATGTTTGGCTTAACGAGCTATTAACGAGTGAGACCAATCCACAACAGACTCTACAGAGTATATTACATCCAGAAAAATTCACCGTTTGATGCGGTTTACACGTTGGTGGTATCATCGGTCACTGGAGATCGTTACCTCACCATGATCAATGATTTTTTGATTGAAAATATGGATGACATTGATCCGTGCGAGATGTGGTTTCAACAGGATGGCTCTACTATATTGAAATCAAAATTTGGCGATAACTTGATTTCGAGAAATGGAAGGGGCCACTCGCAGTTACTGGTTTATCCTGATAAACCTGTAAGAATTGACGCCTTAGAGGCCAACATTGTTCGTTGGCCAGCAATGCTCGAAGTGGCCCAATTTGGACATCCAGAACAGCTGCGGTGGCCATATACCCGAAATCATTTTCAAATGTTAATGCCATGTATTTATCTTTCAAATAAAAACATTAGTTTGTGTTATTTTTTAAAAATTCAGTTCTATCAGGCTTAACAAAACACCCTTTATACCTACAAACAGTGGCCATATACCCGAAATCTTTTTCAAATGTTTAATTTCAAAATGTTTCGAATAAAAGCATTTGTTTGTGTTACTTTTTACAAATTCAAGTTCTACCAGGCTTAAAAAACACAACCGGTCTCTCTAGTGTTAATGAAACTTCCTCTACCATAAAAACTACCCCCTTCCCAAGAAAAAACTTGTATGTATGACCCTATTGCAAAAAAAAAATCACACTCTCATTTTTTTTCTAAAACAAACTTATGCAAATTAGTTTAGAATAGAAAAAACTAAAAACTGAATAATGTTAAAAAAAATCCCTTCAAACTCGTACCTGTGTGTGGCTGGTTTAGTTTACTTTTTTAAACCTTTTACTTTTTTTGCGCTTCTAACGCTTTAACATTTGACAATGCAGCTGTACTGGTGTGTCTGTATTTGTGGCTCTGGATATATCCAGTTGTTAGTTTATATTAGATTTTGTGTGTGTATGTGTTTTTTAAATCCAACTAATTTACATAAAATTTGCAAATTTTATGCAAATTCAAGTGCATTATTTACAAATCATGTTCCCGTCAATGTCAATTAATAATACAAGTTCTTGTTAACGTAGTCGACGTCATCATTGTGTTTTGTTAGTGTCGATGTTGTTTTTGTTGTTGTTTGCCAATTTCAAAATTCAAAAACACAACAACATCAGCAGCAGAGTTGTATTGTGCTGCTGTTGTTGTTTTTGTTGTGTTATGCTTTAAGGCATACAAATTTCGATATACCAATTAAAGGATTTTTGCCAAACTAACAAGAGTTGTGTGTGTTTGTGCATAGCATTTGAATTCATTAAGGATACTAACAAGAATTTGTAGTTTTAGCATTTGTATGTCAGATTAGTCAAACAACAACAATAACAATTTTGCCAATATGCTAATTAAGTAACGGATTTTGCACAAATTTTTTTGCAATGCTATTTTATTTTGCATAAATTTAAAAATTTTTTCAACAAAAACTGTGTGGAAAAACATTTCATTGTTTTTTATTGAAACTTTACAGATCAAAGATTGATTGCTACAAACAGTTTTTGACATTTCAATTTATTTAGTTTTTTTACTTTATATATTTGATGTTAAAATTAGTTGAACAATTTGAATTTTTTATGGATTTCTAGCATAAAATTTATTCTTTAAAAACCACAACTTTTAGAAGGCTTGGATGTGCCCAGAGTTTTATTTCCGAATTTTTATAATTTTCAAACACGTAATTTGAACCATTAAAAGAGAATAAATGTTTTCCGTAATTTCAAATATTTTGGGCTAAATCTAAGTTTTTGTGCGCCAAATGAATCAGGGTAATTTCAGTTCTTTCAATACATTAATAAAATCATAAGTTCAGTAACTCAAGTTGGTTTAAATAAAGGGTTTTCCAACTAGAGGAGTTATTTTGGTATTCAAAGGAAAAATAATTTTTTGAGATAAATGTTCGGATGTTTATTTCATAATAAAGATGAAGGAATGCCGTTAATAATGAAAAACAACATCAGCCAAATGGCCACCACGACCATAAAATTTTCCATAACCAAATCGCAAAGTGGATGTCCTATGTCCTCGATAGCCTCAAGAATTCTATCTTTAAGGTCTTGAATCGACGCTGGGCTGTTGGCGTAGACCCCAAAAGAAGAAGTCGCAAGGTGTTAAATCACTAGATCTCGGTGGCCAATTGTGATCACCTCTTCGAGAGATAACACGGTCCGGAAACTTTTCCCGTAAAGAAGCAATGGTTTCGTTGCTTGTGTGGCACATAGCGCCGTCTTGTTGAAAGTAAACATTGTCCAGATCAATATCATCCAATTCCAACCAAAAGATACGGTGTAATGACTTTTGTGGAATGCCCAATTCCAAAGAACGACGAGGAATGGACAAACCTGGGTTTTCTTTAACACTTTGGTCTACAGCAGCAATATTCTCAGTTGTTCTTAAGCGACTTGCACTTGATTTATTCTTCACATCACTAACTTGTCCCAACAGCTCGAATTTTTCCACCAATTTTTGTATTGCGGTCCTACAAGGTGCTTCACGACGACCCAAAACTGCTTTAGTTTTGCGAAATGTGACTGCAAGATATTCACCATTTTTGTAGTGAATTTTCCATTTTTAATAATGGTGTAGTTTCTACTTGTCAAATGTCAGAGAATAAAAGCTTCAAAAGTGACAGCTACAGAAATACCGGGAGATTCAAAATAACACCTCTTGTTGTAAAACCTTTATATGCTTAATATATTTTGGTACTAGTTGGTACTAATAAGTAACTAATTATTGTTTATGAAAAATCATATTTTTTGGTGATAAATCAGTTTTTTGTAGCTCGATAATAGAATACTGTCGAACCAAATTTCAATGTTTTGGATATGCCGCTATACAAAACTTTGTTTTTGAAATATAGAATATGTAAAAAATCTAAAATCGGTATTAGTTGTTTTTTGCAATATCTCAAGGAAAAGTCAGATTTGGATTGATATTTTAGGGGACATGGAAGATAGTGAAACGAAAAAATTAGGTATGGGTAAATTAAGTTAAGAAAGCATTGCTCATTCGCAGCAATTACAACATAAATTTTAACAAAAATATAAATAATAAACATAGATAAGTAATAGAGGCGGATAACATTAAATCCAATATCCATTCAATTGACTTTGTTAATTAGATAATTTTAAGGCATTAATGTTTAAATATGATCTCCCGCGGCTACCACGTACGTGGCGTAACCTAGAGGTCTAATGTTCACATACCCTTCACTTGATAATTTTGTTCAGTGATGAAGTACTGTTTCGTTCTCAAAGAATTATGGACTGATGACGTTGCTAGCACAAATTCACAACATACAATGACTTTTTGGGGATGCTCTTGGATCTCATGTGAATTGCTTTCATTCCAAATTCGACCATGTTCTTTGTTGACATACCCATCCATTTTGGAAGTAATTTATTTGGTAATTAGGTAAAATCAATGACAAATTTTAACCATTTTCTTTAGTTTTGCACATTGGGCTGAAAAAAGCCACCCACTATGGTGGTCTAGAGTATAAAAATACATCTATGTTTGTATGGATATATACCAAAAAATTGAAATGCACCACAAAATAAGACATTTTCTTTTCCTCTTAAGCTGAATAACTTTTGACTAATTAGACATAAAGGTATAATAGGTATGTTACAAAATCGTAATAATCTGACGATATTTGCACAAAATATTAATATCAACATTATAGTAAATCAATATATTTGTTTCTAACAAAATTATCCACATTTTTTAATGTTTAAATATCCTATCTCGGGTCTTTTAATCGAAATCCAATTGCAATTAA
Source organism: Calliphora vomitoria (assembly GCA_942486065.2). Taxonomy (NCBI): domain Eukaryota; kingdom Metazoa; phylum Arthropoda; class Insecta; order Diptera; family Calliphoridae; genus Calliphora; species Calliphora vomitoria. The sequence continues at coordinate 56,908,306 of OW818031.2, read as the reverse complement.
ATATATGTATATGCATAAGATTACATTAAGTTTGTATTCATAAATTTATATAAATTTGTTGCCTACCACAATTTAAAATGGTAATCATTTTTGGATTTTCAGTGCTTTTTTTTCGTTACTCTCAAAGGCAATACATATAAAATAAAAATTAAATTTTAGAAGCATAATTTAACTGTGCCCAGGAATATTTTTAGAATATGTTCCTACATCATTAGTTCTATAGTGATTCTTTGATAACATCCTTAGAACTATTGATATCGCTTCTATAACCTGCTCTGAGGAACAATATTCTGATTCTTTAGAAATTCTGAAGAGTTTTATAGGAACTAGTAACGTATTTGTTCTAGACTAGTTCTATAGGACACAAACTAGTTCTAAAAGAACTTCATGAAATTACTAGAAAACACTTTTAATTTTATTTTTTTTTTTTTTTTTGTCACATGCTCTTTTTTCGGCCGAAGGGCAAAGCTTATTGAAACTGACTGAAATCGGTCCACCCGAAATAGGACTTTATCGGTCAGAAATGTTTATTTTAAATACTTATCTATTTTTCGCTTCAAATAAGTTTAATATATACGGACGTCATGTCACCTAATTTTATGATGAGTGGTTCATAATTAGTCATAAATCTCTTAAAAATTTTGTTAACGACATAGAAATCAACAGAGATAAGATTCATATAGACATAAAGCACACGGCAATCAATTCATAATCATAGAGCCCATATAGGGTCCACTCCTGAAAATCACTCTCGTTGAAATTTTAAAAGAAAAATGTTTTTACTTATTTATGTATTGTAGGGTATTATATGATCGTGCTTCACCGACCATACTTTCATTCTTGTGTTAACTTTAATTTATTCAGCTGAGGTCTGATTTTAAAAATTTTAATATGTTATTTAAATCCAATATTGCGCAACTCTATTGTGTAGCATCTTCAGGGAAAATTAACAATGAAGCGGCGAAGAATTGGAATTAAATAACAGATGAAAATGTTGTAAATCTGAATTCAAGCTCAATAAATTCGAATTAACCCTCTAATGCTTAAGCATGCCTCAAGGCACTCATCGCAAAATGACAATAAATGCAAATATAACTGATATTTCATTTCAAAAACTTTGAAAGCTTCTTAAAATGATTTAAGTACATTTTTTAGCAACTGTTACATGAGTTTTTGAAATGAAAAATCAGTTATATTTGCATTTATTGTCATTTTTGCGATTGGGTATTAAAATTAGAGGGTTAAAATTAACCAGTATTTTAAAACTATTTTTTTTTTTTTTGTATCTAAAGAAACAAACATTTCCTTAAATGCTTCCCAGAACTAGTTCCAAGTACGACAATTTCGAATTTCGTTGTTGGAAGAACTACTTCTGGAAAAGATCTTATGTTAGTTAATTAACGCTTCCATAGAACTGGTTCCAGAGCCGTTCCAATGAAGGGGGACAATTTCAAACAAAAATCGTTTGCCACAACGCCACACTAGAACTAGTACTGGCTGTTTGCATGCTTTCTAGAACTAGTTGTGAAACTAAGGGTCTAATTTTATAAAACGAAACAATAAACGTTAAAATAAAGTTCTATGGAAAATATTCAAGTTTCAAACCCTTTTCCCAGTATTCTTCATAGAAATTGCTTACGTTTCGTTTTATAAAATGAGGCCCTAATACAGTTTTTCCTATGAGGTTACATTATCAAAAAATTTCAAAACATCACAAATCCGGAATGTTATGCACTTCACTACTATATTTTGTTTGGATTTGAAAACCATTTCTGCTTATTTTTTAATTAAAAAGTATACATTAAACTTTTTAAAAATTTCGAAAATTTTCAAATTGATTTTCTTTATTTTACTTTATTTTACATTTTAAATATTTAAAAAAAAATTATTTTTTTTTTTTTTTTTTTTTGAATACTGAAAATTTTTTAAATTTTTTTTTAATTTTTAAAATTTTTGAAAAATATTGGTATAATTTTTCTTTTATTTTTGTAAAATATTCAATTAACTTCTAATTGTATTATGACTAAATTATAAATTTAATTGAAATCTTTATATATAATCCTAATTATTCAAAATTATTTTGGTAGCTATACGAAACCATTTAATTGCTATAACTTTGACTTTAACTAAAAAGTTTAATATTTGTTTTCTTCTTAGAAATGAGCGTAGAATCTTATCTTTGTAAAATGACTATTAAATTTTAATATTTTTTCAAAATTTTCGTATCTAAAAAAAGTTGTACATAAAATTCATACTTGTTTCTTTACATTTCAGTGTTCAATTCTTCATTATTTTTTTTTTTTTAAATAAATAATTTATATTCAAAATATTGTTTACACAAACACTTTACATACCTTTAAATTGTAGAATTTACTAAATTATAATTCATAATTATTTTTTTTTATTTAAATTTTCATCATAACGGCAACAGTTTAATTATTTGCAGGTTTTTTATTTTTAATTTAATATATTTTTTTAAAAATTTTTCAAACACTTTTTTTTGTTTTTTTTTATTAAAGTTTTTAACAACTCATAAATCACTTGCTGTTTGACAATACACCCAACAATATTACGCCTGTTTTACTTGTAGTTATTTTTGTGAGGGACAATATTTTGCTGTTGTTTCTTTGTGTTTTTGAATGATTATATTTTAGAAGTTTTGTTCTTTTATCCCCAAAAGATAGAAGTTGTCAAAACAACCTTTTCATTTCACTTCACGTTAAGGAATGATATTTAAATTTGTTAGATGGCGTTTTCTTTATTTCTTGCGATTTCTTTTAGATTTTATTTCTTTTTTTTGCTGTAAGACCATCTTAAAAGTAACAAAAATACAAGCGAAACGTCCAACAATTCAAAAGATTTCAAATAGATTTTGAAGGATTTATTTGACGGCTGCGTACACGAAAATTTCTTTCTTAACTTTTTTTCAAAAAAAAAAATTCCACAAAAAAAAAATAAAGAAGAAAAAAGTTTAAGACCGAAACGCACTCTCGCGTTTTATTTTAACTGTAGTATCTTGTATCTATACATATAAAATCAAGCGTTAAGACGAATTTGCTGCTGCCGCCTTAAGGTTGTCTCTACTCCCGTTAGCGAAGACAAAACAAAAATTACGCGACGTTTGTTAAGAACTTACTTATACTTTTTAGTCAACTTACAAGGTGTCTTGTTAAAGTCAAACGTACCAGTCGGTCTTAAAGTCCAACTGCTACTAAAATGTATAGAAATTCTTGCTTGAAAATTATGCAAAATTTTGCTGTGTTGTAGCCAGCAGCACAGCAATAATGATGGGTTGTTTGCTGGCAAATTATTCCATGTTCAGACACCATATTTTTGCCACCCCCTTAAAAAAAATACAAGTGTTTCCTTCTTTCTACCAAGAGAGTTAGAGCAAAAGTTCAAAAGGACACGCGCAGTAAGCACGGTGCACAAACACCAACACTACTACACACCCTTTCCATACACATGCATACTGCCACCGCACAATGGGAAAAAAACCATTGAGTTACAAAAAATAAAACTGAGTTCACTCACTTGTAACCCACCCTGGCGTTTGTGTGAGTCTGGTTTTTTTTGTTTTTACACACAAATTGTAACATAAATGTTTTATATTTTTCCCTTATTTCTCCTGGTTTTATACTCAAATTATAAATCCATTATATTTCCAATTCCTGGAAATAAAAAACTTCTCATTTCTAACAGTTTTTGCCTCATTTTTTTCACTGCCACAAACACAAATATGTAGTGAAACAAAAGAGAATTGTAGCATGGGTGAGGTGAGATTTTCGTTTTTTTTTCTGCAATTTCTGTGGATTGAGGTGGCAGGCTTATTGCTTTCCCTTCACTCTTCTGTGCCACTTTCCTCTCTGCCTGCGCTGGTGTGTATTGAAACTGAGACATTTACCAAACATTGTTTAAAACAGTAGACATTGGGTTTTTTCGTTGCTGTTGTTGTGTCTTTCGAAATGTTCAATAAATTAATTCATTTTGCCGAAAACAATTAACAAGATTAGGTCAGAATGAAACGATGTCGTCGTCTCTCATTCTCTCCGTGCTTCTGTCTGTCTGTCAGCGTGCTGCCTTCGTTTAGCATAATTAACGATTTGAAAATTTCATTGAGTGTAAATAACTGCAACATGTTGCGTATTTTGTGGTATTTTCTGTTTGTTTCTTTTGTCTACCGAATTGTCAATTAAATTCTTAAATTAGTGTGTTTATTAAAGCTGCGTTTATGTTAATTTACGCGCAACAAGAGTTTGTTGACTTAAAGCTGTTTATGGTTTAAGGGATTTTTTATGGAAATTTTGTTGAAGGCAAAAGAATTCGGTAAATAATTTTTCTCTACATATTTACATACAATTATTAAGTTTTTTAAGTCGTTAATTATGTATTTTCTCATTGATAGCTTCATTGAACAATATTGTGTAATTGAAGAATTTGTTAGTAACTCCTTTTTAAAATAGATTATACTGTAGTAATTCGAGTCTTGCTATTTATATTTTGACAAAAATAAAGTAATAAATAAGTGACTAAAGACCAGGGGGATATTTGTGCAACATATATTTTGATGTGTTACAAACGGAATGGCAAAATCAATATACCTCCCATATTTTTCGATGATGGGTATAAAAATATACTGAGTAAATAATAGCTTTGTTCGACTACAATTCTAGTAAAATTAGTAAGGTAAGAGAAAAATTAAAAATATTCTCAAAAATACAAAAAGTAAACGAACGAGATCCAAGCAAATTTTGTTTTATTTTCAATATTTGAAAAAGTTTAAAAATAAATGCATGGCAATGGCAGTCGTGAATCCAGAGGGGGTGAAATAGGAATTCCCTCCCCCCAAAACCGAAAAGTTTTCATATAAAAAAGAAGAAAAAAATAAAAATGCAGAACAAATTTTTATTTTCGTCTCCCCCACCCAAATGATTGACCTGGATCCGCGCCTGGGCAAGGGTGTATATAAGTTTGTCATTCCGTTTTTAATTTATTTTTTTTCATTTGCGACCCATAAATGAGTCGATTTATCCATGTTCGTCTGACCATCTGTTTGTCTGTATGTTGATATCAACTTTCCGTAGCCCCCAAATAAGTTACATACTTGGTTCATAAATCAATAAATCCGCCATAGAACCGGTTCGGTTGGTATTTAAAATCGAGAAAATCGGCCCACAAATGGCTGAGATGTAAGGAAAAAACCAGAGCAACCTCGATTTTAGATCTATGTATATCGGGATTACTAAGTCATTAATATAGACAATATGTAATGATAGATAAAAGTCCTTTGCAACGACGTATATAAGGCCTTAGTAAGTTGGATCTACAATGGGTCAAAATCGAGAAAAATATTTTTAACCCGTATTTTTTTCTTCAAACAATTTTTATTTCATAAATTTTTTTTACAAAAAAACTAAAAAAAATTTAAAAATTAAAAAAACAATTTTGAAAAAAAATTGTATTTACCTAAAGATTTTTAAAATTTTTATTCGAAAATGTAATTTTGTGAAGGTATATAAGATTCGGCACAGCCGACTATATGTTACTGTCTTACTTGTTTACTAGGTAAATTTATTCAGGAAAAATATTTTCTCTTGAAGTGCCTATTAGATTTTACAGTTTATTGTGTACGAAAACGCATTTTAGTAATTTCTAGTCTTGCTCTGGAACTTTAATCTTATTGCTTAAGGTGCTCTTGTCAAAACGGAGTACAGCCATCCAAACGCAGAGAAAAATCATGGTTGTTGTAAACATAATCTAATATGATTTTTTCATATTTTTAGCTTTTATTTTGAAACATTTGTACAATATAAATTTATTCAAAGTATTGGCCATTGTTAGACTTTTTCCCATCTTTCTGGCAACATATGGATTCCGTCCGAAAAGAACTGCTAATCTTTTGAGGCCAATAAAGAATCAAGACAATTTTGGATAGTCTGTTCTAAACGGTGCAAGGATTGGACTTCATTCTAAATAGTTTTTAACAGGTATAATGTGGCCTAGCGTGGTCATGATGGAGATTACGGTTTCATGTCTGGCCGCATTTTCTGAGCGTTTTTCGGCCAATACTCACTTCAAACGAATCAGTTGCGTTCGGTACAGGTTGCCTGTGATTGTCTAGCAGCTCATAATATATAGGACCCTTTGTGTCCCACCAAATACAGAGCATTACCTTAGCGCCATGGAAATTTGGCTTTGGTGTCGAAGCGGCTGGTTGGACGGGCTTAACATACCATCTCTTACGCTTCGGGTTATCGTAATGAGTCTATTTTTCATCGCAAGTAATGATTCGGTGCAAAATGATTTTCTTTTATAGCGTTCAAGCAGAATTTCAGACATTCAAAATCGTATTTCAGGTTCTCTTAGCTTCAATTCGTTCTTGGCCCCAAAGATGAGCAGTTCTTCTGGCTCGGAATCAATATGTTGCCAAGAAGGTCACAGCTAACAATGGCCAATACTTTGAATAAATTTATATTGAACAAATGTTTCAAAATAAAAGTTAAACATTTGAAAAGATTCTGCATTTTTAAGTCATACACCCAACAATAATGTTTAATTTATATTTGTTTAATCTGATATGTTAAGGCTTGCTTTGTAACTGATCCCAAATAGTTTCTTTACTATAAAGCCCTATTATTTTCATTCAATTATAATTCGTATTTATAAAATAAATCAAAATTGATATTTCTAATATTATTTTCCCACACACTTTTGTTACAGACCCTTCAATATCTAACAAATTCCTGCCGTTAATATTGTACTAACGAACACAAATCCATGGCAAGTACTTTACATGATTGTATTAAGGATTTGTGATTTCACGAAAATAAATATTAAATTATATACTATATTTTATATTTATTAAGGATACTGCTTGTTTTTTTTTGTTTCCTTTGCCTTCTTTTGCGTTATATTCATCAAATTCTTGACAAAGGAACACAGAGCTAAAAAAAAAATAACGAATAATAAAAAAATAACTATTTCTAATGAAACTATACTTCAAACCCTACTCCAACTAGAATCTATTTGTACTAAAGTTGTTATATTCATAATAAGTATGAATATACATTCATACATATGTATGAATGTATGTATATGTGATTATATGCTTATTTACAAACATACGAATATACTCATAGTTCTCAGCTGGAAAATTGTGCAGTAAAGAGGCCTGCCTTAAGGCCTTATTTTACAGGCACACGGACACTCAGCCGCATGGCAAAATCGTTTCAATTTTACTCGGCGAATCACTCCAAGACCTTGCATACTCGCTTTTGTTAGAGGGCTGATAGAAGGCATATTAGAAGGTCTTCCTTTGAAGAACAGACCTGCAGCATATTGCATCATAGAATGTCTACAACTATTTAAAAGCCAGAAAATTAAGGCATAATTGATATTCAGCGTATATATGGTAACAGTAAGTATATGTTTGTGACAACCATTTTTATCATAGTATGTTGTTCTCAGATTATGATATCCATAAGCCGAGAGCAACATAATATGGTAAGTCCTTCATCATATAAATTGTTGTCACAAACATATACTTGTTTACTGTAAACATATATATGATTGATCATGTGAATCCAACGACATATATAACGCCATAGTAATTGGAACCTACAACGGGTCAAAATCTAGAAAAATATTTTTGAAACGGAGTTTTTTTTTCACCAAAAAAATTTGTTCAGCTTAAAATATATAAAATATTTTCAATATTTATATTAAGTATACTTTGGTGAAATGTATTTAAGATTAGGCAGAGCTGATTTAGCTCCCTTACTTGTTAAATAATGGTTTGCGAGACCTTATTTTGTAATATAATTTGGAATATATAAATATTTTTTTAGAAGGATACGTAAAGTCCTTCTCAGAGAAAGCAGAGTGGAATGAGTATCAATTCTTATAGAATGTATAAACAGGTCTTTTAGAAGGCCTACAAAGTGAAGCCCTAACAATTTTTCCTGCTGATATATAAAGTGGTTGTATATGGTTTCAAATTTTCCATACATTTGCTCATAGAGAAATGTTGTGAGTGTTTGTTTCTACATACAATCTGTATGTTTGAATAACAAGCTATAGTTTTGGACCATAAGTACCACTCTACATACATATGTATGTATGTATAACTCGTACGAGTACTTGAGTATGAAGAGGGCAAACATCAGTGGTAATTGGTTATTGCGGAACTTGTGAGTATACTACAAGTATATCTTTACACTTCTAAAAGTTAAAAAATATCATTGATTTCTACATTTTAAAATAGTTTTGCAAACGGGAAGGTAAAAATACTTCAGATAACTCTAAAGTATTTTCACTCCCTGTATTCGAATCCTTGTTCTCATGTTGGATGGTTCGAGTTTTAAGTATCTAATAAAGCCGTTTTCGAAAATGTTCTATAGCAAAATTAAAGTAGCTATTTAGGTCGCTCCAAATAGCATGACAATCAACGGCAATTTACGACTTAAAGCTTTTGGAGAATTGTCTCAAAAAGGTGCCCGAAGGATGATCAATATGTCCCCACAATTCCATTGTACTTTAATATTTTGTGGTCTATATCTATATATTGATGAATTGTAATTGTACTCAACCCAATAAATTGGCATTTTAAGTTCAAATTCAAATCTTAAACTGGACTATAGCTCTTTCTGATTAAAAGTTACAGATTTATTTCTACTTTTTTAAAATAATATACTTGAAAATCAATAAAATTTTCAAAATTGTCTAAAGCGATAACCTTTCTGGTTTGCAAATATATATCCTCGGCTTCCGTAAACCCAACATAAAACTAAAATTCTCTAAAAATTACAAACCTGATATGATATGACCGACACCACTTACTGCACAGTAGGGTTGGCGGTTATATAGAAATAATATAAAAGCGATGTTGTTTGTTGGCTGTACAAACCATGTTGTATTCAGTTGAGTAGTTAGGAATTTATTATAAGATCCTTTTTATATATAATATTATTTTCTTTTTTTTTTTCTACACATACACACTCACACATTTTCCGCAACACAAACATTTGCAACCACACACACACACACACACAACTCAACAAACAACCAGCCAACCAACATATATTAACTTATACTCTTTATTCATACAAACATTGGAGCTGATTTTTCTTCGTTTTAGTTCTCTGTTGTCAAGTATGAAGTATGAAGGGTTACAAAATAAAATCAACTTATAAAAAACAAATTTGTTCTTTTATATGAAAATACATACACACATACATTCATATATATTTAATATTGTATATATTCCGCTCTGCTTTTTTTTCTTCGACTTTTCACATCTTTTTAAAGGAATTTGAGTAGTTTTTTATAAAAAGGATTTTTTAGTTGTAGTTGTTGTTCAGCTCCTATTTCTTTACGTTTCTTAGCTTTTATGTTTTTTATTTTTTTTTTATTTTTGAAAAATTTTAATAAAGCACAATATTATGTATGTATTTGTATGTGTTTGTATTTATGTGTGTGTGTATGTAAGTACATGAAATGTTTGTTGAATATTTGGCTTATTAATTTTTATTTTATTTTGATTTTATTATATATTTTTATTTTTGTATATAACTTTTAAATTTAGTTGATCTTGATATAGAAATTTTTAAAAAGAAAATAATATACAGCTAAATGTATGGAAAATTTTAAGCTAGAAAGAAATTAATATCTTAGAAATCTTTGCAGAGATATTATTAGATAATATGGGATATGAATTGTGAGTTCTAAGAAATAGAACTAAGTCTGTTGAATGTGAAAATGACCTTAAATATAATAATTGTAATTACAATTACAATTATAACACATATTTTAGGTAAGTTATTTTCATTATTGTATTGCTTTTTTGATCGCAAATAGCAGAAAGAGCAATAAATATATAATTTCAAATTAGTGCTCGGAATACAAATTGTACCACATAAAGGCCAACGATTGAAGCAAAAATTTTAACATCATAAAAACCTATGATTGAAGCTAAAATTGAACAGTACAAAGACTTCCAATTGAAGCTGAAATTGAACAATACAAAGACCTATGATTGAAGTTGAAATTGAACAACATAAAGACCTACGATTAAAGCTAAACTCGAAAAAGAAGACCTATTATTGAAGGTAAAATTGAAGAACATAAAGACGTATAATAGTTTACCCTCTATTGAACAACATAAAGACCTACGATTGAAGCTAAAATTATACAATTTGAGCAACACAAAGACCTACGATTGAAGCTGAAATTGGACAACATAAAGACCTACGATTCAAGCTAAAATTGAACAGCATAATGACCAACGACTGAAGTTAAAATTGAACAACATAAAGACCAACGATTGAAACTAAAATTGAACAACATAAAGACCTATGATTGAATCTAAAATTAAACAATTTGAGCAACACAAAGACCTACGATTGAAGCTGAAATTGAACAACATAAAGACCTACGATTGAAGCTAAACTTGAACAACATAAAGACCTATGATTGAATCTAAAATTAAACAATTTGAGCAACACAAAGACCTACGATTGAAGCTGAAATTGGACAACATTAAGACCTACGATTGAATTTCAAATTGAACAACATAAAGACCTACGATTGAAGCTAAAATTGAACAACATAAATACCTACGATTGAAACATAAATTGAACAACATAGAGAATAGAACCACATAAAGACCTACGATTGAAATATAAATTGAACAACATAGAGACCTATGATTGAAGCTAAAATTGAACAACATAAAGTCCTACGGTTGAATCTAAAATTAAACAACATAAAGACCAACGACTAGAGATAAAATTGAACCACATAAAGACCTACGATTGAAACATAAATTGAACAACATAGAGACCTATGATTGAAGCTAAAATTGAACAACATAAAGACCTACAATTGAAACATAAATTGAACAACATAAAGACCTATGATTGAAGCTAAACTTGAACAACATCAAGACCTATGCTTGTAGCTAAAATTAAACAACATAAAGACCAGCGACTGAAGTTAAAATTGAACAACATAAAGACTTACGATTGAACCTAAAATTGAACAATATGAGACCTACGATTGAAGCTAAATTTGACCAATACAAACACCTACGATTTCAACTAAACTTGAACAACATAAAGACATATGATTGAAGCTGAACTTGAACAACATAAAGACCTAGGATTGAAGCAAAAATTGAACAACATGAAGACCTTCGGTTGAATCTAAAATTGAACATCATATATACCTACGATAGAACCTAAAATTGAACAATATAGGGCCTACGATTGAAGCTAAATTTGACCAACATAAAGACCTACGATTGAAGCTAAAATTGAACAACATTAAGACCTACTATTGAAGCTAAACATGAACAACATAAATACCTACGATTAAATCTAAAATTGAACAACATAAAAACCTACGATTCCAGCAGAAATTGTAGAACATACAGACCTACGATTGAAGCAAAAATTGAACAACATAAAGACCTTCGATTGAATCTAAAATTTAACCACATAAAGACCTATGAATGAAGCTAAAATTGAACAGTACAAAGACGTTCGATTGAAGCTTAAATTGAACAACACAAAGGCCTACACAGAGAAAACAGATTCGTAGTGGCAAACGTTGCCAATCAAATGATTCTACTTCAGTGACCGAATTTTAGAGTTGTGGCTACAAAATTTCAGAAGGAGTAACAAAAGTTTGGTTTCTAGAACTGAAATTCTACTTTATCAACAGACTTTCAATTGATAGAACCGAAAAATTATATGTGTGCAACCGAATCATGCGATTGACAACAAATTCCGTTGCTACTACGAATCTGTTTTCTCTGTGCACGATTGAAGCTAAAAGACCTACGATCCAAGTTAAAATTAAACATCATAAAGTCCTGGGATTAAAACTAAAATTTAACAAAATAAAAACCTCCGATTAAAGCTAGAATTAAATTTATGAAAATAAAGAAAAAAAAATGTAAAGTACAAACAAATAATTTTAGATAAACTATTTATAAATATGTAAAGATAATGGCAAACAAAACGAAAAATAATCAATATCATTTTATTTACGTGAATATTCATTTTAAAAAATAAACAAATTGAAAATTTAATTTATGCCAAAAAGAAAACCATAATCCATTCATTCATCCAACCGTACAAACACAAACAAACATCTATCTATTTATCCATCCAAACAACCAACCAACGAACCAACCATCCATCCATCCATCTATCATTCATTCAGCAACACTTCACTTTATATGCTCAGATGGATAGAAAAAGGAATATCGAACCAGATAGTGGTACTCAAACCCATGCCAAAGTATTATTTATATACACATTCTCCATTATTCATACTCTCCAATACATAGCATACTTTCCTCTGTTCGCATCCCAACACTAACGTCGGTCGTCACACTTTTATTTTGTTCTTGCGATTTTTACACTTTTTTTTTCGTATACTCTGGGTGTGTAAGTGTTGAACCTGGTGCGTATGTTTGTTTGTTTGTGTGTGTGTGTGTGTTTGAGAGAGTAAGCTTTTGTTGAATCTGTAGCGTAACATGTTGTATTTTTACTGCATTGTTTGCTTTTTCTTCAGCGCCTTTTCGGTTCCTCAACTGATGATGATGCTGGCTGCTGTTCCAGCCAGCTCCATGTATTCCGTGTTTTACTTTGTCACTGTGTACAAACTCATGTAAAATGCGTTGTTATAAATATTTTTATACATTTCGTTTAATTTTATATATTGTAGCATATATTTTGACTCATCCTTCTGATTTCTTTTTTTTTATGAAAATGACAATATGCGTGTCAGCTTCTGATAAGAAAATTTCTGTGTTTTTTTTATGACAACTATTTGAAGGATATTAACGAAATGTATTAAAAAGTATATCTATATAAAGAAAATAAAAATATTTATATATTTTACGAACGCTTCTTAAACTCAATAAAATAGATTTTCATTTCGGCAAATGTATTACATACTTTTAAAGTGAAGAGACAAATTTTAAATATAATTTATAAAACAATTTAAATATGTACATATGTAGTTGTGTACCAGCAAAATTATGAAAGAAACAATATCCATAGCTCATCTTATCAAATTATCGACATTCATTGTCAGTTGCCAATTTTGGAGAAGGTTCAGTTGTCTGCAGTAGTTTGTTGGATTCGACAACCATATCTGTACCACATACTTAGGAACCTGTTATCTTAACTTATCCCAATAACAGCCTAAATAAACTTTCTCAAGCCCAACTTATTCCGTTGCAGAATGACGTACTACTGTCGTATCACGCACGAAGGTACAATTCATCTATGTAGTAAAATACAGTATAAGGAAACAGTGGCCCTAATGTTTCCTTAGTGCATTCTCATGCTACGCCAGATCCACTACAAGATGTTGTAACGTGCAGTAATTGAATTGTTTCCCGACGAGAGATTCTTGAAACCACATGCCGTTGAGCTTTGTAAGCATGGATAAGCAGATCTTTGGTCAGTATTCGCTGAAGAAACCTTCTTGAAATTAGCAATTATTGTCCACGATGCCGTTGATACAGCGCTTCTTCTTTGCGCATGTCAAAATTCATTCAAATCAGACTAAGGGTTTAGAAGTTACAGATTTATTTACCTCTTTCTTTATTTCTATACCACTGTGAAGCGTAAAAATTTCAAACAACCTCATAAAAAGAACTTCAATGCTGTGAAATCTCACAATCTAGGGGACCAATTCAGCTAATCAAAACAAAAGAGTGCACGAAGAGGAAATGTCTCATGAAGTAATTGAATTGAATACAAGAGTTTCTTGAAATCACATGTCGTTGAGTATGGATAAGCAGATTTTCAGTGAGTATATGTTGTAGAGACCTTCTTGAAATTTCCTGTTCCGGGACTTTCACCAACACTCTCACGTAGGAAGTACTTCGATGTTGATGGCTTGTCTATGAACGACGAGTGTGTTTAGCAAAGTGGTCGGCATAAAGTGATCATAGAATCTGGATTATAAGGGTGGCTGATGAAAGCCACTACCAAAAGAAAACTCAATTGTCTTTTCATGTCTGATGAGGCTCAATGCGATCTGAACGGCAACGTAAACAAACACAATTGTCGCATATGGAGTGGTTCAAACCCAGAAATACTGCATGAGTTCCTTCATGCTATAGATAATTCCTTTCAATTCTGTGTGGTTTCAACAAGATGGTGCAACTGCACACATAGCTAAGCCGGTAATGGCCGAATTACGAAGAAAATAAACAACTTTTTGATAAGATTCCGCACCTTCGTCCAACGAGCAGGGCGGGTATTTAAATCCGATTATCTTTAAGACTAATTAAACAATTTTTAGTGCAATTCAATGAGCTTTCAAATAAAAAAAGTTTGAATATATTTCATGCATTACAAATGAAGTTATTCCAGTATCATCAGCTACCCTGTAATATGTTACGCACTTTTTCTCTATGTTGTAATCTGACCAACTATTGATTTTGATGTTTGTTTCTTATTAGAACATTTTTATAAACTTCGTTGACATTCGTGTTGTTTGCAGGTAAATAACCAATCATGTTCGTCCTCTGGTGGATTAATCTTGAAATCACATTTGAATATTTTGAAATATTGTTCAGTAATGTTTTGAAATATTGTTCAGTAATGAAAACTCGTTGTTCTCTCGATTAATTCTTCATTTTTACTAAGCCTAATCTGTAAACCATTCTTTTTGATTGTACAAATGTTAGCAAATTCAAATCCTGAATTTTGGAACACGATTCAGTTTGTGTAAGATCGTGCGTCTTCTCGATTATCTTTTTTCTGATGAATTCCGTTTTACTTACGTACTCTTCTGAGTGACATATTAATCCGTGGGTACTTTTACTGATACGTTAGATGAGCTGTTAGCTTCCAATCATCTTTTTCCGCACAATTTTAAAACAGCCCTTTACTTCACAAAAGTTACTCGGTTTTACTTCCGTTTAAAAACTTTTGGAAGTACAAAAACACAAAATAAACAAATGTGATAGTATTTTAGTTTATTCAATTTGAAAAACTGAAATTTAAATTTTTGTCCAGTATTTTCTTTATAACTTGTGCCTTAAGAACCACTTCTGGTAGTGACTTCATGACTTAATTTACAGCATTGTCAAATAAAATACTAATATTTATGAATATTTAAAACTGAGACAATCTCAATATGTCATTCCTGATCCCTAAATTAAGGAATTTCATTAAATCATAAAATTAATAAAATTTCAAGCCATATACATACTCTTTAAATTCCTTCACCATGTAATCTTTGTGCCATAAAACATGTATGTGTGTCGGTCGACGAGCAACATTTATTTAGATTTAAATAAGTAAAAACAAATTGCAAGTAGATATTTGTGTCTATTTAGTTATTAGGCATATATTAGTTAAATGTTTAGACAATATTTTGTGAAAATGACATAATTTTTGAAGGATAAAGGATATGTATAACAAAATAAGGATGTTGAGAATGATTATGATGATACAAATGAGAAAGATAGAAAAAAAACCCGTGTAAAGGCATGTTTATAACCAACAAGGATAATGTTTTGATGCTGCTACTGCTGCTGCTTTTACAGCTACTGATGATACCGATGAGGATGGTAAAATTTAAATGACAGGAAATTACAAAAGACTTTATCATCATCTTCATCAGAATTGAGAAGGAAATTAAGAAGCTAGTCTAAGAGTTAACATTTGTAACATAACATAACTTAACTGCTGATAATATAGGAAGTGGATATGGGTGGAATTTTTTGGTAAAATATTTTAGTAAAATATTTAAATTTACCTACTGCTAAATATTTGTACTTATTTACAACGAGTAATAATAAAATTGATAACCAAATTAACAAAATAAAAATCCATACAAAAAAACAATGATAAACATACAAATTTATAGGTATTTTGTAAGGGCTGAAATTAGTTAAATTTTGTACACAACAAATTTAAAATTTGCCACTTTAAACTACAAAAACAGATTCCATGAACAATAAGACACACTTCCTTCGACTTTGGTCAAATATTTTCGGGTCTAATCAGTATAGGGACGAAATGAAAAACTTCGATCAAAAAAATTAATTTTTGAACCTTTACTGATTTCAATAACTTTGAACATTTATTATATATAGTTCGCTATATAAATGTTCAAAGTTCATATATCTAAAGCAAAACTGTTAATTACTTTAGAACTGTCAGAGATATTTAAATTAGAGTTTCCAAAAAACCGAAGAATTTCAAAACCGCGGTTTCGGTTTTAAAAAATTGAAAACCGATCGGTTTCGGTTCGGTTTTGTGATAATTTATTAACTATTAAATCTGTGATAATATAGGAACTGCTACATCATCTGAAGCAATTATTGTAATACAATTTAAAAAATTTAAACAAATCTTAAGATATTTTTACCGATCTGTGTTTAGAGATATTGGATGAATAATTGGATGAAAAAGTATGTTTCTCTTTTCTAAATTTAAAATTTTTCTTGTGAAAATAGATTGAAAGTGAAAACCGAAGAAAAATTGTCGGTTTCGGTTTCGGTTTTAAGCCTTGAAAAACCGCGGTTTCGGTTTCGGTTAAAACCGAATTGGAAACTCTAATTTAAATGTTTGATCTCATATTAAAGCTAATGAATCATAGATTTAACAAGTAAGAGAGCTATTTTCGGCTGTGCCGAATCTCATATACCCTTCACCAAATTATACTTTAAAATAAAATTAAAAAAAAAAAAATATTTTTTAAAATTTTCTTTTTCGAAAATGTTTTTTCCAATTTTTAAAAAAAATTTTTTTAATTTTAAAATTAATTTTTTTTAATTTATAGTGCAACAAATTTATGACAAAAAGATGTTTTTTCGGGTTAAAAAATATTTTTCCCGATTTTGACCCATTGTAGATCGAACTTACTATAGCCTTATATACATTGTTGACTTTGAAAAAATCAATCTAGATAGGTGAAGGGTATAAAAATAGTTTTTCTAGAAATCTGCTTCTCATCAAAACAGTATATAACATAAAAAATCCTCCTTAGACAAGTGATATCTCAAAATAGCCGTCATCTATTTCCCAAATATTTTACTTAAAGACGAGTCATTGTACTATTAAAAACATAAATAAAATTCAAAATAAAGCGTTCTCGAGATTATTTAAATTTAAGAATATGTTTGAAATAATGTATTTACGTTTGGAGTTCATCCTAATAAATTATTCAAAAAATATCAGAAAATTATAATTATTGGGTTTATGACTTTAAAAATACGGGATTTACAATAGATGCCGTATCTTCTGAACGCGGTTTTTGCTTTTAGTTATTAAAGTTGAAATGTCGAGTTTTGTGCCAACAAGAATTATATGCGGGAAGTTTTGCTTTATATCTTTAATTTGAAAAACAGTGCCGCCGAAGCACACCGATTGCTCACCAAAGATTATAGTTAATAGCCCAGGCCAGCCAAACAAGTTTGAAGACCAAGAATCGGAGGCATTACTTCATGTCCCAAATGATGCTTGAACGCTGTAAAAGAAAAACATTTTTGCAACGAATGATTACTTGCGATGAAAAGAGGATCCATTACGATAACCTGAAGCGTAAGAGATCGTATGTGAAGCCCGACCAACCAGGCGAATCGACATCAAAACCAAATTTCAATGGTGCTAAGGAAATTCCCAATATTTGGTGAGAGCAAAAGGGTCCTATCTATTATGAACTGCTGTAATCGGACCAGACTATGACAAGCAACATGTACCGAACGCAATTGATTCGTTTGAAGCGAACATTGGCTGAAAAATTCCCAGAATATGCAGCCAGACATGAAACCGTAATATTTCATCATGACAACGCTCGGCCACATGTTGCAATACCTGTTAAAAAGTATTTAAAATGAGGAAATTAGGCTGACCCACTTTTAGTCCAGCCATTTTTGTTTGGTTTACCATACAACGACCTATAAGTGTTTGGTTTACCATGTAACGACCTATAATTGAGAATTAGAAAATGGAAGATGGCTTTTTTAGGATATTCTTTGTTCAGGGACTATTTATTGGTTCAGTATACTGTATTCAAAATAAAATTAGTATTGTAAAAACTGGATAACCGTTTAAAAGTCATGTACAATTAAATCTGCACAATTTTACCTCGATTGAATCCAAATCATATCAAATTTAAAAATTTTAAGGAACTTTAAATTTCCTATTACAACAGAGAATCCGTGTTCCAAATTTCCATTAACTTGGAAGTGTTTAGCAACGATACCTTGTTGAACTATTTTGTTTCCTCTCTATAAAACTTTGTTCTTAGCTAATTTGTATAATCCCAGTCCTTACTGCCTTCATTACACGTATATACATATCTACTCGTATGTATGTATGTATACTTATGTGCCTAGATATTTAACCAATCAATCACATAAAGTAAACTTTCTCACATACATACATATATGAAAACGTACGTATGTATTTCAGTATTTATGGTTTATTGATGTTGTTGTTGATATTTTTCATATCAAAACTCAATAAACCAATATGCCACCACCAACCACACCTCCCACTTTAAGCATTTTTTTTTTTTGCCCGATCTGAACAAAAATCGAAATCAGTATAAAATTGAAAAAAAAAACAACCTTATAAATTCCATACATTCAATATTTTTGTGTGTTAACAATACACATCGATATGTGTGTGTACAAATGTGTGCGTATGTGTATTTCTTTTTTATATATAAAAATATATCGCATGTGTAGCATCAACCCTTATCCTGACAATAACGACAACAATGTCTTTTGCAGAATTCTGAATGAAAAAAAAAAAACAAATCACAAGAATAAAATAAAAAGAATGAAAATAACATGCTTTAGATATGTTGTATGTATATTTTATGTTGTTGTCGCTGCTGTAAGTATGTTAGTGAATACAGTGGGTGACATTTAAGTAAAGGTAATTTTATATAATTTTATACATAAGACTAGAAAATATTCAAATAAATTTTACCATTTTGGAGGTCTTGAACAATGTCAATCCACCCAAAGATTTATATATATGTATATATATTAGTTAGTCATTCCCATAAAGTATATATGGGCAAGTCCCAGAAACAGTCTGCCAACAAAAAAATTTTTAAATTAATCAAACTTGGAATTTTTTAATTGTAATATTAGGCTAAATATGTATATTATTTAGTCTAATATTACATTCATACAAAAATGATTTTCAAATCCAACACTAGCTCAGATATCTTAATATTATACAAAAAAATTTTAATTTTTTAATGTGTTCATATCATTATTTAAGTTTTAAAAAGATAGTTCGATCGACAGCTATATTTTTGAACATTCATTTTAAATAAACATTAATTTTGAGTAGTTTCACTTTGAATGGAATTTTCCTTAACTTCTCACGGAGAAGGTACATTAATATAATTGTGATCATTTTCAAGCTACTGGAAAATTTGTAATGAGCTTTACGTAACGTGTTTCACAAAATGTTCTCGGCTGTTTATGAAAATCGCAAATTTTTGTACATGCCAATAAGTTATATAATAAGTTATATTAGAATTCTCTTTTATTTATCTTTCTTTTAGGAATAAGAATTTTGTGTGCTTTATTATTCAAAATTCGTTAAAATTAAGAAAAAACACTTCAACGTTTAAAGTTACTTCCATTTATTGTAACGTGCGTCACAAAACTTTGCGATCAATTATTTCGCAACAAATGGCAATTAAAAGTTTATATCTTCTGCCATTTGGAATTGCACATATATCTCACTATAGCGTATAGTATACGTAGGAGGTATCTTATTTGAAAAATCAAAAAATTTTTATATTTAAATATGAAAACGAGTACGAATGAAACGTTCGTCGCGCAGGATTTGCCCATACATATACTTTTCATCCTTATAAATAGCGGAGTAGATGTAGACATGGACGTCCGTCTGTTAAAATCAACTTTCCGTAACTTTCCTCAATAACTTACGTACATGCTGGATACATCAATGTATCCGCTATAGTCCAACTTAGGTTGCTATATAAAATCGAGAAAATCGGTCCATAAATGTATGTCTGTAGACATACGTACATACCACACACATTGTACAAAAATAAACAAAAGCTGTCAGTATCACACTAGCTTTCAATCGGGAAGGTTGTGCAACAATTTTTTTTATTCAAAAAAAATTGTTTATAGGAAATTTTTTTTTCATGAAAATTTAGTTTTTTCTTTAGTTAGTCATTCCCACCATTAAAAAAGAAGCGGCTATATTGATTTTATCATTCCGTTTGTAACACATCAATATATGTTCTGGGTGCTGACAAGATTCTAAGACGATCTACCTATGTCCAGGCTGAAATTTTTCTCAAATGATTTCACCTAGCCCCCATACAAACGGCTAAGCCGAATTTTGTGGAAACTACTTCAGGAAATCTCTTTTAATTTTAATTAAGTACCATATTATTGCTTCCCTTCTTCTTTCGACACACATTTCATCCATTAAATATCAGGTAAATTTCCTCATAATAACAACTAAGATTAACTGAAAATAATGTATATATTAAGGACTGAGATCGAAAAATTCTTAACATACATAAATGTTAATAAAAATTAAACCACTAAACTTAAAGTTTTGGTTTTTTTTTATTTAATTGAAATTATTATTACAATTTACAAACAAAAATTATTTTTATAGTTCTAATCACTAGTGATGAATTTTCGAACCTTTTCCGGAAACACGTCCATTAAGGTTTTTATAGTGTTTTATGTCACTTTGTTCGAAAAGGTTGTCCATCTCCGTTTAAAATCTGCCACACTTTTGGACACCTTTTTTGTGCTCTTCAATTCTCTTTTAACAAGAGCCTAATATCTCTCTACAGGACTTAGCTCCAGGCAGTTTAGAGGATTTGCCTCTCTTGAAACAAATACCACATTATTGTTCTTGTACCACTCAAGACCTTGTATATCATAGTGACAAGATGCCAAATCAGGTCAAAAATAAGTGGAGACATTAAGAAGTCTTATAAATGGAAGCTTCATCATTTACAAACATTCCTTGGTGAACATTTCGGAGCCCTTTGTAACAATTGTTTGGCTTCTTTTGACGCAACTGCATATTGCTTGTAATGTCAAGAACATTATGGGAGATTTTGTCTGCTTTTGGGTCCTAAAATTATCTACAACATTCCCTCGAGCATCAGCAACATAAAAATATTGACCCGGAAGCTGCGGGTATATTTTTTGTATAAAATTTTACTTCAATTTCTGTGCTGTATTTGGCCTCTAAATTTTTAGCAGAGTTCCTGTCGGGAACCAAAAAGTCCGAGTACTGTGCTAACCGGACGGACTGCTTTCCTACCGGATGTGTTGGGAGCTCTTTTGAAAATGCTTTCATTTATTGGCTTTAGATCATGTGGACCATTCCTTCTACATGAACCAGGTTTTCTATCAACGGACAAGTTCTCCCGAGACTGTTTAATAACATTGGAATCAGTTTGACGCAGACATTTTAATCAGATTAATGAACAAGTGAACATAATTGACATTAGACATAATAACTGACATGCTTTACAAAGGTAGCTTGATCAAAAAAAATCAAATAATACTTGGGTTAAAAGTTTTAATGAAAAACGTGTGTAAAGGTTTTTTCGATCTCAGTCCTTATTATAGAAATTCATAAAAATATCAACAAAACAGGATCCTCCCCAGATTCTTACAATACTTGAGAAAAATTAATTTTAAAAATTATTGCAGTTACATTTGCAATGTATTTGTGACATGAACCATGTTAGCGTATGATTTATATTGATTAACCATAACAAGTATACTCAAAAAAAACTTATATTTTCAAAACATTTGTGGGCCAAGTTAAAACAAATTTGAGGCGAATATTTACGTTACCAACACAATTAAAATATCTAGTTTTTTTTTTAGCAATTTTAACAAAAAGGATATATGGTAGGTGCAAGTATCCTTGCTCGGATTAAAATAATATGACGATGTTACAGCATATTTAAAATTATTTTGTTAAAAATATTACACTTTTTAAAAAATATATGGGAGCCAATTTGAAGATAACTAAGATTAAAAATGCTTCCACTATAATCATTTCTAAAAGAAAATATGTTTAATACAAGCATCTTAAATATTTCATTTCACAAAAAATGTTCTCCTTTAATCAATTTCCACCGGCTGTATGCAAATGTCAGAGATGTCGAACATTTGCCAAAACAAATTTACAAACATATATTTTATTTTCGCAAAAAATTTACAACAACTGAAATAATAACAACCACAACAACAAAATGAAAGAAATCCCTACAAATATACATAAATATAGAGTCACTACAATGTCGAAGAACAAAATTTTTAAAATACAATTTACATATTCAAATACACACGCACACACACACATGTGTATATATTCACATGCATATATGTATACACACACACTCACACGTTCACTCTCTCGTACAGGGATTTTGTTATAAAATGAAATTCTTTACATTTTAAAATTTTTGCATAAAAACATTCATATATGAACAATATTTTTGCTTGATTAAGGGACAAAAAATTTACAAAAAAAAAAAAAGTATATATAGAATCAAATTTAACGAAATTCTTTTTAATATTAAGAATACTTTGCATTCAAGCGTAAATGTTAGATTTGGATTTGTTTGGATGTGAGCGAGCAACGTTAAGTATTTGAATGTTTAAATACAAGAATTTTATTTGTTGAATTATGTAGGTTTCATTTTTAGAGTAGCTTTAAATCGAATATTAGTGTTAGAACAATAAGGGTAATAGAAAAAAAATTTATTGCAAAAGTTTGCCTGGTTCAATAAAAACTACAAAATATTAAGTGAAAAATATTTTGTTACTAAAAAAAACCTTACCAAATAAGCGAAACAAAATATAAAAAAGAAATTTTTAAAATGGAATTTATCATGTATATTTGTTATGATCTAAAAATTAAATACGTTTATATCAAAAAAATCAAGAAATCTTTAATTATTTTTTTTCAAATCTCAGTTATTTCTAAATGTTTTTTTTTTTTCGAATATCGAAGAAAGCGGAGTCTTGTATAAAACAGCAATTTCATATATTCATAATTTGACTTTTGACCCCGATGGAAGGATTAACGATTCCTGATGTTTGTCAAATCTTTAGTATGTATTATCTATAGATTCAGATTTAAATGTTGACATATTACCAAATTGCGTTTTTCCCGAAAACCTAAAAGTTCACTATTGATATAATTCATTTTTGATTTTATTCTTTTATATATCCTTTTTTAAATTCTGAAGCACAAATCTTCAATTTTTCGAATTTGTTTAAGAAAATTATGAAAAGTTTCAAATTGTTTTGGTCGCAAATGAGAGTGGCTAAAATTCGATTCAAATTATTAATCAAAGTTGCGAAAATTAAAAATAAGTTTTCTTTGCTTCGAAAATTTAAAATTTTGTACCAACGAATGCGAGAAGTTTTGCTTTACTTCTTTAATTTGAAAAAAAAAGTTTCGCTGATACACATCGATTGCTTACCAAAGTATATGGTGAATGTATTCGGTTTCAGTGATGATTTTGACACGGAAGACAAAAATCATCCAGGCCAGCCAAAAAAGTTTGAAGACCAAGAATTGGAGGCATTACTCTATGAAGATTATTATAAAACTCAACAAGAACTTGCAAAATTATTGTGAGCAGCAATTTCAAGACATTTGCGAGGAGCCGAGAGTCCTGGAAAAACGATTTTGCATGTTTGAAATGCTGCTTGAACGCTATTTTGCGATGTAAAATGTATCCAGGCGCGGATCCAGGTTAACCATTTGGGGGGAGAAAAATCGAAATTTGTTCTACATTTGTTTTTCTTTTTTTATATAAAAACTTTTCGGCTTAGGGGGGGGGAATTTCCAGTCGCGGATCCAGGTCAACCATTTGGGGGGAGAAAAATCGAAATTTGTTCTACATTTTTCATTTTTTCTTTTTTTTATTTGAAAACTTTTCGGTTTGGGGGGGGAGGGGTGTAAATTTCCAGTCGCGGATCCAGGTCAACCATTTGGGGGGAGAAAAATCGAAATTTGTTCTACATTTTTCTTTTTTTTATTTGAAAACTTTTCGGTTTGGGGGGGGAGGGGTGTAAATTTCCAGTCGCGGATCCAGGTCAACCATTTGGGGGAAAAAATCAAAATTATGCATTCCATATTTTTTAATTTTTTTTTTATATGAACATTTTTTGGTTTTGGGGGGGGTGGAATTCCTATTTATAACCCGAAGCGTAATATGTCGTATGTGAGATGCTATCTATTATGAGCTGCTTAAATCTGGTCAGACCATCACAAGGAACCTGTACCGTACACAACTGATTCGTTTGAAGCGAGCATTGGCCGAAAAACCCACAGAATATGCACCGAGACATGAAACCGTAATATTCTATCATGGGAACGCTCGGCCATATGTTGCAATACCTGTTACTATATGTTTCGATCGATGTAGAACCCTCAGAGGATTATTATGATAGGAATGAAATGGAAAAGGAAAACGATCATTTCTATGAGAAAGATTAAAATCATTCATAGTCTTGAGTTATTGCCTATGTCGTGGGTTGTTGTTGCTGTAACAGCTCCGCTGTCGTCGAAGATTCTTCCCGGGGAAAAAAACTTCCGGTTGATACAGCTGTCGCTGAGTTGACAATCTTTGGCCTAGTTAGACTTCCGGAGCGAAGATCAAATTGTCGTGAGAACGATGTCGTCGGTGAACTGCCTCGCTGATTCTCTTATGTTCGGATTGGAGCACCATTGTCCGTTACAACAGGCCACTATGTCATACGGACTCATGATATGAATATTGGTATTGCGTACATCGACTATTGTAGAAGTTATATTAAGGAGGCACTTCACTCTGTCATGTGTCTTATTTGGGATTAACTTCAGGAAACCGGAATTATATGCAGTTACACATTGTACCACTTCCACCATAATGTCATCGAAGACTAATGGGTCTAGTTAGCTAGTTTTTAGATACCGTCCATGAAACCTAACCACCTAAGGTATGATGCGGACAAGAAACCGGCTGAAAAGCTGGTTTTACACAGGAGAATCGTTAACTGCTCGAAAATTTTCCAATTTTTAAAAGAACAAGTAAGAGAGATATATTCGGCTGGGCCGAATCTTATATACCCTTCACCAAACTATACTTCAAAATAAAAATTTTAAATATTTTTAGGTAAACAAAATTTATTTTTTTTCAGTTTTTTTTAATTTTTTGAAAAATTTTTTTTTTTTTAATTTTTTTTAAATTTAAAAAACTTTTTTTTTAAATTTTAAAATTTTTTTTTTTAATATTTAGCCAAAAAAATTTTTGGTGAAAAAAAATTCGGGTTCAAAATTTTTTTCCGATTTTGACCCATTGTAGGTCCAACTTACTATGGTCTTATATACGTCGTTGCAAAGGTCTTTGAAATATCTATCATTAGATATCCATATTGTCTATATTAATGACTTAGTAATCCAGATATAGGTAAAAAAATAGGTAAAAAATTGAGGTTGTCCTGGTTTTTTCCTTATATCTCAGCCATTTGTGGACCGATTTTGCTGATTTTAAATAGCAAACTTCTCGAAAGCATGTCTGACAGAATTATTCAAGATTTGGATCCCGAAGATATCTGGGGTCTTCAGAAAATTGATTTCAACAGACAGACAGACAGACAGACAGACAGACAGACGGACAGACAGACGGACATGGCTAAATCGACTCCGCTATCTATAAGGATCCAGAATATATATACTTTATAGGGTCGGAAAATTATATTGTGGAAATTACAAACGGAATGACAAATTTATATATACCCTTCTCACGAAGGTGAAGGGTATAATAATTCAATATATCCAAAGGATTGCTTTAACACTAGATGAAAATTTATATTAAATAACAATTTATTTGCAAAAACATAAAAAATTCCATTTTTCCCTTGTATACGAAGTTCAAGCTTCAGAGTCCATGCTGATGTTTAAAGACTTTTTTCATTTCCTCTTTTTTTATTAGTTAAATTTCAAACAGTTGTAACTAATTTTGTCAGACACTCAACTTCGAACAAAATTTGATTTACGTCAACTTAAAAATAAACTATTAATTGCTATTCTCTACATAGGATTTAGTACATACAGTAATACATATGATTCATTGATTCCTCTACTAAGCAGTTTTTTTATATTTTGTTTTAAATTCTCCTCAACTGAAAGTGAAACGAACTTCCTTGAATATACTATATGATGTACAAACTTCAAACCTAAACAAACAAATGGCAAAAATTGCAAAAAATATTCATATGTATGTCTATAATAAATTCTAAGCAATTGCGAAAAGCATAAATAATTTGTGGAAATTAAGGTAAAGGTACATATGCTAAACAAACAAACAACCGACGACTATTTGTATTAAATTTGAATAGAAACAAAAAAAACAGTGAATGAAGAATCCTTCAAAACCCACATGCTTAGTTGAGTCATAACAATACAATGTTTAACGACAACAACGACAGCAAACGGCAACAGCAGCAGTAACAACCAACAATGACGGCAATAATAACAATCAACAGAAATTCTGAAGGGAGTAAAAAAATATTATTATTATTATTTTACTTATTTTAAATATTTTACATACAACATTCTACTTATTACATGTGTTCTATACCTTCACAAACATAAATATTTAACAGAGAATGAATAAGAAAAAAAATTAAAATAAATAAACACGAAATTTTATAATAAGCATTATTGTCACAAGCATATTCAGACACACAATAATGGAAACACCAGCACAAACACACTCCACAAAAAAAAAAAAAAAAAGAATCTGAAGAAGGAAGAACATACAAAATGTCATACTCCTCATACAGGATGTAGGATTTTTTTTATTTGATTTTGCAAAAAGAAAAAAGAAGTAACGTACACACGAAGTACCCAACGTACATATAGGTTTTTCAATCGAGTTTGTTGATTTCTTTACAATGATTGAACCTACACTTGAGATGAAATTTTGTAAAAAAAATCCATTTTTATGGGAATTATTATGAAATGTCGTTATAATTTGTTTGTTATGCTGCTTGAAACATATCATAAAGATCCAAAATTATTGTGAAATCTGTAAAATCGAAAATTGTTGAAACATGGAAATCTTTTGTAGGTGTAATAATAACAACGTAAAATAAAATATATGTCAGACATTTTTTACATTTTCTAAGTACATTGTGTGAGACATTAGAGAGATGAATTTTTCTTTAAGGGTCTAGATTATTACAGGATTATCCTCAATTCATCGATAAAAAAAGGTCGAACCAAATCAAATAGTCAGATGATATCACGAATACAGAATGTAAAAGATTAATTGGTTGATACCGAAGCATTTTCCATTAATAACACTGTTTTGCTAATTTTTTTTTTAATTTTAAGGCCCTTAATTCAAGTGAAAAGTAGAATGTCAAAGTTGATGGAAGTTCAATTTGCTTATAACTGATGTATATTCCTTTAACATTCACAAAAAAACTAGCACACTATCAAAACCTTGGTAGTTCAGAATCGATTTAATGGAATGATGATTCCGGATAATGAACTACAGCAGACCAATCACCTACTTAGCTGGAACAACAACCGATTAGCGAAACTGATACAGGGCAATAATAACAATAGACTGGCAACATCGTACACAGAGAAAACAGATTCGTGATAGCAACCGAATTTGTTGCCAATCGAATGATTCTACCTTAGTGACCGAATTTTACAGTTGTGACTACAAAATTTTGGAAGGGGTAACAAAAGTTTGGTTTCTTCAACCGAAATTCTTCTTTATCAACTGACTTTCTGTTGACAGAACCGAAAAATTCTATGTCTGCAACCGAATCATTCGATTGGCAACAAATTCGGTTGCTATCACGAATCCGTTTTCTCTGTGTACATGTATCATAGAACCCGCTAAAGCAGACCAATCATCTACTTAGCTGGAACTACAACTGTTTAACGAATGATACAAAATAACAAAAAAGACAGGATCTAATGGCAACATCGTACATGGAGACGCACGATAATCCAATAACTAGGACGGTGCAATCTCACATGGGAAATACGAGAAAATCTACTGCAACAAATCGTATAAGATGGAGATGCTTTGTGGTAGCCAAATGCCCCTAAGAGGGGTAATGGAGAAAAAATAAATGTTTATTTATTACAATTGAAATCGATTTATAAATGACTGTTTTAGGATTGCGGAAATACACAAAAAAAAATTTTTTTTATAAAGTTTTGTATTTAAATATGGGTTGAGGATGTCCTTAATAAGACCTATCAACTACACTTGGTAAATCAGTGAGTAATTTATCGCAGTACAGTGCATTTTCTTTCAAATGTGAATTCAAATGGCTGTTCAGTTATTATTTTAAAACGTCGACATGGAAACAGCTATTTACCAAGTACGCTCACAAAATGGGACTTTAATAATTCCCTATGATAATGTGTCACTGAACGTAAGCTATTACAGAAGAATTCATAATTTGTCTGGCATTTCTCTAGTACAGTGGTTCAACAAAGCAATAAGGACAGGACTACCGTAAGGCTCCGTCCTTTCTCCTACTCTATTTCTTATCTTTATAAACAATCTTCTACGTCGAACTTCCAATACTATCTACTCTTTTGCAGATGACAGCAACATTTGCCATTCATATGCATTCAATTATAGACCAAGCCTGTCGGAGATTGGGGCAATGAGGCAAAACATGAATGTTACGCTTAACCAAGATCTTGTGACAATCTCTGAATGGGGTTGTGCGAATAGAGTCGATTTCAATGCACACAAGACTCAATGTTGTATGTTAACACACAAACTCACAACAGATCATGTTGCTCCATATGTTTTTATGGGTGGTATAAATATTAAGGAATCAGAAGCTCTTGACGTTCTAGGAATAAGTATTCAGTGCGATGTCCGCTGGACATAACACATTTTTCGAGTATCGAAAGAAGCATTCAAGTGTCTTGGTTTTCTAAAACCGTGTAAGACAAACTACACTCCATCTGATCTCCTTACTATTTACACCACTTATATCCGACCGAAAATGGAATACAACTCTAATGTGTGCTTCAAAGTCTATTTTGGAGTTACTCGACCGCGTACAGGAGATGGCGAAGGTGCTTATCCAACTCTATTGACTCACTGGAACATCGTCGCAATGTGGGTTGTGTTTCACTGTTCTACTAATACTAAAATGGTATGTGCTCTGCTGAAATTAGAGAACTTATTCCCGAAACCCGTAGTTTTTTACGCAACACACGTTCTTCGGCTAGGGCTCATCAATTCGTTGTCGACTGGACAGTGGATCACACTACACATTACAGGGAAAATTCTTTCTTTAGCCGTCCTGTTCGTATGTGGAATAAGCTTCCTCCTGAAGTCTTTCCTGTCACTTTCAATAAAGGAAAATTCAAATCAAATGTCACTACTCCCACTATCCTCCCTCCCATAACCTATTTTACTAGTTCCAACACAATGCTTTGCATGAGTAGGGGTCATGCCCTGAGTGCTGGTCCAAGAAAAAAATGTTGGATACTGGTGTTCGTTTTGCTATTAGGATTGGTCTTTCTTTAATGGACTATTGCAGAAGATGTCATAATAAGGAAAAGGTGGAAGAGAGTTCTTCCATATTGCAGTTCAGATATAACCCGACTCATGTAGAGGTATTGCATTCATCAGACACTTAACCGTGCAGTATAGAGGCCTTTCCTTCGATCTTAATGCTAGAGTCAAATATCTTATAGTTCAGGATTTTGTGTTTAGTTCAGAGAAAAGGTGTTAGATCTTAATAATGTCTTCATTTCGCCAGTAGCCAGCTCTCCCACTTGCTACCGTCCCGACATCAGCACACGACTCAAGCCTTGAAAAACACTAGAAGCGTCGTTGGCGAAACAAATTGAGAAATCCACTTTCTGCACACTGAATGCTGATGCCCTCACACGGATTGTTGGTAATTTCTCTTGTTAGCCAAATCATACCACTTATCCATAATCGTTTGTCTGGATATATCTAATGATTTCATCGTCTCCGATCGTCATTTTTTTTACATTTTGTATAAAACCAGGTTGTCCTACAATTTGATCCATAACTCTAGTTCTACTCGATCGATTTTGCCCATTTTCAATACCAAACATTATAAATCAACTAAGAATATTTGAGGAAAATTTCATCCCCTAAGTCCTTTCCCATAGGCCCTATTAGACAGACAGACGGACGGACACAGAATTTCATAGAGACCCAAAATATATATACTTTTGTGGGTCTTCGATGAATATTTGAATTTGTTACAAATGGAATGATAGATGAACTCATGGACTGATATTGCCCATTTCCAATACTTATTGTGTTTCCAACAGACAGACGGACGGACATAGCTATATCATCTTATGAAGACCCAGGATATACAAATACCCTTTTTCAATGGACAATATTTCGATACGTTGCAAACGAAATGAGAAAATCAATATACTCCCCATTTTTTGGAATTGGAATATGTAATCATTGGCAAAATTAAATGAAAATTCATAGTATATCCTTTATGGATCTAAAATTGGTTTTAATTGTCTTGAATCAGTATAGTGATTCAAATAATGGTCGAAGGAATTAGTAATAACTTGAATATTAATCAAAGTACCCAAATGTAATATTTGGTGCACTGTAGCTTCGTCTGTGTTCTAATTCAAAATTCTGAAATTTGTATTGCTTCTACAAGGTGGCGCAAAAGTAATCCTCCTATCAGAAAATGCTATAAATTTTGAGAGGCCCCTAATGTCAGTTCTGTTTTGACATTTGTGTAGTAAACACATGCGAAATACACGTTAATAAACAATGTAACGCTACACTGCTCCAGAACGCGGAATATTGCTGACAATTTATTTGACCAATAATCGGCAAAATTTATAGCATTTTCTGATAGTAGGATTACTTTTGCGCCACCTGTTATATAGCTCATCATATAGATGTAAGTTAATCGAATTCGCAGTTTATATATTTATTTTGCGAACGGCACCTATGAATTATGTTAGTTTTACATGAAGTATTCTTTAAATGCGACTTAAACTCTTAAGAAGTATTTATGCTACCATAACAACAAAATACATACACGTATCTTAAAGTACAGGAATTGCATACTAAAAAATTGCGTTGGCGACAGAAGCAGCAGCAGCAACAAGAAGAACCAACATATGAAAAGCACGTCTACTTTATTTTTTCAACACATCCTTCAATGTTTTCTTTACGTTTTATTGTATTTTTAGTTATTATTGTTGTTCTTGTTGTTATTTTTCGTTATGGCAAGTATTCAAATTGAAATTGCCTCTATTGTTAAGTTGGATTTTTTTTTTTTGTTTTGTTCCTGTCGCATACAATGTTGTGCTGGTATTGTAGAAAAAAGAAGCATATCTATAGGTACCGGTACCCTTATACATATTTGAATTTAGCGGAAGACCTGTACGGAAAACACAAACTAAAAACATTATTAGAGTTAAAACGAATTTTTGATATGCTACATAGGATTTCTCTTTTAAGAACTCAGGGTAAATAAAAGCAAGAAAGGTATTGTCCTTTGTTTGTTCTGGTTGTGGACTTCTTTGTTGGGAATTGTCAAAATTGTATTCTTCTTAGTATAGGAGCTCCTGTTGTAGGTGACTCTGGCAACAGCAAACTTCAAAGGTTTAAATATCAATGTTGAATTTATATTAAGGATCAATTTTACAATGTTGTTGGATTTTTTCTTCCTTTTTTTCTTAATGCAGTTGAATGTTATTAAATTTAAAGTCTTCTTTTATATTTTGTCATGAAAAGTACATATTTAGACATGTGTGTAACTATGAAGTGTGTTCATGTAAGAAGTTCTATCTGAAGGAAACACAACAGCTGGAGAAGAATAATCGTCTTAAGTTTATTTTCAACTAGCTTGACCCGGTGCGCTTCGCTACCCCAGTCGTAGTCTATGTTGGAAATTTCAATAAAATCGTTTCGGCCGTTTAGTATTTATTGTTTAAGAGCTAAAGGTACCAATTTTACCGGTTTTCCCCCTGTTTACCCCTTTCTGGCCCAAGTATTGAAAAAAGTTATAGCCTATTGACGCTTCCAAGTAAGGATCTATCTACGTTCCAAATTTCAATAAAATCGATTCAGCCGTTTAGGCGTGATGCTCAAACAAACAAACAAACAAACAAACAAACAAACAAATAAACAAACAAACTTACAAAGACATTTATATATTTATATAGATATATGTTAATAAGTTCTAATATTGTTTAGGCTGACGATTCAATATATAAGTAATAATCTAGTGTAATTTGTGGACACATAGGTAATTTCTAAAGAATGTCTTAAAGTTTAGGCAAGATTTTAAACAATTTTGTTTAAATTAAGCTTTTTGATTTGTCGTACTTTATGATTTTATAATTAAATGCTGATTCATTAAGAGGTTCATATACATTTCTTTAGATTTTTATTTTATTACATATTGAAGCATATAGTTCACAGCATAGGATTGTGTATGAAATAGCACATCGGCCAATTGGCACATGCGAACTTTTTTGTCGAAATTTTCCTTGAATTTTGCTGAATATCGTTGAATTTTTTGCTGAATAGAGTTGAATTTCCTCCTTCAGTGGACGGGAGGTTGTGGATTTGTTCGCATAGAGCATTGACTTTAAATAACCCTATAAAAGGAATAACCCATTGAAACGAGGGAGTACACGAGCTGTAAATGTGTCATGCAGTTAGTGAATTATTTCATATATTGTGTGACATGTGCCATCGTCTTGTTGAAACCACATGTGGTCCACATCAATAACATAAAGTTTAAGCAGAATTAACTATGTTATCAAGTCGCGATATCGTGCAGTCACTTATTCGACAGCCTCGTTTTTGAAGAGTTATGACCCAATGATGCTAATGATTATGTCCCAATGAGTCCAAAATTTGAAACAAACAGTGATACTTTGTGGATGCATTTGATTTTCTCCTTGTATTTATACGATCCCTTTTTTTTTCAACCATGTTTGCCTTTTTTGGCATATAATCGTATGAACAACCAATCAAAAAAATTCAAAGCAGAATATCAAAAAAGTCATGAAAAACAGAAAACTTGCCTTTTATTTAGACGTCACAATTTGCTAGTACAAAAAAAGCCCATGATTTTAAGTTATGACTTAAAGTCATAATGTAAGTGCCCCCTTACAAACAGTCTGTTCTGAATTATGTTGGATACAAGATGAAACTGAACAAAAGTCAGCTAAATAAATGTGCCGGTTTCGGGGCTCAACGTTTTAAAAGATTAGCATTTTTTAGATTTTTGTATTACAATAAAAAAGAGGCTGTTACTTTCGGTTTATGCTCTATACTATGTTCGTTTTAAAATATCCTATAGACCCTCTAGGATTTTTCATAAAGTCTACTTTTTATGACTTAAAAATGCGGGATCTTTTCAAATGTTTAGCTTTTATTTTGAAACATTTTAACAATACAAACTTATTCAAAGTATTGTCCTATGTTA
This sequence comes from Calliphora vomitoria, assembly GCA_942486065.2. Taxonomy (NCBI): domain Eukaryota; kingdom Metazoa; phylum Arthropoda; class Insecta; order Diptera; family Calliphoridae; genus Calliphora; species Calliphora vomitoria. The sequence goes on along the minus strand of OW818031.2, from coordinate 56,874,768 downwards.
GCTATGACCGCATCCCATCTTTCTGGCTACATATGGATTCCGAACCAAAAGAACTGTTCATATTTAGTGAATCAAGCCAATTTTGAATACTCTGTTCTTAAGTGAAGTGTATCCTAGAGAGAGCGTTCTGCATCAATCGAAATAAATAGCAGTCGGACGTGGCACGGTCTGGACTATAAAGGCGAAAGTTTCCAAATACTTCATTCTAAATACTTCTTAACAGGTATTGCAACATGTGGACAAGCGTTCTCATGATGAAATATTACGGTTTCAGTCTCTTCATTTTTCTACTAGCGTTCGGTGCAGGTTCTCTGTGATGGTCTGGTGCAGCTGATAATAGATATGACTCTTTTGCTCCCACCAAATACAGAGAATTACCTTAGCGCCATGGATATTTGGGTTTGGTGTGGATGCAGCTGGTTGGCCGAGCTTCACATACGATCTCTTACGCTTCTGGTTAATGTAATGAATCCATTTTTTATCGCAAGTAATGATTCGGTGCAAAAATGTTTTCTTTTCATAGCATTCAAGCTTAATTTCGGACATGTAAAACTTTCTTTCAAGGTCTCTCGGCTTAAATTCGATGAAGTGATCTCAGTTGTCACTGATGACTTCAACGACTATGCGGTCACGGCTTAGAAAATTTTCTATGATGACCTTTGTAATTTGGTGCCTCTCAGATTACTGCATACTTGTACAGCAAACATCACCTGAAATGTCTTTCATTTGTATCTACTTTGACTGTTCTGCAGCAAGCAATGCTGTCAGTTATTATGAGATTGCTATTATTTATTATATGACACACTCGCGTTATAAGGGACTGAAAATAACACCTCCTCAAACCCATTTAGAAATGACCACTAATTTTGAGTAATAAGAATCAAGTCAGTTTTCGTGTGTATGTGCTACGACCATTTTTTTTTTTTTTTGTTTTTATACCATTCACAATAAATTGTAAGGATATATACAAGGTTATAATTGCGTTTGTAATTTTCACAATGTCCATTTCTGGATCCTTATAAGTAGCAACACAACCTCGTCGTGTGACCGATCATGAACGGTTTCATTCAGTACGTGATCATACATAAATTGATGTGAGAGCTAGAAAAACACAAGACATGTCATCAAAATTATGTGATACTTTGATCTTAAAATTTTCGGAAGTGGAAACTTAAAAGCAATTTGTTGATTTTTAAAAATGTATGATTTTGTATATTAAATCTTACCGCTATTTTATAACTTATAAGCCATCTATGACAGTTGAAGTAATTTCCGATAGCTAAGAGTATTTATTGATCCATTCCACCAACATTTGGTATATTTATTATTATATTTTACAATTGGATAAACAAACCTCCAAAGAATTATAAAAAGTTTCATCGACTTTATTTTCTTAATTACTTGATGTTAGGGAATTTATGAAGAATATCCATATTACGAGGGACCAGAAATCGTTTCCATTTCGCGCGAAAACCAGGTTAGGGTTCAAACTACAAACCTATACAAAGTATGACTAGTAAACACATTTGCATTCCAATAGAACAAAACAATATTCCCAACAAATTCATAGAACTAGGAAAACACACAAAAATTTATAAAAACTCAATTAATACTTTTTTTGTTGTTGCTCATTATAAACTCTCCATTATTTTGTGACCTACATAAACTTTTTCACAAACCTGTTGCTGCACTCATTCATTTACTCTCTGCAGCCAAAGACAAAAACTACAAAATTTTCGAATTTTTTCCCACAAAATCAAGAAGCAGAAAAAAAGTGAAATTATGAAAATGTAATTGAATTACCCAGACATACAGATGCAGACAGACCGACAGACAGACAACCATAAAACAAGAACAAAAGCAGCAACATTAAACGAAGTAAAACATAGACACACACACACCCAACTTGCTGTGGAAGGAGAACATGATGAGAGAAATTAAATAATTGGGGAATTCCCACGAACAAAACCAGCCAGACAGTTTGACATAATTTCGCTCAGACACAAAACCCCCTTCTCCCTCCACAACCCCCAGCCAGACAACTCATCAACTCTCTAAGTTGGGAAAAATGTTTTAATGTGGCAAATGGTTTCTTTTTTTTTATTATATTTTCAATTTCATTTACTTGCCTCTTTGTGCTCTGCAAGAACCACCCACACCCTGTCGTTCGTTTTTCACATTCATTTAGACAAGACCAACAACCATAACCAACCCTAACAAAGTTTTAATTAATTGCGTACAACAACAACAACAGCAACAAAAAATATAAGCCAAAAGGCAACAAAAAGTAAAAGTTGGAAAATTTTTGTTTTCATTTTCACGTACACCAGAAGAAAAAACAACGACACTGAATATAAAACCCAAGAAAAACAATGTCAGAGCAAAAGGAGCTTGCCATAAGAAACAACAGCAGCAGTAGCGATGACTTCAGAATCATTAACATCATTATCATGATTCGTTATAAGAGGGTGGGCTAAAAATTAATTTTAAAGGAAATCATACTCATTAGATTATCTTTGGCTAGTTATGCTTTTCCAATGTTTGTGAATTTGTTTTGTGCGATTTCATAGTGCCTCCTTAAAAATACATTTGTTTTTGAGAATACCTCATCTTTGGAGACAAAACAGTTTTCAACTTAGTAGTACTTTTAATGGAAAATTCAAAGGTTTTGAATATTTTATTTCTTTCAGGATAAAGAAGTCTCAGTTTTCACTGGTGAATTTAAGAACTAAACGATCACCTTGTGGGACGTTTTGTTTGGTAAACTTGGCCATGATAGTTGAGCTGGAAATGTCATCTTTTTGTAAATTCTTCTGCAGTCCTGAAGCAATCAATGCACTCAGTTCGTATGATGTGAAAAAACTAGTTAACGGTTAATTAACAGCAATCACTTACATTTGTAATGACGAACAATTTTCATTTCTGTTGAACATAAAAGATACATCAATATATCCGTTATGGTGGCAACTATGGAAAATCGATGGATGCCTCGAAATCCACCAGCATCGGTTCCCATATTAGGAGGCTAGTGAGCTGCGTCTGTACATTCCCCAGTAGACCGGCTGTTATCCCCACCTAGAAGCTGGTTTAAAATAAGTTTCGTCAAATATGAAAAAATTAAAGAAATAAGGAGTCATGCCCCCGTACGTGTTCAGGACTTCGTAATCTCCGGAAACTGTCTGTTGGGAGCCAAATACGACAGTAACCCAGCTAGCTACTTTTGTCGCAAGAGGTCACATTTCGATCAAATCTAAAAACCAAAACAAAAATTAGGTTTAAGGCTCAAATTGTTGAGGCGGGCGCCATCTAAGTCGTCTCAACTAGTGGTTTCTCATCTGCCTTCTGTGCAAACAGCACCAGTAATTTAATTCTCCTGCCTTCTTCCATCCAAAAACCCTAGGCTGAGCAAGAGCACTCAAAGTTGACTTGTAAACGCACACTTATACTAGCAAAGCAGCGTTCAGAGGATGACGCAAGATTTAGTGAAAAAAACCGGCACTGAAGTCAACTCAAAGATCGTTCACTGATGTTGTTAAAGATCTTTTGTTGGGCTGTCATTGAAGAACTCTCAGCGACTTATGAATCCAAGTCAAATTATTATATGGTGGAGCAAAACTAGGTTGGTATGTTGTGGAAAGTTCACATAGAAAATCCGGGCATTCCAACTCTATGCGATGACGCTATTGGTACCAATATCGCGTTCAATTGATGTCTTGCGTGAATGAACGCTTATCGTTGCCGTAGCATCTTTGGATGAAGTATGAGCGGATTCTAGGCTCGACGTGGTATTGGTGAGTGAGATACCACATATTTAAAGTATCAGTTAAGCTATCCAAAATGTAGGATATATTGGGGATTCAACAGAGCGTGAATGGAAAGTTGTGCAAGTTACAGAAGCTAAGGAGTCTTCAAGGAAGACGATCGTTGTCCTGAGCAAGGGCAGGCATACTATGTAGGATTCTGTAGGATTGTCTACCGAAGGGATTATGTACTTACCGAAGGGAAAACAAGGAGTCAGAAGAACGCACTGACGATTCTCATTTGTCACTGATGTGTACTTTATGGTGGAAGGCATATAAGAATCGGCACCGACGTCTGCGTTTTTTTAGAAAAATCCCCTAGGTTGGCTCGTTTAACGCTGATCATTTTAATTTGATTTTGTTTTAATAGCATGTCTTATACATTTTATTATTTTTGAAACTATGAATGCTAAGTGGTCGACAACTGGGCTTATGTATGAGTATTTTTCTTCAATAATCCAGATGACAGATGTTTAATTGTCCTCTATAGCCCTGTCACTACTTAATGTTTACGTGAAACTTCAATAACATAAACTGGGTCCAATCAAATCAGGGAAAATTTAGTTATTTATTTAAATTTGTTCTTTTGATATCAACATTCAGCATTTTTCTTGTTTGTGGTGCTGCTCGGTGTGTTTTGAGCTCATTGTTTTCATCTTTATTCTCTAAAATAAAATATTTTCTTATAAAAAAATTTAGTTTAATACTGCTGTATTTTTCGCAACCTTTATGAACAAATTTTTCACATAAACTTTGTCATTTACGGCAGCAAAAAATTTCCAGTTGACAATCTTTGAACGAGTGAGACTCGGCTCGTTCCGGAACTCAGATTTTTCATGAGTGCAACTGTCACATGTGTCTAATATGTGCAGATTTGTCAGAAGTACCTGTTGGTTTCTTTGGGAGTCGTATTAGAAGTTATGCATCAAAATGTAGTATTATTCATGTTCTATGGTTCATAACTCCTAAACTGACAGACCAGCTTTACATTTTGTAGAAATATAGAAAGGGGTTCTGTCATCAACATAAATATTTAAAAAAAATTAAATTTTATATCTTAAGAATTGACCTTTGAACTTATGAAAGATAAATTTAAATTTAATGTGGTTGTAAATAAAATTAAATTTAATGTGGTTTAAAAGTTAAATTACTTTCAGTTTTCAAGATGTCATATGTTTGGTACTCATATCTAAAGTACTGAGTAGTCAAAACAATCGATGTCATTACTGATATTAAACTGTTGTAGAATTTCATTCTGCCATATAAGTACTTAAACGTCTTGAGGTTGATGGATTTTGAAAAGATTTTTAAAATTTCCCTCGTAATAATCATCATTAAAAGTAGCGGCATTCTTAGTAGAAACACAAAAAACAGCTGTAGTATTTAGTATTTGAAAGAGCAGTAGTAGTCGGATAAAATTCATTGCCAACATTATTTTGAAAAACTTCTTAAAAACTGGGTTGTGTTTGCTGTTGTTTTTTTTTATTATTATTTCTTTTCATCTTTCTGGCTCTTGTTTCTTTTTTAATGTGTACATTTTCATTAAAATCTCAACCACAACGTCTTAACAACCCCCTTCCCTCCATTCTAACAGGCAACGTCTTGTGAACTCTTAATATACTTACTTATACATATATAAAGCCTTTTTCCTCTTTCCTGTGTGCACTTGTTTCCGCTTCCGCTATTTCAGTTTCTTCAAGAATTTGCTCATTTTCATTTTGTGGTTTGAGTTGTACAGTTGGCGTAAATGGGTGTTCTTCGTTCGTGTTGTATGAAGAACAATTTTTTTTAACTGTTTTCGTGATTAAAAACAACCCGGCAATGAATGAAGGAATTGAATGAGTATAAAAGCGGCGAAGGAATAAAGCAGCAGCATCATTTTCACTAAGATTTTTTCGCGCCATATTTTTTGTTACTCATTTACTTGTTGTTTTTTTATTTTTATTTTTTTTCTTGTTCTTGTAGTTGGGGTCTTATATTATTTTTCTTAATGTTTATAAATGTGTTTTTGTTGTTTCTCACTCTCAACCTTCGCGTTTCTTTTGTCTCATTTAAGCGGTCCTCAACTTTTTCTTCGCTTCTTCTTGCCATAAACAAAACTGAAGAAAAAAAAAAACGCAACTTGGAGAAAATTACTTTGTTGTTTTTTTCTGTTTCATTTATTTTTGTATTTAAAAGGTTAATGAACTTACAACCTTCACCACTGCCACCCACATTAGCACGTGCTTTTCTTGAGTCATTTTCTTTTTTTTCTTCAACTCATTATGAAATTGTGTTTATAACTGTTTTTTTTTTTTTTTCTTCAGCTTCATCTTTTATTTTCCTATTAGTACTTACTATATTTAGTACTTGCTACAACGTAGTTGAAGAATGTCGTTGCTGGCATACTTTCATTTCTAAGTTTTCTTTCTTAAGTGTAGATATGTACAAATGTAGATGCCACAGCAGTGTTAAATATAAGTAAGTACTTAGAAGTGCATTAAATTTTATGAATGAAATTATATTCGCGCTTTTTTTATTAATTTCTTATTAATTCGCTACAGTATGGCAAAGCTTAATTGACACAAATTATTTTAATATTATAACATGAATGTTGTTTATCTTTAAGATAGTAAACAGCAAATAATTTCAAACTGAAAACTGTTTTGTTTACTCTTCAAACTGAAACGATTCGTCACCTTAAAATCTAGAAAATACGTTAAATGTTGTGACCATTGATCCTATTTATACATACAATTGGGGGATTCAAGCGGTCTGCTATTAAGTCATAATGTCCAAATATACATATGATAGTTTAAACAAATTGTTTTGTTACTTTATGACAAAACAATAAACATACTTAGTTCAAAAAGTCTTATTAGTTTAGAGCTTTTTTGTTTGAAACACATCAAAAATTTGTTTAAACTATCATAATATAATAGGACATTATGACGATATGACCTAATAGAAGACCGTTTGATCCCCCAAATATTTTTTTAAATTTGTAAGCAAAATTAAATAAAGATTACGACTTCGCAATGACACAGAATTTTATGTTTTTCCATATATCGATGGCTTAATATAGAAAGGTCGTACCTCGTTTTTTTTTTAAATCGGGTTTTTCACATATTCTGGTAGACAAAACTCAAATACACCTCTCCTAAAAAATTCAGTTTCCTATGTTGACGAAGAACAGATTTACAGTAATTTAAAAAAAACCCTAACTCATTTCAAAAATAGTTCGAATGAAAAAGCACTAACTCATTTAATGTTGAATGCATATTTTTTGGTTTATATTAAAACAAACAACTTTTCTAAAAGTTTATTTCGATATATTACAAATTTTTAGTTGTTTATTTTTCACTTTCAGATTTTGTTCAGTTTTTTCCTTCTTCAGTAAAGTAACTAAAAGTTGAGATACGACCTTTCTATATTAAGCCATCAATATTCTAGATCAATTTAATTGTTGTCATTTATTCACTATATTTTGCCAAATCACCATTGACGGATGTTGCGTTCAACAACACGTGCATATGATAAAATTGTTGGCCAGGACATAGCTCATGTCACATTGGCCATTCTGCACAAACGATTTGAAGGCATAGTCATGTCATGTGGAGATGATGTGCACTCGCCACCGAGATCGTATGATTTGTTTGATTTTCTTAAGTCGCAGGTCTATTCGAATAAGTCATAAAGCACAACGGCCCTCAAAGCCAATATAAGCCATACCATCGGTCAAATTTAGACTGACTTATGCGCCATAGTCATGGAAAATTGGAAATTTGGGAAGCCGCGGATAAATTTGCACTATATTCAATACATAATGGCATCGATAGGCCTTGTAAACTAATAAAAAAATGTCGATGATATCTAAAACACACTTTGTTTTATTGAAATTTAAATATAGGAAGCGCTTATGACCCTTTACTTATATATCGACATCGACATTTACGCTTGTTTTCCAAACATATTGCTACGTTTGGTTTAATGATTCGTCTACTTATTAAATAAGATATATCATAGAGAGGTACCAAGCCTCCATCAGAGGTCGAAGGCATTCCCGAAATTCGTTCTGGATGGCTTCGGAATCATTCAGACACCAATGACATTTTTAGGTTCAACAACCAATTTTGGAATGATTTTGAGTTAATCCCCATTGATGAATGCACGAGTAAATTTTCCTTAGCTGAATTCAGTTGAATGTCAAACTTTATATTGCTTATGTAAAATTAAACATATTGTTACATTTTTACCTTTTATTTCCTTTAAATAAACCGGATACTTTTGATTGCAAATAAAAGCAGTTTTAGTAGTTTAAAATTGTAACAACTCTTTATTTATTTAAAATCTACAACATCAACAGTACAAATAGTCACTCAGTGTCTTTATACACGTTTATTAATTCGCAGAAATGCACACACACTTTATAATGTACAAGGCATTTGAAGTTAACTCTAACAGCGCTTATGATAAACTCAACTCACGCATCCTCTGCCACTATTTATACACACGCCATATATTGTGAATTTTCGACAATGCTCTTAACGGACAAACTAGTACATTCGAATTCTAGAGCTTTCGATGTTAATGTTAGCAGCTTAAACATGCAGAGTTGCCATACTTACAATCATCGCTAGTAACCGCATGCTATCAACATTGTTGATAAGTATAATGTTATACTCATGGACGTGTTAATAAACATAATGAATGTTGCAGGCAGTCGTTACAGACCGTTAAATTCAAATCGCTATTGCACATTCGTAACAGTATGCATCTAAACCAAAGTCAACTTCTAGAAGACTTTTAAAAGCAGACATCTAGTAGAATATGAATTGGATCTAAAGGAATGTCTTTGTAGATCTTCAAGAATAATGATTGCTTCGTTATTGTTATTTCTAGGTTATTAACTTTAAAATTTAAATATAAATGCTTTGGTAACTTTTCTTCATATAACTTTTTTTGTAAACTAACGTGCTGCGAATGAAATGAGTCTTTATTTGAATTCTTTGTTGTTGGGGTTCTGTTTGGTTCTTATTGATCTAATCCGATGATCAGTAAGCCTTACATAATGACAAAATGAGTTGCCTTTTTTTGCTTCGAAAATGTCGAATTTTGTGCCAAAAAAGCGTCATATACGTGAAGGGATATAAGGTATCATACGAATTGAAGCCGAGAGACTTTGAAGAACGATTTTGCATGTCCCAAATTCAGCTTGATCGTTATAAAAGAAAATAATTTTTTAACCACATCAGTACTTGTGATTTAAAAGGGTTCCATTACGATAACCCAAAGGGTAAGAGGTTGTATGTGAAGCCCGGTCAAACAGCTGAATCAAATATCCATGGAGCTAAGGTAATGCTCTGTATTTGGTGGGATCATATTATGAGCTGCTGAAAGTTGGCCAGACCATCACATGGAACCTGTACCGAACGAAACTGATTCGTTTGGAGTGAACATCGGCCACATGAAGTTGGGAAGTTTTCCCGTCCTACTACTATTTGTATCAGAAAATATATTGTAAATTCAGTTTTTTGTTTAAGTGTCCAATAAGATATACATGTTATTTTATAACCAGAGTTATATAGAACACAAATTATTAATACAGACGACCTAATTAAACATTCCTATTCATGCAGTTGTGCCATAACTTCACATCTATCTTATCCATCAACTCAGTATCATTAAGGGATTAATCTTTCAAAGCCTTTGCCAAAAAAAAAAAAAATAAGCATTAAAATAAAACCTGCATTACGTAAATGTAACCATTGAAATGGAACAAATAAAAACTAAACACTTTTAATAATAAAATAAAAGGATGCTACTCTGCCACTGATTATTTATGAGAGCATTAAACATATGATTTAATAAAATATTACCATACAAAAACACACACGATAGAACAAAATATAACAACAAGGACATCCGTAGAAATAACAAATACTACAACACATCATAAAATATATATATAAAAAAAAAAAATATTTAAACAATAGATTGAAATGGAAAGCAACCATAAAATCTATAATCAAAAATCATAATGCGTGAAGTGGATGCAGGATAAATTACACGTATAAAATACATATGAAGGTGAACATGTGTGTTTGTAGATAACAACCTAAGGATATTTGGATAGACAGACATATTTAAATGAATTTCTTTTTTTTTTGTTGTTGCATGCGGTATAATGTGTTTTACTTTAAATAAATATGCAGATGATGCGTATAAGGATGAGTTGATTTTTTTGTATATGTAACACTTTAACCCCTTCTTACATGTATTGCATTTTTTATTTAATGAGTTGACTATGTGTGTAGGGGCTTAGGTTTCGTTGTCTAATATTTATAAACCTTAGTAATCAGTTAAGCGTTTAATTTGTAGTGAAGACTATAATAAATTTGGGACTAAAAGTAAAACAAATGATCAGACTGAAAAATTATTCCAGAGTAATTTATCAATCTGGATCTGAACGATTAATTCATTAATTTATAAAACTCAAATTTTGAATTAATTTGGAATTAATTTCCCGACAACTAGATCCAATAAGTCCGAATTTTTAACAATTCAAAATTGTTAAAAATTTAAAACGTAATAACTAATGCCATTTTAATGCTCTTTCCTTCCTCCCATAACCATTCTGTAGTCATGTTAAAATCTGTTTAAATATTACAGATTTATTTAAACTTTTTTATTTTCCCCACTGTGAGACATTTGGCTGTTTTTAGAAATTCGACTGTTCTTGTAACTCAATAACACACGCAGAAAAAAAATATAGTTGTGCATTGTTACTGTAACCATTTCAACATTTGTGCATGTTTACTTTAACCATTTCAAAATTTTTAACAATATTATAGTCACAGTTACTATATATATGATTGTGGTAACAATAATATGATTAATTTACGATTCACATGATTGTATCACTAAACACGTATATGTTTGTGACAACCATTTATATGATGAATAATTTTATCATAGTATGTTGTTCTCAGATTATGATTTCCTAAGCCGAGAGCAACATAATATGGTAAGTCCTTCATCATATAAATGGTTGTCACAAACATATACATGTTCTGAGTCGATCGGTGTACTTTAAGGTGGGTGTTAGACAAATGTTTATGGACGTTACAAACATCAGCACAAACTATCGTCGACTTTTAAAAACAATTAAAGCGCGATAGGGCATAAATGAGGGGATATATTTATGCCCTATTTGTCTTAAACAATTTGAAAAATTTGTTTAAGACAAATACAATTTAACATATGTACGTAATACTAGGATGAAAATTAGGACTTTTATAATAAGTGTTGTGTCTCAACTTAACAAATTCTTTTTTTTCTTTTTCATTCCAGACAATTTGAAGCTGCTCTAAACTTATCAACTACTACTAGGTAAGTGCATTTATAATATTAATACTAAATATTTTACTTATTTAAAAAACAAAACAAATTTTAAAATAGGATATTTATGTTTCAAAAAAAAAAAAAACATCCTTTTGTCTATTTCCCATTAATACACTTCACATATGTATGCCTGTGTTTATGTGTTACCACATGTTGGTTATTTTCTAAAGTATCAAAGGCTTAAAAAAAAACACAAACGTTACATTTTGTTCCTCCTGTATAACTCTTGTAAATGTGTTAAATGTTTGGCCATAAATCAAGAATTACGAAAATAAAATGCATAAAACAATAATAACCCCTTGATTTCAACAAACAATGAAAACAAAAAAACATGGTAATCAAAACTATTTGAACGAAAGCGAAATAAAAATATGAATATTCATAAAAATCAAACAACCATGAAAAACTTATGCTTCATATGCAAAAAATCAAAATTGGAAAAAATTTTAAAATCACAACCCAACAAAAAAAAAAAAAAAACTCATTGAACTATTAAAAGGCAAATTTATATTAATGGGCCAACGTCAAAGGTATTGGATTATCTCATATAGAAGAAGGTTTACCCACCCCTATTTTGCTAAAATTAAACCTCACCAGCAACCTAAAATTTCCATTTCAAAGATAAAATAGAAAAATGTTATCTATCTTTTATTAGTTTTTGCCAAATAGACAACACATACGTACATACATAGGAAAAAAAGAAACATCCTTTTTGTGCGCTAAAGCAAAATTTTTAGCAAAGAGTAATAAAAGGTTATGCGTAAAAAAAAAATTTAAATGCCTAGAAAACCACTTTTGATGATTTTACAGTCTGATTTAATCAATGGCAATAAATCGCACATTAAATGTAAACTACAATGTATTTTTACGTTCGTTCATTGTCCTGTTTAACAAAAGGATGTTTAGTGTTTTTCAAGTATCAGTTCTTTTTCTGTTTTTTTGTTTTTGTTTCCATAAAAACTAACAGCATCCTTTTGTTTAGGATTACTCGTATTTAAAAAAAAAGTGATCTTGTGTAGAATTCCTGTTGCTATTGCTAGGATTTTAAGAGTTCAAGGGTTAAATTTACTTACACTGATATTTGCAAAAATAACAAAACATTACATGAATTGATACCTGACTTTTTGCCGCATAATACGCTGTTATTGTTTGCTTTATTTTGTTTAAACAAATGCAAATCTCAAGTAGTTTATTTTTTTTTTATTAGCAGTTTATCTTAATAATGTTCTATTTTTGAATGATAACACCGAATTTTAATGTTGATAACAAAAATTTTAACTTTTTATTATCAATTGTAAGAAAAGAGGTTTTATTTTACATATTGGAAATTTTTCTTTCACATTATGCTCAATATTTGTGTACCTTACCAATCATAGTGGGTAAGGTTATATATAAGTTTGTCCTTCCGTTTATAATTTCCACATTTTTCATTTGCGACCCCATAAAGTATATATATTCTGGATCATTATAGATACATGCAGAAAAAAAATATAGTTGTACATTGTTACTGTAACTATTTCAACATTTGTGCATGATTACTGTAACAATTTCAAAATTTTTAACAATATTATAGTCACAGTAACTATATATATGATTGTGGTAACAATAATATGGTTAATTTACGATTCACATGATTGTATCAACCATATATATGGTTACAGTAAACATATATATGTTTGTGACAACCATTTATATGATGAATAATTTTACCATAATATGTTGTTCTCAGATTATGATGAGAGCATCATAATATGGTAAGTCCTTCATCATATAAATGGTTACAGTAAACATATACAGGTTTACTGTAACCATATATATGGTTGATACAATCATGTGAATCGTAAATTAACCATATTATTGTTACCACAATCATATATATAGTTACTGTGACTATAATATTGTTAAAAATTTTGAAATTGTTACAGTAACCATGCACAAATGTTGAAATGGTTACAGTAACAATGTACAACTATATTTTTTTTCTGCGTGTAGCGGAGTCGATATAGCCGTGTACATCGGCTATAATCCTGGTTCGGTTGGTATTTAAAATCCAACAATTGGTGTGATATAAATTTTTGTTCACCAAAAATAGTTATCAATATTTATCTTTAAATATACTGGTGAAGGCTATATAAGATTTGTTTTATATATTGGGTGTATGCCTCAAAAATGTGAGATTTTTTTCAAATTTGTAGCTTTTAATTTGAAACATTAGTACAAATTTATTCAAAGTATTTTCCATTGTCAGCTATGTCCTTCTCCCATCTTTCTGGCAACATATAAATTCCGAGCCAAAAGAACTGCTCATCTTTTGATGCCAAGAACGAATCAAGCCAATATCGGATACTCTGTTCCAAAGTGAAGGGTATCCCAGAGAGAGCGTTCTGCATCGATCAAAACAAATTGTTGTCGGATGGGGCACGGTCTGAACTATAAAGAGGGTGAGGCAAAACGTCATAACCACTTCATTCTAAATACTTGCTCGCTTCAAACGAATCAGCGGAACAGGTTCCATGTGATGGTCTGTTGATATTTCTGCAGCTCATTATATAGGACACTTTTGCTCCCACCAAATACAAAAAATTGCCTTAGCGCCATGAATATTTGGCTTTGGTGTCGTTTTGGCTGTTTGGCCGGTCATCACATACGATGTCTTGCGCTTAGTGTTATCGTATTGAATTCATTTTTCATCCAATGATTCAGTGCAAAAATTATTTTCTTTTATACTGTTCAAACATCTTTTCGGACATGCAAAATCGTCTTTCAAGGTTTCTCGGCTTCAATTCTTATGGTTGAATCCTGCACATCACAAAAATGTTGATTTGCAGCTTGAGTAGATGCCAATGATTCTGCAGGCTCTTGTTAGTTCTACAAGAATGTTCAATTCTTGATCTTCGTACTTTTTCTCTCGCACGTTGAAACCGATGGAACACATTCATCATAAGCTTTGGTGAGCTATCGGAGTGCTTGAGAGGCACTTTTTCAAATTGAAGAATTAAAGCAAAACTTCCCGCATATGACGCTTTGTTGGTACAAAATTCGAAATTTTCGAAGCCATACAAAAACTTTGTTGTTTACACCATAATGTTCAATAATAAAATGAGAATAAACAAGAGAGCTTTATTCGGATGTGCCGAATCCTATAAAAAGCCTTCACTAAACTATACTTTAAAATTCAATTAAAAAAAAAAATTAAATTTTTTTTTAATTTTTTTTTTAATTTTTTTTTAATTTTTTTTTTTTACATTTTTTTTAAACTTTTTTTTAACCGAGTCAGAAGAATTCCCGATATATTAATGTATGTAAGTTATTTGGGGGCTACGGAAAGTTTATTTCAACATACGGACATGGCTATATCGACTTCGCTATCTATAACGATCCAGAATATATATACTTTGTAGGGTCGCAAATGAAAAATGTAGAAATTACAAACGGAATGACTAACTTATATATACCCTTGCTACTTATGGCTCATTAGAGCTCCTCTGGAATACGGAGTGTATTCTGTTTTAAATATATATTTACACTTGCTTGACCCGGTGCGCTTCGCTACCCCTGTCGAAGTAAAAATCGGTTCAGCCGTTTAGTAATTATTGTTTAAGAACTAAAGGTACCAATTTTACCAGTTTTTCCCGCCTGTTTATCCCTTTCTGCTAAAAGTATTGAAAAAAGTTATAGCCTATTGACGCTTCCAAGTAAGGATCTATACACGTTCCAAATTTCAATAAAATCGGTTTAGCCGTGATTCTCAAACAAACCAACAAATAAACAAACAAACAAACTTACAAAGTCATTTATATATTTATATATATGGATTATCAGGGACAAGTCGTTTTACTCGTTACTAATCATATAAGGCTGGGTCTATTGCCGTTTGGCTGCCTCTAGCTGTTTGATTGAGCACAAATAATATCTGGTCAGATATGGTTTTTTGTGTATTAATATAATAACAGACACTTATTCGAGTTACCATCTCCGAATTCAAATAAAACTTCCACTGATATTGTACACACATTCCAAGTGCTTATCAAATCATAAACTCAAGACTTCAAAACTCTTTGCAGTGCAAAAATATAAAATCTTGCCATTTAAAAATGTAAAACAAATTAACAAATTGTCAATTATGAACAAATTTTCTTACCAATCAAAAAAAAAAAAAAACTGAAAGCTAACATTACTCATAACCTTCAATCTGTAGGCTGGATTTTTAGTAAATAAAAAATTCATATTTGTCATCAATCAAACCAGGATTAGAAAAAAAAAGTATTTTTTCATAAGCAACCAATATTTGTCATACTTAATGGAGAAACTAATCCAGCCTAAGGATAAACAAAAAACGAGTATTCAAATTTAAAATGAAAAAAATTAAAATATCTATACTCATAGTTTATTTTCAAAATACCGATTGATGTTGAAACTACGTGACAAACAGCTCAGCTGTCAAGGCACTACAGGAAAAAGGGTTTTTTTTACCTTCATCGTCTTATAATTTATGCGCGAGAGTAAACGCCTCATTGACAAGCCAGCAACAAAATAACGACGAAGATCCTTCAGACAAAAACCAAAAAAAAAAAAAAAAAAAAAAAACAAGCATATGATCACTAACATAAACCTTTTTTTTTTCTCTACATTTTGCAAACTCACATACAGTAGCATCTGGGGGTTAGAAAATATGCTTTAGGATGCTTTTTTATTTTGTATAGAAATGATAATTTCAAATGAACCCTCTGCTTGTTGAGATCTGTACGAGTGAGTACAACATGCTGTTTACCTTTTTTGAATATGAAAGGATTTATTTTTACGTTTGTTTTTGTGTTTTTTTGGAATAAATTAAAATTTATTATAATTTGCATACGTTAAGGATCATTAAATTTGAATACTTTTATTTTTTAATTTAGTTTTAAAATAGAAAACAGGGGGTTTTTAGAAATTCTTAAATATTGTGAAATTTAGTTTTCTCTAAACTATGATGCGGGCAACACAAACAGAGAATTTCAATCTTATATAAAATACGAAATGAAATTAAATCAACAAAAAAGTTCAAATAAAATGTTATCAATACAGTGTGGATTAAAAAAGAGTGTTACATTAAAGTCAGTTTTTTATTTATTTGCGTGTTAATTACCAAATATGGCTAAAATTATAAATAAATATAATAAAATAATTAAAAATGTTTACATTCCCTTGTCTGTCCATGTAATTCGTGTCCAACTATCTAACTTTGGCTTATCATTTAGCCAGTTTTAACGCGTGATTACCTCTACAAATCTGTGGTGTTTTTAAAAAGGAATTAAACGCAACAAAAAATAGTTGTAAACAACATTTAATTTTGTTTAAATTATGAGTTGTAATCAACAGGTAACAATTATTAAAACCACTTTAAAACATGGTCATAATTACGGGGACTTTAATGACACACGCTCACCGCTGGCCACATGTCTAAGCGCGGGTAAGTTGTTTTTGTCTTTTCATTAAAGATTTGTAAACGCTTTGCTTTTAAACTTAAGCTATTGATTGCTTTGAAGTGGTTAAATAATGTGAATGTCTTTGGATTAGTGATGGTAGAGTGGGTGTTAAGTTAAGTGTCACTTTAGTGTATTTTCAATGACTTTTGAATTTTGATACCTTTCAGGGGTACATGTACATTAAAAAAAAATCCCCATATACCCCTAAAATTAAGTAATTTTGCAAGGCAGTTTCGAAAAAAACAAATTTTTTTTCCGAACTTAGGGGTCGCCTTTTTAAATGTTTCGTTATATCTTTAACATTTACAATCGAATCTTATAGAATGATAATCAATGTTTTTGTCTCGAGACAACCAATGTTTTGCTCTAAGGTCCATTAACTTCAAGTATCCGTTTTAGTATTTATCCACCAGATATCTGTTTCTATCACCCTATTAAATTAAAACTCGCAAAAAATCATTACAGTTTTGCTAAGGAAGTATTTCTATAAATTCAGCAGCACAGTCGGCTTTTACAGTCGGATCTACAAGTATAATGTTACAAAATCGTCTTGATATTAGCACAGCACGCTGGCTAACAACAACCTGTCGAATATTCCGCTATTATATAACGTGCACGCTGCCCTTGATTATGTTGAAAAAACTGGATCAGTTTGTTTTGAAAGTTTATGCGCTATTCTGGTTTCTTGTGAAAAACCAACCACTGGCAATAGATTGTTATTTCAAATCGGTCCACAAATGGCTGATATAAGCAAAAAACCTCGACTACTTCAATTTGTTTGTATTTTCACCAAAATTGTTTTCTATTTAAATTTTTTTCCCCAACATTTTTGTCCTAAAAATTCCCTAATGATTTTTATCTTTAAATTATACGTTGGTGAAGTGTATATAAAAGTCGACACAGCTGAATATAGCTTTCTTACTTGGTCTTTTGTTATTTGTAGCTATTCTCATTTAAATACCTTCTACTTTAAGTTAAAATTTGTATACTCATCATCAAGAAAGATAGGGGTATATTGTTTTTATCATTCCGTTTGTAACACATCGAAATATTTAGTGCAGAGCCACAAAACTTTATATATTCTGGGTTCCTATGAAATTCTAACACGATTTAGCTATGTCCTTCCGTCCGTCTGTCTGTTGAAAACTCGATTCATAATTGTCAGATTTTATATGAACCTAAATCTTTCTACCAACTATTGTGAGGATCGGTCCAGAAAAATATTGTAGTGCCACATGAGTATTCAAGATTCGGCACACCCGAATATACACTCTTGCTTGTTATAATTATGGCTAATATTAGTTGTATTTCAATCACCTGTCCATCACTGTTGTATTTCACCATTACATTTGACATGTTTACATGCGCTGATTAGAAATCAAATGGTTTTAAAATACAAGCACGAGTACAATATTTTTTGGCGTTGATTGATAAATTTTTCTAATCGATAACAATAATCAATATGCACGTATGGTATTTGAATATTGATTAACCAGTTAATTGTACAATAATGCCGTACAGTGTTCTCCCACTGTCTTTAATGTGGGCAAATTCACAAATCATTTTAAAAAAAATGACAAATATTGTGTACTTAGTTCTACGACAGATGTAAAAGTTTTTAAAATTATCATTGCTTATTAAGGCAGTTTTTTAGGTTCGTCATTATCTGTGCTTGAATTTTATTTATGGGATTTCCAGACTTCACGAGGTAGCTTTTTAGCACATTATCAGTCGCTGGGAAACGTTTTTAAGGTCACAAAGTAATAAATAGGGGAAACGTCTTCGGAAAAATTCGAACCAACTCTAAGTACTTTCCTTCAATGACATCACCATGTTAAAATTATATTGCATAAATAGCGAAGTGTCCAAATATTAGCATTTTAACTCATTATTTGGGATGAAAGTTTTTACTAGGCTTATGGGTGTCCAATAGATCGGATTATGATTAGGGATAGGGCTATGTATGGAATAGGATCAGTTTTAAATATAAATAAAGATAATTAAACCCATAACATTAAATTCAATGGTGTTAAATCACAAAATCTAGAGAGGCCAATTCTGATCACCGAAACTAGAGAATACAATAGCAAAAACTGTAACTAATTAAACTGTTGTAATTGAATAATTTCAAGGGCTGTATGGCATGTGGCTCCGTCTTGTTGAAACCACATGTCGTCCAAAACAATATCATGGAATTTAGGCAGAAAAAACTTATGTCATGATATCGAGCAACGGAAACAGTCACTGCTTGACCAGCCTCATTTTTTAAGAAGTATGGTCGAATGATGCGAAAATCAGCCAAAAATCCGCACCAAGCTCGATTTTTACTAATCCTAAACTGTCAGCTGTCAATCATTTTTTTGCTGGCAACACTTTTCGGCAGAAATAGCACCAGATTCAAATCCTGCATGCATTTTGGTACAGGCTGTATATATAAAGACATTAATATTCTTAATTTTGTACGAATATCTTAATGAAAAATCACAAATTTTCAAAATGTTCAGCTTTGACTCCGGAGGTAATAGGGTCAGCGTTTCCCGATTTCTTTTGTTGGCCACAGATGGCAATAGGTAAATTTAATCATAGTTAGAAAAAATTTAAATCAAAGCTTTTGTGAATAATAGAAAGGTAGAAATAGTAGAATATTCAGTTCCGGTTTTGGGTTATACCAATTTGGCGGAATGCCGAAACTTTACAATGGAAAAACATAGATTATGTAATTTTAAAGGAGAAGCAAGTTTTGCACATCTTTTATCTATATGTAATGGCATCACGTGAGAACGGCTGGAGCGATTCAAAAATTCATGGTAAAACTCAGAGATTTTAAATTTTTAATATATTGCCTTCTTTTCACTTCTCATTTTTCTTATTAAGAGAACATTTTTGGAGAAACTTGAAAAACTTGACAATACCGCCTCCTTTTCACTTCTCTTTTTTCACATTAAGATACACTTTTAGTAGAAACTTTAAGAGCTAACAACACTGACTCCTTTTCATATGTGTTTCCTACAAATCATTATTAAATAGCTACCGGGCGAAGCTAGTAATAAATAAAAGTGGGTGCTTTTGTAAAGTTTCGGATTAGGCCTAATACTGATTTTTTAGCCTAATATTAGGTTTGCAAGTAAAGTAAGAGTCCGAGCTATGAAGAACCAAAATATGTTTTTAGATAACGATTAAAAACAATTTAAGTAGAAGAAAGTTTTTTTGGTTTAAAAAAATCGAATAAAAAAATATTTTTCACCCGAATTTCTATGGCATTTTACTACAAAAAAAAAATATGGTTGAAATTAAACCACTTTTCAATGGTTGTGGCTCGCAGGGCGAGAGAAAATTTATAATTTCAATGGGCAACGAGTGTGATATAATATTTGTCCCTCTTTCCTAACCACAACCATTTTGACATTTTCTTTTGTTTGTTTTCTATTGTCATATTACTGGAAACAGCAAATCCATATCTGTGGTATCGACTATGTAAAATTTCTTTAAAGGTAGGTCACATTTTATGTGAAAAGCACTACTTCTTTTGTGTAAAAATCAGTTTGTTGGAAAAAAATGGATTTTGTGAATACATTTATTAATTAAAAAACAAACTTTTTCTGAATTTTTTTTTATGAAAAGCCTAGATTTGTGATTTTTTTTTATACCTTCACCATGTTTGGCAAGAGTATATATAAGTTTGTCATTCCATTTGTAATTTCTACATTTTTCATTTGCGACCCCACAATATATATATATTCTGGATAGTTATAGATAGCGAAGTCGATATAGCTATGTCCGTCTGTATGTTGAAATCAACTTTCCCTAGCCCCCAAATAACTTACAAACATAGTTGATACATCAATATATCGGTAATTCTTCCGCCTAGGTCGCTATTTAAAATCGTGAAAACCGGCCCAAAAATGGCTGAGATATAAGGAAAAAAACCGGGACAACATCGATTTTTGGCCTATTTATTTTTGATCTATATCTGGATTAGTCATTAATATAGACAATATGGGTATCTAAAGATAGTTATTTCAAAGTTCATTGCAACTATGTATATAAGATAATTTGGACCTACAATGGGTCAAAATTAGGAAAAATATATAGAAGAACTATTAATTAATAGTTGATAGTTCCCGATTTAAATAGCAACCGATCTGGAATTATAGCGGATATATTAATGTATCAATCATGTATGTAAGTTATTATATTATTTGCCAAATGAGGTCTGAGATCCGTAATAGTCGGTGAATTTTTTAATATATCTATAACTAATAACTCAACTAATTTTTAACTTTTGAAATACGATTCAGTTATAATTAATAGCGATTATAATTAAATCTTCGATTGCATTCGTAAGATTGATTGTTTGTTATATTATAAGATCTTTAATATCTATCAGTTCCAGTCTCCGGGAATTTGCATAACGTTTTAAATCTATCTATTCAAAACTGCAAAAATAAATAATAACATGTATGAAAATAAAGTTAAGCGAAATCTAGTTTTTAAATAAGTAAGTGGTTCTAAATATTTACGCTGTCAGGCAAAAAGAAGGTTATCATAAACTTTATAGATAATACCTTTCAAATAATATATTATAGTCGATTTTATAAACATCTAAACACCATAATCATTTTCACTCTAATGGCTGACTGCCTTAATTATAGTTACTACTTATTCCTAAATAGTTTACTATATACTTCTATACATATTTTAAGTATACGTTCCTAGTACTAAATAAAGTACTTATTTAATTGTGTAATTTAAATATTATTAATAAAATTACTTATTTTATTGATAGCAACTTAACCAAAACTGTTTCACATTTATTGCATGCCCAGCAGCAGTTCTGCTTTTGTCGTAATCTGCCCCAGAAATAAAAAAGAAACACATTTTAATATTTATATAATGACCAACTTGCCTACTGTTCTAACCCACTATATAGTATTTTACTCGTGTATACTATACGACATTGTTTAGAGGTATTACTCTAAACGAATATTAACTATTATTAGTTTTTTTTCTTTTTTTTTTTTTGCTATTTTGTGCTACGATTACAAATGGAGGCATTAATGTTTAACCATTGTAACATTTGAGCCGTTTTCCATAATTAATAACAGCCAGCCAGTTAGTCGGTGAGTGTTGTGATGAAGTAGTTGTTTATCCATCTAACTAATATGTAAAATACTTACTATCTATACAATTATTATTATTATTATTACTTACTGCTCGAACTGGTGGTGGTGTCCATGATAGCTGACAGATACTTGTATGACTGTTGTGGAGTGGTCATATTCAACGTTGATGTGTGGACAGAGTTATAAAAGATTGTATAGATTGCATTCGCAATTTCTATAGATTTAATATATGTATTATCTAGTGTCCATGTCAGTGTCCTCTTTTAAATTTAAGAAGATGCACTTTTCTCGATCTTGAACGAAAAACAACGAAAACTTCCGTTCTACTGAGAATGAGTTAAAGACATATGCAGACAATTATGATTTCGTTAGAGTCATCGATCGCATAGAATTGAAGTTGATAAATCAAATTTATTTTCTTAAAAAGCGAAGGAATATATTCGTTCAATATCGAGCAACAGGCCGTTATAGAAAATCTTTCGAGTCATCGTTCGCATAGAACTGGAGTTGTTAAAATCCAAATCAGATTTATTTAGTTTAAAAAGCAAACGAAAATATTGGTACTTTCCCGTGCCAATAAGGTCCGAAGAATGTTAGAAATCTCCCAAAAAGGACTTCTACCAATTCTTCTAAGGAGCCGATGTATTGATTATTTCCTATAACACAACCAACAAGAATATGTTTGTCCCTACATGCCACAGTATCGCTCCAAAATGACCACTCCGGAGGACAGAGTATTTGATGTATTTGAGGTCCCTGAATTTACACCGATTTCAAGTAAATCGAAAACACAGTTTTTTCATTAGATTAACAGTTATTTTTTGAATCATAAACTACACAGGTCAGTGTTATGTATTGAATAGCTCATCGAAATAATGACCTCCACATTTGCACTCTTTTATCGACATTTCGTATGATCATTTTGCTGAATTTAATTAATTAATTTCCTCCTTCAATTTTAGTATAGACCATTGACGTCAAATAACCCTATAAAATAAAATCCAATGGTGTAAAGTCATAGGATCCAAGTTGGCAATTTTGATCCTCGAAACAAGAGAGTACAAAATATCTCATGCAGGCACTCGGTACCGTCTTTTTGAAACCACGTGTCTACAACATCAATATCATTCATTTTAATCAGAATGTACTCTTTTATCGCAATATCGAGCACCAGTAATAAATAGTCACTGCTTGACCAGCCTAATTTTCAAAGAAATATTCTCCAATGATGTATTCGGCTTAAAATCCTCACCAAACAGTGACACGTTGCGGATGCCTTTCGCTTTCTACGATCACACGTGCCTTCTCTGAACCCAAATAACGACTAACAAAGCCATAAAAGTGAAAATACTTTTCAATTGACATGATTTTACTCGAAAGATCAGTGTTCATTTGTTGATAGTGTATAATCTATTGAACGAACTATCTTTGCTGTATATGATCATGGGGCTTTAGTCCTTATGTCACTTGAACTTTTTAAGCATGAAGACGCAGATTTTCAGAGAATATAGGCTTTAGAGGGAATTGATGTGTATATTCGGCACGTTGCTTGTGCTTCAATATTGACATTTAAAATGCGTTGTTATCTCGCATGCTCCATTTTTACTAACCCTAAACTGTCTGCTCTCAAACTATGTTGTTGGCAAATTCAAATCTTACTTGAAGTTTGCAAGGTTTTTAACAATTTCTTTTTGACTAAATACCTTGCAAACTCTGTCCTACTAGCTACCATCAAAACACGCACTAACTACCGGCTCTCACAAACAAATCTTCGAGTGTAAATAATTACACAGTCAAAGGCATCGTACACAGTAAACGCAAGTGGGTTGGCCTACAAAACATGTGTCTGCATATAATTTTCCTAAATAATAATTAAATGTAAATTTAAAAAAGAAGAAAATATTTTATGCAAAATCTAGGCATTTCTCTTTAAACGCTATTTTATGTAATAACAAAATGGTCGTTGAAGACATTATTAAAATGAAAATCAAGTTTAAATTCACATGCATGGAAATTAGAAGAAAAAAAAAAGAAAAATGCAAAAAAGAAAAAAAAAACTCAAAAAAGTTTTGCTTCAACAATCTTGTAAAAGAATAAAATTCAAAATACTGCACTCGATGAAGTTAATAAGACTAAAATCACTTTGCTTTTGTACTTTTCTAAAAGAAAAATGGCTTGAAAAAAATTCCATACTGAGGAAAAAGAGGAATAAAACTTTTTTTCCAAAAGAGTGTGGAAAAACATGAAACTTTATGTTTGTTTACCATACTCACATGTTGTATGGGATGTTGACTTTACCCAGGAATAGAAGAATTGCATGCATATGGATGGAAGTTTCTCGTCTGCTTTCTTTGTTAGGAGTTTATTTGAAAGAATTTCACATCGAACAATGGCTTTTGTATAACATTTTTATTTATTCACATTTTTTATTTTTCTTTTTTTTTTTTTGCTCGTCCTTTTTTGTAGTAAATAAAGGCTTAATGCGAATAGAGTTTAGAGTAGTTGTGTACTTTATGTAGCATTTTGTTGCAAGTTTTTCTTCATGCAGCAGTAGTACTTACTGCAGCATACGCACTTACTGTTTGAGTATCTATCAATGTGAGTGATGCATGCATGGTTGTAATTTCATCATGGGTTGGGGGACTAACATGTGAAAAACATCTTTATTGTTATAAAAGCTTACATGGACACCATGTTTAAGTTGCATTTAATAACGTTAGTCATATATAGTTTTTACATTTATTTTAAGCTTCTTTACATTTTTAAATCGATTTGTTATCTTATTGCCTTTGTTTAATTGTTCCAGAAGTAAAATATATACAAATAAAATAAAAATTTACGCCTGATATTAACTTTGTTATATTTTCAAACATCTTTAATGATTGTGAACAAAAACTAAGACTCTGGGTCTGAATGGTTATAAAATCATTGACCAAAGGTCTTGTTTTAAGCACCAATAGCAAACATTTGTTGAACTGTCCCAAAATTCAATCAAGTTGAGTGAACAGTTTTACATATGACTGTTTAGAGTTAGAAAAAATGGACAGAATAGCGAATATTCATTGTTGAGCACTATTTCAACAAATAATGAGTGTTATCTGACCACTGTTTGAAAATTTTGCACAAACTAGGGACTATACGTAAAGTTCTTCAACTACTGGGTGTAAACTAGGGATTTTTTTTAAATGTTTAGCTTTTATTTTGAAACATTTGTACAACAAAAATTTATTCAAAGTATTGACCATTGTTAGCTATGACCTTTTCCCATCTTCCTGGCAATATATGGATTTCGAGCGAAAAGTACTGCGCATCTTTTGAGGACAAGAACGTATCAAGCCAATTTCGGATACTCTGTTCTAAGGTGAACCATATCACAGAGAGAGCGTTCTGCATCGATCGAAACAAATAGTAGTCGGACGAGACAAAGTCTGGACTATAAAGCGTGTCAGACAAAACTTTCCAACCACTTCACTCTAAATTATTTTTAATTGGTATTGCAACATGTGGCCGAGCGGAATATTACGGCATATTCTGCACGTTTTTCGGCCAATATTCGCTTCAAAGAAATCAATTACGTTCGGTATTGGATCCCTGTGATAGTCTGCTCAGATTTCAGCAGCTCATAATGAATAGGACCCTTTTGCTCCCACCAAATACAGAGCATTACCTTAGCGCCATTGATATTTGGTATCGATTCGGCTGGTTGGCTGGGCATTACATATGATCTCGTATATGCTACGGGTTATTGTAATGGATCCATTTTTCATCGCAAGTAATGATTCGGTGCAAAAATGATTTTGTTTTATAGCGTTCAAGCATAATTTCGAACATGTTAAATCTTCTTTCAAGGTCTCTCGGCTTCAGTTCATATAAAACCCAATTTCCCAATTTCCCAGCTTTTGAATGAACCTTGTTGTTTACAAACGTTTGAAATTGCTGCTTGAGTAGCTCCCAATGATTTTGAGAGCTCTTGTTCAGCTTTACAACAATATTCATGAAGTAATGCCTCCAATTCTTGGTCTTCAAATTTTTTTGGCTGGCCTGGGCGATCTTTTGCGATCTATAGAAGCGTCGTGGATAAAAATCATCTCTAGCGCGTAGAAACCAATAGAATACAATCACCATAGGCTTTGGTGAGCAATCGGTGTGCTTCAGCGGCACTTTTTTTCAATTTAAGGATGTAAAGCAAAAGTTTCCGCATATGACGCTTTGTTGGCAGAAAATTCAACATTTTCAAAGCAAAACTATAATGTTCAACAACTAAGTGAAAATAAATGACAGATATGTTCCCTTCAAAATGACTTATAAGTTATTAAAAACAAAAACCGTGTTCAAAGAATACGTCATCCATTTGTAAACACCGCATTTTTAAGTAATACATCCAAAAGTGTTTATAATTGAAAAATTCAGGGAGAACGGATCAATGGATGGTGATGGTAAAAAATGGATATCCAAAAACAAGCCGTCCAAGTGTTAATATAGAAGCGTCATGGATAAAACTTGGAAATTTCAGGAAGTACTCAGATATACGTTTCCATGCTTACAAAGTTCTATTACCACAAGAACTGAAGCCTAATGACCATGCACATCGAAGAGAGTTCTTGGCATGTATTATTAAACATTAACAAATTGATACCAATTTTCCAGAAAAATCATCCCAATCGATTAGGAACATTTTCTTCTTCCATATTAGGGGTTTACAAAATCCACATGTGATTGTCGAAAAAATACTTTGCTTATAGTTATTTTTAAATAACTACTTCTCATTTATGAAATGTTTTCAGTATAATTGTCCTTTGCTAGGTTTTGAAATAAATGAAAGGTGTGAAATATATATTACCATGTTCAACAATATAATTAAAATACATAACATTTGGAAAATTTGGTAAAATTTATTTAATACATTTACAAATTGTATTAGATATGTCAAATATTTATATTTAAACAACGCCATTTTTATATTGAAACATCAAACTGTCATCTCACTCACACATAAATGGCGACAAAACACACAAAAATATAAATAAATAAATAAATACATACATATGTAGAAAGAAGTCTTCAAATGCTTATATATAAAATTTTCCACACTTAAGAGCACACTAACAATAATACATAAATACGTTTTATTGGATATACAATACATTCACACAATTATCCATATATACATACACATGTACGTATATAATCATATGTCACACATCCTCGTACAATTTCTATGTGAATTATTTGAAATCAAATCAATTGACATTCGACCCTTTTTTTTGGGAAAATTGCTTTTTCGCAAAAAAAAAAAAAAGAAATTTTTCAGCCATGCTAAAAAAAGGTTGCAAATCTTTGGCAAAAAATAAATATCAAATGAAACTTTACCATATAGTCAGTCGCGTATAGAAAAAAAAATAACCCCCACTCTTTCCTCCCTCCCTCTTATTCATCGATTCGTTTAGCCAAGTGTATTGGTTTTTTCGGTTTGTATCCTTTATCCTTTGTTAGAATTTTCTTTTTTATGTTGCCATTTTTTTGTACTCGTTTCTCGTTCTTTTTTTGGTATTTTGCTGTTCCTGATGAATGCTATTTTGATGCGTGATTGTCATAAAATTTTGTGATCTGAATAATAAAAGACATTTTGCCATTTAGTTTGATTGAACATAAAATGGTTCAGCAGCAAAATATAAAAAAAAAGTCAGGCAAATGAAATTCTTATTTAGATTAGAAAATATTTAGATTGTGATGTTCGAAATTTATTTGAAAGAAGACAATTTTAAAGTTCCTTAAAGGGGAAAACGGAAGTGTTTTTAAAATGATGAGACAATTTATATACATTTGTAAATTAAAGTTATAACTGCAAGTATTCTAAATCATTTTCTTTATAATTCATTAAAAGTTGATTTACAGAATATTGATTATTAGCCATAATTGAAAAATAAAACTGTTCAAAGCCCCACGTTTTTTTAGAATTAATTCTCTAAAGTTGCTCAAACCTAAATCAAGTTTGTAATTTATTATTTGAATTCAACTTTAGATTGATTTAAAATAAATTCAATGTTTGAAATATGTTACTTTCTTGTTTTGATATCAAATATTATTCTATAATTTTCCTTAAAACTAAAGTTATTAAGCAAAATCAAGTCAAAGTAAAGACAAAATATAAAATGTAATTGAAACCATTTATATGATAAAGGACTTACCATATTATGTTGCTCTCGGCTTATGGATATCATAATCTGAGAACAACATATTATGATAAAATTATTCATCATATAAATGGTTGTCACAAACATATACATGTTTACTGTAACCATATATATGGTTGATACAATCATGTGAATCGCAAATTAACCATATTATTGTTACCACAATCATATATATAGTTACTGTGACTATAATATTGTTAAAAATATTGAAATGGTTACAGTAAACATGCCCAAATGTTGAAATGGTTACAGTAACATTGCACAACTATATTTTTTTTCTGCGTGAATTAATACAATAAAATCAAAAAGCTCTTGATTGTTTGGCCAGATTTACATTATCCTACATATGATTGTTCTCAAAAATCTACAGTTTTGTTTCAAATATAATTTAAATTCCTCATAAACTTATTAAATAAATTGTCATTGATATTACGTGTCACCATCTGCTTAAGTACTTAGCCAACCCTTAGAATATCAATTAGACTTTCAACAAATTATTCAAATTTTCCGTATTTCAAAACTAAACACCTGAAAATATCAATTCCTTGAAACTGCTCGCGTTTTCCTCATGCTGCTAAAGAACATGTGTGATATAAACTCTAACGACGACTATCAATACAATTCAATTACAGAAAATGCCTTTTGTCAAATGAGCACAACTGCAAACAAACAAAGAAAAAAAAGTACACCGAACTAAAATTGAAAATGTAGACTTGTAAGCGAAATTTTCAAATTAGAATTCAATTTGCAAAAATACAAAATGATGGATTGAATAATTTTGTTTAAAAATTGAATGTGTATCTGTGTGTGTGTTAAAATAAAATACACAGCACTCACATACACAAAGAGCACCCACAGAGAATAATTCATATGTTGGGTAGCTAACAAAAGGACTCCATAATAAAAAGAGAAACAAACCTCCCAAAACTTGGGTTGACAAAAAAAAAAAAAACAAATTTGCATACTTACCTTTCTAATATATGTACACATGCATACTCTTCTTACATACAAATTCACATTTGCCAAAAAAAAAAATTAAAAAAAATTGGTAAGAAATTGAAAATTTGTTTTACTTCTTAAAATAAAAAAAGGTACCTCAACGTCAACGGAGAAAAAAAATTATAACAAACAGTCAAAAAGATAAAAGTAAATGTCCTAATACTACTTACAAGGACAAGATACAAAATTTTCTTAGAATAACAAATAAAAAAAAACAACACACAACATCCATCAGTTTATTTATTTGGAGTAAAAATATAAAACAGATCTGTAGGAATACATGTATATCTCTGTATGCAAAATACAGTGAGTGAAAAAACTAATGTTAATTGACACATTTTTTAAATGTTCAATAACTTGTAGCATTGATCCAAAATTTACGCCATTGATGCAGAAATTTGTTTTTAACCAAATACCAAGAAAAAACTGTTTGACAGTTTATATTAAGTAAATATGGATCAATTCAAGAGAGAATATTATTGAACACTATTTCTAAAATACTGAAAATTTGGACCACAATTTAGACCAATGTAATCCTAAGCGAAATAGTCGGAGAACCCACATGTGTTTGTCAAAAAACAAATGCATCAACATCCATTTGACCTTAATTCTTAAAAAAGGAGGCTTGTCAAACAGAGACTATTACTGGTGCTCGATATCGCGACGTTATAACAGACTTTTGTCTGCCTAAATTAGATGATATTTATGTGGATGACATGTATTTTCAACAAGACAATGTCACATGCCATATATCAATTCAATTATTGCACGAAACATTTTCAGGTCGTGCACGCTCTCGTTTTAGCGATTAGAACTCTGAAAATGCCGAAAAAAGTACTTTTCTTTGAAATTATTAAACTACTTTTCAGGAAAGTACTTAATTTTTCTGTTCAAATCTACAGATTTTTATCTTTTGCCATTTTTACAGTACAAAATTCTACGAAAAGTAGTATTTATCTAATTAAAGTTATTTTGATAGATTTTTAGCTATTCAAAATATTGACTATCAGTCAATACGAGGGCGGGTCAATAAATTTCCCGGTTCTTAACTGTCAATAGGCAGCTGTCAGTTGACTCCTGTCAAAATTTAAACAAGCTGCGACATTTAGTTTGTGTTTGATAGCCATTGATAGCATCCTACCGCGTGACTTTAGGAGAAAATGGAAAAAAGTTATTTTCGTTATTTTTGTGGAAAAAAAAACCCTCACTCAAACCAGAGCTTAGCTTGGTTAATTCTATGGGAACTCTGCACTATCAATTTCAATGGTAAAGAAGGGGTTTACTGAATTTCGTTGATGCCGAGCGTTGAGGTTTCTACACCCAAAACAATTGAAAAAAAAATCACGATATATTGTTGGCGATCGGATATTGAAGGTGCGAGAGATTGTGGAAGCCATAGGCATCTTGCAAGGTTCAGTGGTTTCAATTTTGAATGATCACTTGGGTATGAGAAATCTTGCCGCAAGATTTGTGCCGCGTTTGCTCACAATCGACCTCAAACGCAATCATGTGACAACTTCGCAGGAGTGTTTCGCGTTGTTCAACCGCAATATGGACGAGTTTTTCTTAACCATGAACGAAACGTTGATCTACAACAACACACCAGAGATCAAATGTGGCTGCTGTGGCCGAAAGTGTTCTATTGCTGGAAATTGCACTTCGTTCAACGGCGAGCGCTACAGAGTCATGATTACAGACTTTTAATAATAGAAGATATAAGTTTGGATAATCTTTGGTTTCTGCAGGATGGCGCACCAGTCACACAGTTATCAAACAATTGATCTTTTGCTCACTATGTTCGGAATCGTGCAATTTGACGATGTCAATTTGCAGCCTCGGATCTTCGATTTGGCCCCTTTAGAATTTTTCTTGGGGGGTACCGTATAAGACCTATGCATACGAATAATACATCCTTAAGGCTAATATCGAGCCATTCGTGAGATAGAATCCAAAACCGTCAACAAAGTCTTTAAAAATTGGACTGACAGAATAACCTACTACGAAACCAGGCCATAAATAATGGGAATATTCGTTAATTCTCCGCTCTGAACTATTGTAAAATGAACTAAAACGCTTTTTTCAGTGATTCAGTTAAAACGTTGTACTACAATTACCAACCAATTACAAAAACATTGTGTTAGTATATCATAAAATATGAAATTGTCTGTTGTTTTTGAAATTGAATTGTAGTCGTAGTATAGACTTTTAACTGAATCACTAAAAAAAGAGCTCAAGTCTACATAATATACCAAAAGAAATTAAGTTTGGTTCATTTTATTTAATTTTTAAAAAGATACTTGTAATACATACACTGTCGTATAAATGCTATTGTACAGAAAACACTATTTTAAAAAAGTACTTTTTTGGTACAAATTCAAAAATCATAAAATTTCTGTCATTTATATAGTTTTGAGCAATTTTCTTTAAGGTGAAATGTAGTACTTTCGGTCAAATTTTAAAAAGTACTTTTTAGAAAGGATATTTTTGTAACAAATTAAAAAATTAAGAATTTATAAATTTTTTATGGCTTCTTATAATCTCTTTTGCTTAAAAATGTAAAATGTACTAAATTACTTTTTTAAATAATTTACTCTTCACATTAAATATTATTTTCCTCAAAGTTTTGTAAATTCAGTAAAAATTCAATTTTTCAAAAAGTACTATTTTGAGGAACTGAAACTATTAATTTTAGAAAGTATTGTACTTTTTCTATTCACAAAACTATGCGAAAAACATTCACCCTTATCGTGGTTGGCGTAAACGTTTTACGCCTATGACAGTTTCGTACTAGATTAAAGATAAAACTAATTCTTTAATCTAGTACGAAACTGTCGTAGGCTTGTTTGTGAATGTTTTTCGCATAGTTTTGTGAATACCATATAAATGCAATAATACAAAAGTACTATTGTTGGAATAATAAATTTTATTTTTGAAAAGTACTTTTTTGGTACAAATTAAAAAATCATAAATGTTTGCCATTTATCATAAATGTTTGCCATTTATATACAGTGCACTCTCGGTAACGTGAACTAATTAAAACCAAGGGAGTTCATGTTAGTGAAATTGTTCACGTTAGCGATTGTCGAATTTCATGGAAAAAATATAAATTTTTATAATATAAACCTGTGTTTTACACGCTTGAACGTGAAATAAAACAAAATTATTGATTAAAATGCATTACAAAACAAAACAAGATCACGAGAAACTATAAATTGAAATAAAATCACATAGTAAATAAAATTACTCATTCGTTGCCACTAAACAAATTAATTTAGAGGATACAAACACATTTTTTATAAGGGGATTCTCAAAACTTTAAAAATTGAATTTAATGTATGTATTGAAGTGTTGTCTACATAATTAGAAAACAAATGGAGTGAAAAAAATTGTTCACGTTATAGAGCTTTCTGAGTTTGTTCACGTTACAGAGTAGTCAATGTAAGCAAAAGCTTGTTCACGTTAGGCGGTGTTCACGTTAGACGGTGTTCACGTTACCGCGAGTGCACTGTAGTTATGTTTGTTTTATATAAAAATTTACTTTACTTTAGGTAAACTTTTAAAAAGTACTTTTTAAAAATCACCTGTACCAAATTAAAATTATTTTGCTTAAAAATTTAAATGTTCTAAACTGTACAAAGAGTACTATTTTTTTAAATTAAACAAAGTACCTTTTCAAAATTATTATTAAACAATAGTTATATAAATATCTTTTTTAAAAAAGTACTTTTTGATACAAATTAAAAATCATAATTTTCTGTTATTTTTATTGGTTTGAGCTAACTTTTTTTGCATACAAATTTACTTTATTAGTAAAAAAATTACAAACTAAATTTTTTTAAAAAGTACTTTTGTTGGTACAAATTATAAAATCAAGTTTTTTTAGCTATTTTTATGGTGTTGAATAACTAATTGTGTAATTTCACACCATTGTTTTTACTTTTAAGGATTTATTTGAAGTTAAAAGTTGTTGGTTGTGGAAACATTCGACAAATGATTGTGTATGTGTCAGTAAAGCACAAAAAACTTAAAAAACCCGAACATCTTTTGCCACTCACTGTTAACAATTGTACTAAATATACTCGTACTCACTCACATCTCATTAATTTGTGATTGATACGTTTATACACAGCACATACGTGTCTAAAGTCATTGATTTGACTGTGAAAGTAAAAGAAGAACCGAAATAAAAATGGCGTGTGTTGTTTTAGGCAAGGGAGCAGAGTGAAGAACTAAGGATTCAATTTTTTTTTCGTCAAAGCATTACTAACTCAATTGAAGTGTGATGCCATTACCAGAATATGCAAAATTTGTTTTATATACATACATATATTTATTTATTTATCTCTTTTATTTTGTATATATATTTTTTTTTTTTGTTTCTTCTGACATTTTCCAATATGTATGTACCAAAAGAAAAAAATAAAATAAAGTTGGCATCAATAACAAAAACAGATCACATTTCACAAAATGTCGTCAATTTTTAACATTTGATGGATTTTCTCAAAGTGACATAAGTCACTAAAACATATCCTATTACCCCCGAAAAAATAAAACCCACACACATTTGCTTACTTACGTACGTACGTACAT
This sequence comes from Calliphora vomitoria, assembly GCA_942486065.2. Classification (NCBI taxonomy): domain Eukaryota; kingdom Metazoa; phylum Arthropoda; class Insecta; order Diptera; family Calliphoridae; genus Calliphora; species Calliphora vomitoria. Next base: position 56,841,214 of record OW818031.2, on the reverse strand, counting down.
ACATATGCTCATGCAAATTTTGCAAAGCAGCCATTTCTGTTTTGTAGGTTATTTCATTATTTTCTAAAGAATTTTTGTTTCTGTGACATTTGCTTACCATGCCAATAACTCTTATTTATCAGATAGACAGACTGACAAACAAACGTATATACAAATTATCACACGACTACATTTACTCTTTCTCATGTATGCGTATACATATACAGATTCTAATACATTTATTTGCGAATTTTAAATACAGTGAGTGCGAAAATTAATGCACAAACATCCCCTCAACATTTATAATCCAGAAAAAATTGTCTACTCCTGATGCAGTTCGAAACAAATCACGTATATGGAATAAAATTGCAATATTTTTTATCTTTAGAAAAACATGGAATTTGAAGGGTATTGTATTTAATTTTATTTTGGCACCAACAAGTAATATTTTAGCTCTCAACAAATGACTGATACGGCTTTAATTAGCACTTAGTCACTTATTTTTATTCGTTGCATTTGTCTACATCTGAATTAAATATTATTAATTCGTATAGGATAGAAAATCTCTCAGGTCTTTAGTAGGATCAATGGTTAAATGGGATATGTGCGAGGATTTTCAACAACTAGAAACAGTGAAACATATTCTTTCTCAGGCAAAAATGTATTGGGGAAAGATTCCATGATGAATTGGCGGACAAAGCAAGATATGATCTAAGTTATCTACAGGGTTCGCCTATAAGAGGTGTTATTTTGGTATTCAAAGAAAAATGTAATTTTTCGAGACAAATGATCAGATGTTTATTTCATAATAAAGAGGAACGTATGCCGTTAATAATGAAAAACAACAACAGCGAAATGACCACCACGCTTACAGGACCATATCCTTTTCATGAAAATTTCCATAACCAAAACGCAAAGTGGCTGCGTCCTCGATAGACTCACGAATTCGACGCTGGGCTGTTGGCGTAGACCTTATCTTTCACGCGGCCTCAAAGAAAGAAGTCGCAAGGTGTTAAATCACAAGATCTCGGTGGCCAATTGCGATCACCTCTTCGAGAGATAACACGGTCCGGAAACTTGTCCCTTAAAAGAGCAATAGTTTCGTTGCTTGTGTGGCACGTAGCGCCATCTTGTTGAAAGTAAACTTTGTCCAGATCAATCTCATCCAAAATATGGTGTAATGACGTTTGTGGAATGCCTAATTCAAAAGAACGACGAGGAATGGACAAATCTGGGTTATCTTCAACACTTAGGGCTACAGCAGCAATATTCTCAGTTGTTCTTGAGCGACGTGCACGAGTTTTACTCTTCACATCACGAACTTGTGCCAACAGCTCAAATTTGTTCACCAATTTCTGTATTGTGGTCCGACAAGTTTCTTCACGACAACCCAAAAATGCTTTAGTTTTGCGAACTGTGACTGCAAGATTTTCACCAATTTTGTAGTGAATTTTAATAATTTCAATACATTGTTGAAGCATGTATCGTTCCTTTTTTAGTAATGGCGTAGTTTCTACTTGTAAAATGTCAAAGAATAATAGCTTCAAAAGTGACAGCTACCGAAGTACCGGGTGATTCAAAATAACACCTCTTGTTAAGTAGGCTTCATCAGGGAAACAGACGGGCTATTTTAGGTAACAGGACTCTGGACTTATATTCTGTGCTTTTTGGACTGGGTTTTCAATTTATTTCTCTTTATATCACCTGACTTCTTTATTTTCCTTCCAATTTCATTTCTTCTCTTCACAACAGATCCTATGGGTATCCGAATGGACGTATACTTCTTATAGTACACACCCCTTCAAATATATCTATCTACCTAATGTGTTGGTCCAAATGCCTTCAAAAGTGTATCGAATTTAGATAAGTGGTATTGGCAAAAAACTTCACTTTTATCACTGACTGTAATTCATATATTTTAAATTCACACACTTGCGTGTGCTGTTGTAGTTGAGGTACATACTAGTATTATTACAATACTAGTAAATGAAATATCAACTTCGATTTGATGTTTTCTTTGTTAGTGTTTGTATAAATACGTATGTTTGCATATGTATGTGTGACATTATACAAATTGACACCCTCATATACATTAACTCGCACTTCTAACACACTCTACCGTTTTATTCTTCAAATTTCCACCATTTACCAACATTGTGTATTATTTTGCAAGTATTTTTTGGGTATGGCAGGCGCTAACAAAAAAAGAAGTACAAGAAGTAACAACGAAAAAAAAAACATGAAATTATTGTCAAAACTCTTGCCGGAAGCGTGAAAAATCTACATACGCCAAAATGATACATACAAAATAATATTACTTGCGAATATACTCGTATCTACATACCAACAACAATAAGAACACAACAAAGTTTACAAATGGAAAATTACGGGTGCTGGTAGTTGTGGAAAGTGGCAAAGACACGTGTGTCTTGCTGTACATATACTTACTGTACCCATACATTTACTTTTACCAGCAACAAATTTTCCTTAAATCCCCCAGCCTATAACAAACGTACCCTGTTTAAGTTTTTCATTTTAGGCTTCACATAATACAATTACGAGTGCCACCCATCCAAACGATGAAACGCACCAAGAAACTCTTTTCGAGTTGGTATTAAAATTTTCCGAAAACAAATTTTTGCAAATGTCACAAATCTATCTAAAGTATTATTATTATTATTACACATACACACAGTGCTATTTATATGCGTTTGCTAGTGGGTGGGTATGATTTCGTTTTCAAATAACAAACAAATTTTTAAATGTAGTGTAAAGTTTATTGAATTCTTTTTTTCCTTTTTAAAGTATAATAATATTTACATACATACATACATAGAGGAAAGATTCTAAAATACAATATCTTAAATATTTGCTAAACATTGTTTAAATAATGTAGATTTTTGGAAATGTATTACAAATTAACAGAGTTGGGGGTAGTGCACTTAATTTTGAGTGCACTAAGCATTTCACTAACACTAAATATAGTGGAACAAATTTAAACAGCTTAGTGATAGTGAAGCATATATTCGCTACCACTAACAAATTTAGTGATATAAGGATTGAGATCGTAAAATTCTAAACACACGTTTTTCATTAAAACTTTTACCCCAAGTATTATTTGATTTTTGATCAAGTTACCTTTGTAAACCATGTCAGTTGTTATATTTAATGTCAATTATATTCATTTGTTGTTAATCTGATTAAAATGAGTGACCAGAAAAAATTATTAAATATTTTCAAAAAAACACAACTTGGTCCTACAAAAAGTTGTCCACGCATTCAAAGATCTGCCGTCAAACTGTTTCCAATGTTATAAAAGAGTTCCGGGAGAACTTGTCCGTTGATACAAAACCTGGTTAAGGTAGCAGAAATCGTCCACATGATGTTTCTAAAGCCAAAAAAATAGAAAACATTTTCAAAAGAGCTCCCAACACATCCGGTAGGAAAGCAGTCCGATTAGCTCAGTGCTCGGACTATTTGGTACGAAAAGTTAGAGCTAATGCAGGTTTAAAAACATATAAGGCTCAAAAAGTTCCTGACAGGAACGCTGCTAAAAACTTAGAGGCCAAAAACACAGCACGGAAATTGAGTTCAAGTTTTATAAAAAAAATATTCTTGCTGCATAATGGACGTATGTTCTGGCAGATTTTTCGCAACTTCCTGGTCAAAAATTGTATGTTGCTGATGCTCGAGAGAATGTTGAAGAAAAGTTTAGGACCCAAAAGCAGACAAAATTTCCCAAAAAGTTTTTGGTCTGGCAAGCAATATGCAGTTACGGCAAAAGAAGCCAAACATTTGTTACAACGGGCTCTATAAATACCGAAATTTACACCAAGGAATGTTTACAAAAAAGGATGTTTCCATTCATGAGACTTCATAATGTGTCCACTTATTTTTGGCTTGACTTGGCATCCTGTCACTATGCTAAACAAGCCCTTGAGTGGTACAAGAACGAAAATGTGGTATTTGTGCCAAGAGTGGCAAATCCTCCAAACTGCCCGGAGCTATGGCCAGAGGAGAGATATTGGACTCTTATTAAAAGAGAATTGAAGAACACAAAAAAGGTGTCCAAAAGTGTGGTAGATTTTAAACGGTGATGGACTACCTGTTCGAGCAAAGTGACAGAAAGCTCCGAAAAAGGTTCAAAATTTCATCACTAGTGATTAAAACTATAAAAATATTTTTTTTTTGTAAATTGTAATAATAATTTCAATCAAATAAAAAAAATTAAAAAAAGTTTAGTGGTTTCGTTTTTATTAACATATATGTATGTTAAGAATACCGCCAAATCCAGATCCTTCTACGACTTAGTAAGCTCTCACAACTCTCCTTAAGCATGTGATTTTTTAGACGAACAGTCTTGAATTGTATAAATCGACTGAATATTTAATTTCAGATGAGGTCATAAATCGGCCAAGTTGTACACAAAACTTTAAAAAAGAAACATATACAAATTTAAAACACCGATAAAGATTATTCCCTTAAACAAATTATAAGTTGGTGCCACATTAAAGAAGTGTAGGCAAGTTTCGGATTAGTTTCAGATATCTCTGAAACTATTGATCGGAATATTAATTAATTTTGAACATTTAAAAATAACAATTTTAGAAAATGTAACAGAGCGCGATTACTATCATCTACTTTGCAATCTTCTTAATATGTGAATCTTGTAGAAAATTAAAAAATTAGGTAATTTTATAGCATTTCGACCCAGTTCGTATTTTCACCCCTTCCGATTTATTATATCAGATTCATCCAAAAATAGTAATGCTTCAATTGATAATGTATTGGTTTTAAAATTTAAATGAGAACGTTTATAAAGCGTTTTGTAGTTAAAAGCTAGCATGGTACTAAATGATGTGTTTGTTTCAGTGATGGAAAATTACATTTTTGTTCGGTATCAAGAGAATATCAGGCTACTAAAATTTAAATTTTTAACTATTTTCATATTAGCGTGGAAAAAATCTTTAGCTTTTTTGAAATACAACCACAAAATTAACTGTATTGCATTTGTCGCAGCATTGCGTCTTTGGAACGCTCAAATAGGTTTAACTCTTTTGCAATGATTCGGGTTCTTACGTTTGCATGAATCTCTTGTTTTCGAACAGAAAATCCTTCTGGGTCTTTGACTTTTTACCAAGGTTGGCTACCGTTACCGCTAAGCTATAGATACACCTAGAATACAGTTTTAGCTCAACTACCGTTTCCGTAAATACCGTTGCTGATATTCTATAAATAATGTAAATTATAAATATTAGGAATTTCATGTCAAGTGAACCAACTTTTGAAATGGATGTCTTCCGATCGCAATGACATTTGCATCAAAGTAGTGGGATATGTATCAAAATAAATGTTTTGACTCAAAAATTTTATGGTTTGTGTTACAAAACATTTAAAATTTTTGATATTTTGTTATAGAATTATTTATGTTAATTAACTATCTATTGAACTTGGAATACATAGTTAAATTTCAAACTTGCTTAAATTAAAATATTAAACATTTTTCAACTATGTGCAATTTCTTACTCCTCAAACTTTCCATTTACAGTCAAACCAAAGCCATAACAAACTCCATGAAGCATAAAGGAATGTTAAATGACATACTTTTGTGGAAACCTTAAATTGCAAGTCTTTTAGAAACAACAATTATAATGTCTGCAATGAGAAAATATGTATTTTCTGTTTAATTTCTTTTGCTTCCTTTTTTTATTTTTGAGTCATAATAGAAAATGTGGAAAATATTTTGTTCCTTTTTTCTATATTTATTTCTCTGCAATTTCATTTTAAGCACAATTTGCGCGGTTTATTTTTTCGCTATATTATTATTGTCTTGCTCTTCTATGTAGTAGTTGGTATTTTGTACGCTGTGTTATTTTAATTTCAGTTGCTATTAAAACAAAACAAAAAAAAAAATTGTTTTTATTTTCATTATTTTTCCATTTTCAATTGTTGTTGTTTTGTTTTTCCACCTCTTTTGGTGGCTGGCTGTGGCACATGGTAAAATGCTAAAATTTGTAAATTTTCCAGCTCCCCTTGGCAATTTCTCTGCTCTACTAAAAGCTTGATGAGTAGAAATTCAAATGAATAAAGTTTAAAATACAGAAAAAAAAAACAAACTGAGAGAAAACGCGAAAGCCGCAACATAACAGCACATTAGTTACCAGTGCCAGGCAGCCAGCATCCTTCACCTCCTTGCTATATCCTTCTGCTAGTTATATGGAAAGCTTGTGTGTGTGTGTTTTTTTTTTACTTTTTTTCATTCCCTTCATTTTATTTTGTTTATAATGAACGGGAATGAATGAAACGAAATGAAATGAATAAATGATAATGAGAGAATTTGCAGCTGATGTAAATTAGAAAAAATGCCGAGACTTCCACTACTACAAATACTACTACTTACTATTTATACAGTTTGTGTATTCCATAGCATGGAGTAGTAGTGACAGAAGGCTACAACGGGAGAGGACTAGTGGTATGTGTGTTCAGTATTTATACAAATGCATGTAAATGAAGTATTAAAATATAAAATAAAACGTGCAGCTACATAACTTCGAGGCTGGGATAAAAATGTTCTTAGATCATCCAAAATATACACTTCTAAAATGTTAATCTATAGCATCATAACATCAGTCTTGGAATTATAGATATGATCTTAAAACTATACATCGGTAAACTATATAGAGCTATTGAAATCCGACTAAAGTTGCTAGTGAAAAAAAAACAATCTTTAAAATTTGTCAAGAGTGAAAAGGGCTGAGGGGGTCCCTGTTCTCTCAAATGATCTTGTTTTTATTTTACCCGCATTTACTTTAAGTTTTCTTTCAGAAACATATACAAAACATATACGAGCAGGAATAAATGTTTTTGCTATAAGAGAAATAATATGTAGACCTTTTTGGGAAAAAACTTAAGAATTATGCCCCATTTTAGATGTTCCGAATTTGAATGCATGTAACTTTTTATAGAGACCAAATAATTGTATGCTAGTTTCTTCTACTGTTTTTAAAATTTTATCAAAGATATAACTGATATCACATAAAAACAGAAAAAAAGTCTCCACAAATTTTTTTTAAAAATTTCTCAACAAATATCTCTAGAACTAAAAGCGATAATTTACATATGTGAGCATATATATATTGTATATATTTTTAAGTGCTATTTAAATATAAAATTTCATGACATTCGGATAAGAACTGAATTTTTAGTGATTTTTTTAAAAAATGTTGCAGGACCGAAGTGGACAACTTCCAACTAGTTACGAACCCATGTTAATACAAATTAACTCAAAAACACTAAGGCCCGTTTTCTCAATGTATCGACAAACTGCTTGTTAGTAAATGTCGACATAAATTTATTAGGCCGATAAACTGTCCGTTAAAAATTTTGGTTTTCTCAATATGTCGACAAAAAACATTATTTTCTGTTGGCAATACCTCTCAAAATAGATGTGAAAGGTGGGAACCATGCCTTCAAGTGACAACATGTTTACATAAATCAGCTGTTAAATGTGGCCATCGACAGCCGGAATCTTTTGAAAAATGCATTATCCTCCATGTCTGCCAGGTAGTTAGGCCTGGGATGATAAACTCTTTCAGCATTCACTTCGAACTCATGTTCTTTGAGTTCATCCTCCATTAAATTAATGTTATTAAACGTTTTTTATAAAAGCTATTTAATTTCGTTTACAAAAACACAAACACATAAAAACTATGAACAGCAGTCAGCTGTTATTTAATTATCTGTACGATAAATAAATAATTGGCAGATGAGGTCGGGTTAGCTTTGCGACAGAATAGAAGCAAATGAGACATTGAGAAAACCAAATTTCTTTAATCTGCAGTTTTTCGTTGGGAAAAAAGATAATCACCTAATGAGAAAACGGCCCTAAATATGTTAAATTCCACTAAGATATCTCCAATCGTTCACGAGCTACTGAATTATTTCCTACACAGAGAAAACAGATTCGTAGTAGCAACCGAATTTGTCGCCAATCGAATGATTCGGTTGCACACATAGAATTTTTCGGTTCTATCTACAGAAAATCAGTTGAAAAAGACGAATTTCGGTTGAAGCAACAAACTTATGTTACCCCTTCTAAAATATTGTAGCCACAACTGTAAAATTCGATTGGTAACAAATTCGGTTGCTATCACGAATCTGTTTTCTCTGTGTATATGACTTAAAAATTCGGGATTTACAATAGATGGCGTATCTTTTGAACGCGGTTTTTGTTTTCAATATCTTATGTCATTTTGAAGGGTACATATCTGTCATTTATTCTCACTTAGTTACTGAACATTATATTCTGAACAACAAAGGAATTTTGTGTCAACAAAGCTTCATATGCGGGAAGTTTTGATTTGCTTCTTTAATTTAAAAAAAGTGCCGTTGAAGCACATCGATTACTCACCAAAGCTTATGGTGAATGTGTTCTATCGGTTTCAACGTTTTTTGATACGGAAGAAAAAGATCGCCCAGGCCAGCCAAAAAAGTTGAAAGACCAAAAATTTGAGGCAACAAGAGCTTGCAAAATCACTGACAGCTACTCAAACACCAATTTAAAAACATTCGCGAGCAGCAGGATTCATCCAAAAGCAGGGAAATTGCATGTCCGAAATTATGTTTGAACGCTATAAAAGAAAATCATTTTAGTACCGAATCATTACTTGCGACGAAAAATGGATCCATTACAAAAACCCGAAGCATAAGAGATCTTATGTGAAGCCCGGCCAGCCAGCCGAATCGACACCAAAGCCAAATATCCATGGCTCTAAGGTAATTCCTCGTATTTGGTGGGAGAAAATGCGTCCTGTCTATTATGAGCTGCTGAAATCTGACCAGACCATCACAGGGAACCCGTACCGAACGCAACTGATTCGTTAAAAGTGAGCATTGGCTGAAAACGCCCAGAATATGCGGCTAGACATGAAACATTAATACTCCATCATGACAATGCTCTGCCACATGTTGCAATACCTGTTAAAAAATATTTAGAATGAAGTGGTTGGGAAGTTTTGCCTCACCCGCTTTATAGTCCAGACCGTGTCTGTCCAACTACTATTTGTTTCGATAGATGCAGAATGCTACCTCTGGCATACTCTTCACTTTGGAACAGAGTATTCGAAATTGGTTAAATGGCCTCAAAAGTTTAGTAGTTCTTTAGGCTCGGAATCCATATGTTGCCAGAAAGATGGGAAAGGCAATAGCTAACTTTGACCAATACTTTGAACAAATTTATATTGTACAAATATTTCAAAATAAAAGCTAAAAATTTTAAAAAATTCAGGGTTTTAAAGCTGTGTACGAGCGTTAGTTCTACTCCATATCCATAAATAACTTCTTAATTATAAAAACCGTTTAAGCGATACAAAAAAACTGACTATAAAATTATACCAAAATATAAAATATCCGAAAGAGAGAATATTCACGGTGATAAATATTCGGTATTAAAGGAAATTGACTTAATTTTTTAACAAAAAAAATGTTTAAAGACTTTTTCTGATTCTTGGAATACAATGCTGTATTCTTGTAAGAGAATTTGATTACACGTAGAGCATCTAGATCACACCTAGATTTTTCTAATATCGATGATACCAATTTTGAAACCTGCCTCCTCATATTTAGTATAACGAATGAACATTTTAATGTTTTACTTGTGTTTTTTTTTTCTCGTAAAACATTTTTTTTTGTAGCTTCTGCTGTTGAGTTTTTTCTTTTGGGTTGGCATGGCTTGGCTTTGCTGGCTGACTGGAAGGATGGTTGGTTGGCTGCTGGTAGTTAGTTGTAGCAGCAGTTGAGTAAATGAATAAATGAATGAACGAATGGTTTGGGCTCATTTGTTGATGAAATAATGACTTTCTCTGTCTTTAGTTACTGCTTGCCGTTGCTCATGACTCCTGTTGATGATGATAATAATGACGTTATGTTGAGGATGCTGCTGTTGATAATGATAATGAGGTTATATATCTCTTGTTCTGTTGTTTTTGTTGTTGTTGTTGTATTCGCTAACGAATTTATTATTTAAAATGTAGGTTTCAAGGTCAAGGTAATGTTGGTTGGCAGTTTGGCTGACTGACTGGCTGTTTGTTGGCTGTTGCTGCTGCTGCTGTATGATTGTGTGGCCCCATTATCATTATTTAGCTCATTATCATTTTGTAATTGTGAATTGTTATTGCTCTTTTGTTGTTATTGTTCTTTTTATGGCATTTTTGGGTTTTACTTTTCAAGTTTCCTTTTTATGTTTTCGCGTTACTTCATTGTTGTTGTTGTTGTTACGGTGGAAGTGTCAATTAATGTTTAATTATCTGCATAGGAATTTTAAGGAAATATTATGAGAATTTATTTAATTTCTTTAACAGTGTCATTGACACTTGAAGGGTTGTCCTAAATACGTTATTTTTGTTTCAGCACAAGAGATAAATTGATTGATATAAATTCCGATTGATGCGAAAGACATACATTTTTAAATACACTTCAGGAAGAAAGTCACAATATATTTCTCATTATGTATATCAAATCACCTTCCAATTTAATATATGTATTCTGGGCTGCTTGAGCTAACATAGTGGTGCTATACATTGTAGTATTAACATCATAGTTATTGAGTTAGTTCCCGACGCAAATAATAAAACAGTATTTCGTTGTCCGAAACAAAACTTTTTAGGTTGTTCCATAAAATCTTAAAATTCTACAATATTAATATTGCATTTTATATTTCGCATACCTATCTAGGAAAAACATGGTAGTGACCTGCCATTGCTAATTAACAACCCATGTGATGATTACTGCATACAGTCTACATTACTTGGATATAGTTTAGTAATAACTGGCTAATGTATTTATTATTTTTATATTTATAAAATCTTATGAAGTCTGCCTATCAAAAAACAAATTAATATAAAACAAGTAAATGAGTACAGTCGGTCAAGCCCGACCTTATGATACCCCACACTGAGTTTATGATTATAAACAGTTATCTTTTATAATGTATATGGGAGCTATGACTAATATGGACCAATCAACGTAAAATTATGTGACATGTCTTCTGTATATATCAAACTTATTTGTGTTGAATTTGATTTGAATACCAACATTTTTAAGAAATCTATACTCGTTAAAATAATTTTCGGAAGTGGGCCTTATAAACCATTTTTAAGAGATTTATGATAGCTAAAGTGACTTTCGGTAATGTACCTTATATGGGAGCTATGACTAATTTCACTGTTAAACACAAAGATATTAATGAGAGCTTAACTATTTTCAGATAGGGCAATCCTGTGGGGCAATTTGTTGAATTATCTTTGAAACTGCGACAAGGTTTACATGTACGGACGATCAAACGGACGGATATCGCTTAATTGAGTCAGAAAGTGATCCTCAGCAGATTGATATACATTAAGATTGGTGTTGGGACACTATTTTTGCACGTTTCAAACATCAGCACTAACCTAATATACCCTCCCCACTATGGTGGTGTAGAGTATAAAAATGAGTACAAGCAAAACAGAGCTCGGTTAACGATAGATTTTTCATTTGATTCTGTTCAGTATCTAAAGTCGCGTTATTGTACCCATATCATCGTTGGTTATCAGTACATAATGATACGTTCAAAATCATACTGAAGGTTGGAAAAAACGATTGCAAATATTTTAAAATGACAACTATCAACAGAAAGCCACATTATTATAATTAAGTTTAAAAAAATCGCTTTAAAGTTTCTTAAATGCAGTGGAAAACGAGTTCTATTTTTTGTCGCGTTCATGATGCAGCATTTGTTACTATTATAATGGAAACAACATAGCGACAAAACTGTAACTTTAATTACAGAAGAAAGAAGTTCGTTTGAGTTATTGACGTGATCTGTCACAAATGGCGTAAAAATTATAACTTTCATTTGTCAATCTCATGTTAAAGTGTCAGTTGCTTTTATATAAAGTGTTAGAACTGGAACCGGTTCCTACCCACGAGAAAAAAAACAAGTTTTCTTTTGATTTGATTTCATTTAGCATTCAAGAACAAATTATTTAATTTTGTAAAATAAATAAATTTGTTTTTGGAAATTCGTCTATAATATCGATCTGTTATACAAGGAATTGTATAAAATTCACCAAGTTGACGAATTTTAAAAGGTAAACCCCAAGCGTTGATTTATTAATTCAAATAAAAATCGGTTACACTTATAAGTTGTTTACACAGAGAAAACTCTTTCGTTGTGCCAACTGATGATGACTAAATTTTCTAGTTATGGCTGCACAATTTTAGATGAGTTGACAATAATATGTTTATTTCTATTATTATTTTTGTCGCAATTAACAAATGCAATTGTGGAAAAATACATTTGCCACAACAATTCTTTTTCTCTGTGCTTATTTATTTTTTTTTATTAAATGATTTAAAATAAAATCTTAATTTCTTAAGAATTTTAAACTTTTTAGAACTTCTAAATTATACATTCATACATGTGCAAAATAAGACAAATGAAGATATTCCACAAATATTTATGAATGTATGTAAAACATTTGTGTATTCCTTAAATTATACAAAAATTTAAAGAATGTTTTTATTAACATGTGAAAACATTGCTAAATAAACACACTGTACATAATTATGAACAAAAATCGTATTTACTGAGCCATCTTTGTTAAGTTATTTTTTTACAAATATTAAATTTTACCTGTTTTAATACACATGTTATGGTTTTAAGCTAAACTTACTCGAGATTTTTCTTCCTCATTTTTGTTTTTTTAATTGCTTTTTAAAAAGTATTAACCAATAGTATTCCTTTAGGGTTTAACTTTAAACATTCAAGATGCATTTTAGTTCTTAAGGTTGTAATTTAATCCCTGTAACAGTATTTTAAAATACCTGTTTGTTTATGATCTTAAATTAAAGAAGCAAACAAATGGCAGGTAGTTTATTTGACTATACTTATTGTGAAATTTCTAATTTGTAGGCGGAGAGAATTACTCATAGCTAAAGTATTACTCATTTTATGATTTCATATTGTTCACTTATTATCATTTATTTTATCTAATCACCATTTTGAACCAATGGCACATTAAATAATGACTACATTTTTGTAAGCACAAAGTATTCCACTCAGTATAATTTCAAGGTCTTAAGTTAATTAGTGTTTGAGAATATGTATTGTAGTATTTACAATATGACTCAAAATTTAGTACAACTGATCGTGGATAGAACTAAGTGCTTGAGAATATTCGAGAAAATAAAGTAGTTTATAAAAGCTTCACAAGATTTGATTTAATTTGAAAGCACAGTTATTTTCCTCTTTAGATTGTTATTTGAAGGTTTTGTTTAAGGATAAGGTTATATATGAAATAGCAATGCTACATCGCTGATGTAGCATTGAATTCACCTTTAACTTGACATAAACCTTTAACTTCAAAAAACTCCATAAAAAATCTAATGGTGTTAAATCTCACGATCACGATGACCGGGAAATGACTCATGTAGTAATTGATTTGATTCACGGGCTGCATATATCATGTGGCACAATATTGTCGTGTACATGTGTTCCATATCAATATTACACCATTTCGGCTGTTATCAGGTCGCGGTATTGAGCACCAGTAACTGTCACTGCTTGACCAATCACATTTTAGAGCAATTTTGTCCAAAATCAGCGCAAAACAGTGACACGTTCACGCAGAGCAAAAACATGATTGTGATAAAAAATATCTACGAGCAACATATTATGATAATATTTATGATTGTAGTCCAAGCATATTATGATCACTATTAGTATCATCAAATATAGTCGTAATATTACATCATACTATTTTCCTAATAATCATAACGTGATTTTATAACATATATTATAACCCAAAATGATCATAACATTATGAATCAAAGTAATCATATTATGATCGAATGAAATTAAAGTTATTTTTGGGAACACAACATTGAATTTTAATGGGTTTTTGAACGCTTTTTTTGTTTTTAATAACTTATATGTAATTTTGAAAATATCTGTCATTTATTTTCACTTAGTTATTGAACATTATAATGTAAACAACAAAGTTTTATATATGCGGAAGTTTTGCTTTACTTCTTTCATTTGAAAAACGTTACGTTTAAGCACACCGATTGCTCATCATAACTTATGGTAAATGTGTTCTGTCGGTTTCAACGTGCGAGAGATGGTGTATGCGGTTTAGAAGTGATGATTTTGACACAGTAGACAAAGGTCGCTCAGGCCTCAAAAAAGCAGGAAATTAGGTACCATTCGAATTGAAGCAGAGAAACCTTGAAACACGATTTTGAACGCCTGATGAAATTAGTTCTTACTACTCTGAAATTATACTGTAAAGTGTGATGAAAATTGGGCAACATTTGTCCCTAGTCCCCATACAAGGTCCCACTCAGTAAATTACTTTATAATTGTCTTATAATAACACTGTCCAACAGCATTTTTGGAACAGAACACCGACCCCATAATTCTGAAAGGAGCATTAGACAGTGTAATTAATATTAATATGAATTTGGACATAAACAAGTTTTATATGAGTCTAAGTCTTTTGTGAGGATCGGTCCATAATTGTCCCTATTTTATTATCAATAATTGAAAAAATATCCGGATAGTGATGATGGGTATACAAGACTCGGCATAGCCGAATATAACAATTTGACTTGCTTGGTGTTAAGATTCTCGAAGTTTCAAACATAATTGATCATTTCACAATCATGTCTTATTGTCATAATGTCCTAATATTTCACAATATTTTGAACATGTTATTATTGCCTTTCAAGAAAAAAATTTTCTAAAATAATACTACACTGCATGCTATGTTTATTGTGTTATCGTGACCAACCAGCAGGGATATTTGCTGAACGCCTAAGAGTCGGTTAAGCCGAGCGGCCGACTCGTGAAATATTAGGACATTATGACAATATGACATGATAAGAGACCTTGTGAATTGACTAAATATAGCACTTTAATTAAGAAAAAATTTAATTTGGATTAGTAGTAGTATATGTAGTTTTCATATCTACGATATTGATGTGAAAACTATTTTGCTAAGAGCTCTTGGATTGGACTGTTATCCAGTATTGCAGTAAATATTTACTCTGACAGCAAAGCTGATGTTGATAATATCGTATCCCTGAATAGACCTAGATGCAAGAAATATTTACTATGAATGACAAGTTAATGTAGATAATCTCATATCCATGACTAACACTAGATGGCCGATTTTTGCTAAACGAGATACAAATCCCATTGGAAACATCTGGGGCATAGAAAATCCTTATTTTCAGAGACATTTCAATAAATGGATGGATAAATGTTGGATAAGATTATAATTCCAATTTACTTAGCATCTCAAGTAAATATTTCCTATTATATTTTTTTTTAGAAAAATTGTTTAAAAGTTTATAAGTTTTATATTTCTATATTAAAATATTTTGAAGAAAATTTAATAAAATAAAAATAGTTTTACTAGTTTATAATAATAAAACTTAAATTATACCAAGAATAATATGGAAAGCAATTCAAGAAAAATATATATTGTTTTGAATGAATGAATGAATGTCTATTATATATTTTGTATAAATTGTCAAACGAATGAAGGAACGTGCAACAACAAAAACGTACACATTTTGAATATACTCATCTGGTTGCTGGCAACTATACAAAGGCACAAACACACATGTGTATATAAACTAGTGTTGCCAAATGTCCCGCTTTTAGAATTTAAGTCCGGAGTACCGCGCCGTTATCCATACTCCGCTTTTTAGATTTTCAAGTCTAAAACTTACACAAACATTCACAGGACTTATTTCTCATTTAAATTTCGCATTTTATTCATCTCTTAATCATTCCTTAATTCTTTACGAATTAATTCATCGGCCTGATTCCTTAGTACTTCAAGCGTATTTTATTCGTTTGATAATTCATTATTTATTGAATCAATTTCTTATTGAATCATTCTTGAATTCAAATCTATTACAAAATCAAAATTTGCTTCTGTTTAAATCTATTACATAAATATAATGATTAAATACAAGACAAAAGCAAATTGAATGAACCAAAAATATTTTCATTAAATTTGAATTAGATTTAAATTAACAAAAATGAATTTTATTATGAATTAATTCAACAATGAATGAATGCTATGCAAATAACAGCATTAGAATGAGGCAAAAGCCATTTTTCACCTATTTTAAAAATTATAGAGCTTTTTGTAAAAATAAAACTGGCAACCCAAATATATACATACATATATAGTTAAATCTAAATATGCAAATTGGAAATTTCTATAGAAAATATTACTTATATTCTTACACACCTCTCTTCCCCCCGTTGAACCCATTGCATATTATACTTAACCCTCTTTCCCACATTCGAGAGACAAATTTTGCGACTTTGAAAGAAAAAAGAAGAACTTTTATGGCATTAACCCGTTACGCCTTGTTTCCTTCTTTCTTTTTTTGGGGGGAGGGGGTTGTTGGTTAGTCGGTAAAGGAAAATCGAATATATGTTGTACATTCATATTATGCTTAAAGTGTAGTGAGTGTGTGTTTGAGATGTCAGACAAAACGTAATCGTACAATTTCAGAAGTAAAGCAATTTCAATGTGATGCCAACCATCATGGCCACCCTTTGGCATTTTAATACACTCTGTTTTTGCTGATTGTCATGTTTCTCTCTTTGGCTCTCTCACAAAATTGTGTATCAGGGAAAAAATTGTTGGCTTAATAGTACTATTTTGGTGGGAAATTAAAATGTGGGTACACTTATAAATCTAGTAAGTTGACTCACTATCACTACTATAGTTTTACGATCCTAGATTTTGCCTTAGAGAAAATGAAGAGATGTTATTCAAGCTCATTTGCTTGCTAGCGGTAATCGGATATTTATTGATGGTCCATTCTGAAATATCTTAACCCCAGTGCAGATGAAATGGGTCTACAAACAAATAGGTTTTATTTTCAATATGGTAATGACCAGAAACACACAGCTGTAGACGTAAAAATGTGCCTTATGTAAAGGCACAGGAACTTTCACAGTTGACAGCGGCAATATTATTGATACATCTGTCGAATTGTCTGTCATTTATTTAGTTTGTTTTGATAAATCACCATATAAGGATATAGCGTTCAACAACACTTGCAAATGATAAAATTGTTTTGGGCTGATGGCGTCACCGGTCAATCTTTCATAGGGACATTCTGCACGATCGATTTGTGGGCATGGTCATATCAAGTGGATTTGATGTGAACTGGCTGGCCATCGAGATCTTGAGATTTGACCCCGTTAGACTTTTTCTTGTGGGGTTTTCTCAAGTCACAGGAGAATGCGTATAAGCCACACATCGAAGCCAACATTGAAACAAAATTTTCAAGAGGAATGGGACAATAAATGAAATGAAAAGTGACGAAAATTTGTGGAATAAATGCCAAACTATTATTTTTTAAACAAATCTTCAAATCAATATAAAGTAAAATTCCATCAAAAATTGAGCAATTGATAGCTAACCAAAAAAGTACTATTTTTCAATTAACTTAGAACATTTTGTAAGTTTTATTACACATTTCTACCCCGTATAATGTCATAGTGCTGTTATGTTGAAAATCAACATACTAATATCCTTTTTAGCTGCTGCTTCAGCCATTACTATGAAAAATTTATATTTATCGTTTTTATTTCATCACTCTATATTCAGGATTTGATTTTTACACACTTACACACATGTGCAATTTTGCCAATTTGTGTATGTATTGTATTGGTTTTTCTTTATTTTCTTTTCGCGTTCTTCGTTCTTTCGTTTTTGTTGCAGGGGAAACTATAGCAAATTGCCGCTAAATTCCAGCCAATGCGCATGGGCTTGCCGTATTCTGAAGGATACCTAAAAGCGATATTATATAGAATAATGCTCAAAGCATAAAGGACGATAATCACACGTACTCTTTCTTGCCAGTGGGGTTTAGTTCAACTTACCATCTCTTTCTTGCTGTAGGTAGTTTATACTCTCTCTCGTTCGAAAATGTTACTCTTTAAATATTTTGTTTTTGCTCTCATCCCCTTTGTGTTTATTTTTAAGTATACATTTTTGGTCTGTGTGTGTATACCTCTATACAACCTTACGAAAAAAGAAATTCTATAATTATTTTTGTATCTGTGGATAGGAACAAATTGAGATAGTGAAATGCAAAAATTAACACACAAACAAAGAAAATAAGGAGTACAAATTAAAAACACTACTAAAAACATCACTTTTTTGTTCTTCCTTTTTCATTACAGACCTCATCATCCTCAACGTTCCAGGCAGACGAACCCCCTACTCCATTAAAAACAAAAAGAACAGCAACAAATTTGTTGTAAATACAGGCAGTCAGAGATTTTTTAATGACGTAACAACCTGCTGTTCGGTGTCTGTGCGAGGTAGTAGCAGAAAAGTCCAAAAAGAAACTCAATTAAGCAACAGTTAAATTAAGTAGGTTTCAAGTTCAAGGCTGACAGTAACGTTGCAGACTCATTGAAGTTAAAACACTTGCACACAAAGTCATTGTCCTTGCGTAGCATCACTTAAGCAGCGTTAGCAGCAGCGTAACATAAAATCGTTTAAATTTAATTAACAGCAACAAAGTAAAACAAAAATGTCATTATCATTTGAGGCTGCCTCCAACGAAGGACCCGGCTATGTGGGCATACGTTTCTGTCAGGAATGCAACAACATGTTGTATCCCAAAGAGGATAAAGACAGTAAGATTTTAATGTATGCCTGCCGCAATTGTGACTATCGCCAGGAAGCCGATTCTAATTGCATTTATGTGAACAAAATTATGCACGAAATCGATGAATTGACTCATATTTGTCCGGATGTCATCTCGGATCCCACCTTGCCGCGCACAGAAGATCATGAGTGCCCCAAGTGCGGTCATCGTGAGTCGGTATTTTTCCAGGCTCAAACCCGACGCGCTGAAGAGGAAATGAGATTGTACTATGTTTGTACTAATCAAAATTGCACCCATCGTTGGACTGAGTAGACGATGTGCGGTAGTAAGGGGAGAAAAAAGGAATTTAATGGTTTTATTAGGTTAAGATATTTTTATCAAGTTTAAACTTTGTTTAAGGATTATTTCAGTAAACTAATTTAAATTTTGAACAGTTTGTGGAAAATTTGCAAACCTTTAATTCATTTAGTAGTTCAAACATTAACATTTGTCAATTTTATCTTTAACTTTTAATTTTTTGTTTATCCAATTTGATAAACAAATGTTGAGTACTTTCAATTGTTAAAGCTCTTATTCATAATGAAATTATTATTTTATCAAATTGTTATAAAACAAATTTTCATAAAAAAATCAGATTTGTATTTTCAAGGTCAATTTTGTTACTAAAACTTTAATCTTGTCATTAAAAAGTTTAAACTTTGGTTAAAATAAATTTGACTCTGAATTATATATACATATTTTAGTAGTTTGTTTAATCAGACTACAAACTACTGATAAATTTGTATATAATTCAAACATAGTAAAATTTATTTTAACCAAAGTTTAAACTTTCAATTAAACAATAACGCATTTCCTTAATAATTTCAAAATTATTTTCTTGACAATAATATAAAAAATGTTTGATTTTTTCCATATAACAAGTTGAAACTTTCAACTTTCAGTTAAATTCATTAACTAAAGTTTAACCCAACATATCAAGATTACACTACAATTTGTTTAATTCTTAACATAAACCAAATCATATAATGAATCCAAACACAAATACTTTTAACCAAAGTTTAAACTTTCATTTAAATAAACAGTTATTTCTCTAATTATTTCAAAAAAAATTTCAGTTTTTAAAAATCAAGATTCAAAATCACAGAAATTGCGACCGATGCTTAAACTGTCATACATCATTATTATAAATTTTCAATCTAAAGAAAATAAAAATAATCTTATTTGTTATTAAATTAAAAAAAAAAAAAATTATTCAATGTTTACATTCATAATAAAAAACATTTATATGAAATAGTTTAGTAATTTCTTCAAAAAGAAAATTAAACTATGATATATTTAAGCATCGTATGCAATGAAGTTTCTATAAGCTTAACAATATCTTCAGTTTAAGAAATTATCTAACTAAAGTTTAAACTAAACTATTTAAAAGTTGATTTTACAGGATCCACGCCTGATTTAAATAAACTTTTAATCTATAAACTGACTAATTTCAATGTTTTTTTTTTATTTAACTTTCAATTAAAAACATCATTGTAACTAAAGTTTAAACTTGTAGCTAGATGATTAATAGTAAAGTCTATTTTTTGTAATTATATCCTTTCTGGGTAATTTACACTTTATAGATTTAAATAGACTTTCAATGTTTCAACTGACTATTTCTATTTGAATTAAAACATTGTCTAGCTTTGGTAACTTAATTTTCAATTCCAAACAATACAGTAACTAAAGTTTAAACTTGCAGTTAAAATATTCAATATTAAGCTATATTTATGGCAATTAATGACAAATTTACATGTTAAAGTACTTTTCTTATTTTGGAAATATTTGCTAATTTCTTTACAAATTCCTGTTGGTTTACTTAACTGAAATTATAACTTAATTTGTATGAAGAAAGATCACCAATGTTTTATTAAATTAATGGAAAGTTCAGTTTAACTAACTTAATTTTATAACATTTGAATTATTTACTTATTACTTATTATCACAATGTATAGTTATGTTTTAAACTTAAGTAACTGATAGTTTTCATATAAAAATTAGTTTAACCGACAGTATAACTATAAGTTAAAACATAACTAGACTTTTTGTGTTAATGGGGGTAAGTTCAACATGTTTAAAATATCAACATAAGTTTAGTTAAGTTAACTAAAAATTAAACTTTGTAATTTTTAGGAAAGTTGATCTTTGTTTTTTTAATTGAAAGTTAAACTTTTGTAATTTAAGGTTAAGTTAACTAAAAATTAAACTTTGTGAATTCAAGGAATGTTTATTTTTGCTTCCTTAATGGAAAGTTAAACTTTGTTCCATTCTTTGAAAGTTTCTTTAGCTGAATGTTAAACTTAATTAAATCTAAAAACAAATGAATGACTGGGTTTTATAAAATCATTGATTTATATTGTATTTACTATCTTTCTTTAATTAACTGAAAGTTTAAGTTCATTTAATGGAAATTTCCTATATGTCAAACTAAGAGTTAAACTTAATTATCTGAACTATACCACAAACATTTTTTAATATAAAACTTTGTTATTAGCAATTGAAACTATTTTGAAGACGAGATAAAAATTTGTTTATTTAAAAGCTTAAAATGATAACCATTCTAAAACCATTTTTTTAAACAAAAAATCTTAATTTTTGCCCTAAAATTTTGTATTTCAAATCAATGTATGTATTTTAAGTTATTTTCTAAAGTTTTTATTCAAAATTGTTTCCAAACAAAGCATGTTTGTGAAGTTTTAGTTTAATCAAGCAAAATGCCATATAAACAGCTTAAAACCATTAAATACTTTTGTATCCTTTAATTGTAAAGACGCCTTTAAAGTCTTTATCAAACTCGAATCGATTATTTTTTACACTTCTTTATTCAAATTTTATATAAAATCTTTTAAATTTTCTTTATGTTTAAAATTATATTTTAAAGTATTTTTTTCAAAATTTCTTAAATAAAATAAATCGATTCTTGAGCAAGCATAATGGGAAAAGAGTTTTAAATATTTTTATTTTTTTTAAAAAAAAAAAGGTAAGTACAGTGCTACACAAAAGCTATGAAACACTTAAAGTTTTGATTTTTCCTAACAAATATTTATAAACTAGTAAGTAGTATTTAAATTTAGAATATTTTAGAATTCTATAACCTTTTGATAAGACTTTTAGCTTTTGAACAAAAATGTTGATGTTGTTAAAGCCATATTTATTTCTTTAATGTATTTATATTGAAATATATAGATAGATTTTCTGCTATAATTTAGCAAAATTCCTTTAATGGCATATTTCTTATCGTTTATTAAAATTCTAAATTTGCTGTTGTTTTTTCTTGTATGCTGTTCAAAATTTAAGATGATTTCTTAAGGATAATAAAGAGAAAAAAATATATATATTTTTTTGTTATCAGGCAACGAAAGGATGTAAAACAACAACAACAACAGTTTTCATATATGTAGGTATGTATGTAGATAAACAAGTATTGAAACACGAAGACTTTAAAGATAGAAAAACGTTCAGGCTGTCAGACACTCAAGTCAGTCAGTCACACCCAACACTAAACACAAAGCTATAGTAGTAGCAGCAACAATATATTACGTTCTTTCATGATTGCTGCTTCTTCTCAGATAAGTTGTCAAAGTAGAAATGTATCCGTTGGTAACATCCTGAGTTGATGATGAAGCTGAATATGTATTTGTATTGTATGTATGAACGAGCAAAAATATGTTTAAAACACATACATACCGAAAAAAAATTGCCAGATGAGCAGTTACAGATAGGATTAGCCTTAAAGCTGATTTAAACAAACTAATAATTAAGCCTCACTCTCCTTAAATTGTCTTAGTTGGGGCATACAAATATGCAAACCAGTAATGCTCCTTTTCGCTAAACGCTCCTGCTTAAAATGCGTAAATTTTTTAAGATATTTCAAACTCTTCTTTCGTCTGTATATATGTATATATGGCTGGGGTAAGAAGCTATCCAAATAATATACCACAGTTGTGAGTATCTTTCCGGCGAAAATGTAATTTTCTCTTGACGCAAAAATGTCTACAAAAAAATTGACGCTACATTGAACCACACCAAGAATACCACTCGCAGTAACATCACATCGAAGGAAGGCTTGAAAAAGCTGCCATAAGTGTTTGCAGCTATAAACATCAGCAGCTTCGGAATACCCGCGAGACTTTATCCATGTTTCTTCTTAACAAGCAACACAGACAAGTGAGCAAAAATAAAAAAAAAAGAAACTTAAAAATGAAAAACGAATTTGCAAAATTTATTTCTCAAATAGTACACCAATAGTACCACAAAGACACGCGGCGGGAAGGGTGGTTGATTTAAAAATGGGTTGAATTTGTGTGTACTAGAAGCTTTTCTACTTAATTTAAACACCCTTCCTTCTTGTGTGTGCCGATTCTAAGCAAAACTTATGAATACCTCAATTTTAGCTATTTGCGTTTTATACAAATACATTTTAGGTGACACAAAAGCAGGGATTTTAAAGAAATAATTCATTGAATATGAATTAAACAACTCGGACCAGTTCATTGATACTGAAATTGTAACGCCTTAACACAGACATATCTATAACCAACTTGTGTTTTTTAGTCGTTAGAAAAATCTGTGATAATTAAAAAAAAATCTTTTATTAATGTGGCTTGTATATCATTTTATATTATACATACAAATTTTCAATAAAATCGGTCAAAAAGTCATTTGTTTTTCATTTCCAATCAATACGCTAACACACGTGCATAATATTATGTGTGTGACGTCACTCACAAAAAAATTGTACAAAAATGATCAATCTCATATTTTGAAGCTTAATACCAGGCTCGAAGAAACCAACAAAACACAGCAAGCAACACGTGTTAAAAAAAAAATCAGAATACCTTCACATACTTTTAGGCGTTACATAAAAGAAATATATGAATCACCCTATGCAGCTTTTTCGCAACAGGATGACCCAAATACTTTCAAGAGCCCTAAGGTATGCTGTGATTTTTGCGAAAATTACAAAAACACCTGCTGGTTCTCTGAGAGTTCTGTGCGCCGAGTATTAAGCTTAAATATTTCACATTAGTGATTTTTGTACAAAATTTTTGTGGGTGACGTCACACACATAATATTATGCACGTGCGTTAGTGTATTCATTGGTATAATTAAAAATGACTGTTGACCGATTTTGTTGATATTTTGTATTTATAAAACAAAATGATACACAAGCCACATAACTAAAATATTTTCTTTTTATTTATCACAGATTTTTCTAAAGATTAACGTAATAAATATAATAATTAAATAAATAAATGAAAAATAGCCACTATAATTTAAAATTGTTTTAACTATTTTATTTTCATAATTGTTATAGTACATTTATATTATTTTCGGAGCTAAACACTATTTTAAACACTATTTCTATATAAATGAATGAATTAATGTTTCACAGAAATGTGTAATAATACATTTTAACATAACTTTAATAATATTTTTGTTATTGATATTTTCTTTTATTTTCATATAATAGCTTCCCATTATGTGTTGTATTTAGTATTTTAAGGGCCATTATTACAACATGCCTTAAAGTTCGTAATAGTAAAAGGTAACTTTAAGTAATAGAAAAAGGTTGCTTTAAAGTTAACTTTTACTATTAGGGAACATAAAGGCAAGTTGTAATAATGGCCCTAAGTAGTTTTTAGTTGGTTTTTATCAAATACCAGTAGTTGAACGTATGGAAAAATTAAAGAAATTTTAGTAATTTTGCAATTAAAAACCGAATAAAACCAAAAACTACTAGTTTTTCATTGGAGTGAATAGCATATTAATAATAATGTTATTTTTTGTTTATAAATATAATAAATTATTGGTAATCAGCATTATTGTTGCAACATTCGCAGTTCGATTTTCCAAGTTTGTGGATCAATTGCTAAATCTTCTTTTTGATATACTTTGTCAGCAACTTAATCTGTAAATAAATGAAATTTGAATTAAAAAATAGTTAGTTTTTTAATCTAAAATGTTTACCGTATAAATGGATGTTATTTTGTTTAAATTTTTGGGTGACATCTTCTCTTTTTGTTATACTTTGTCAGCAACTTAATCTGTAAATAAATGAAATTTGAATTAAAAAATAGTTTAGTTTTTTAATCTAAAATGTTTACCGTATAAATGGATGTTATTTTGTTTAAATTTTTGGGTGACATCTTCTCTGTTTCGTAATACAACTGGTATCATTTAAATTAAAAAACCTTCGCATTTATCTTTCTCCTTCTTTAGCCATCCACCGCATTTAAATTAAAGCATCTAAAAATAAAATATGAATTCAACATTAACATTTAGAATTAGCTTTTTATATAAGTCTTAATTTTAATTGTCTGTATGTCCTAACACTTCCAAATATCAAACAGAAAAAGGAATAAATAGTTAGTCGATTTTGTACAAAGTTATTGAAGATTAAAGCATTCGGTTGGTATTCTAACAGTCCTCCTTAACTGAAGACTTAAACGATTAATATAGGGTGATTTAATTAGAGTATTTTTGTTTGAACTTTAAATAAAACACTTTAAGTAGAATTAGAGCAATCTCTGACATTTACTTTTTAAAGATAATTTCATTTAAAAGTTGGGCGCCAGTACGATGTAGGTGGTATATTCAGAAAGTCCAGTTACCTATTACTCTTTCCAGCATTGCTCCTCGACAAAGAATAAAATTGAGGTGTAATATCACACGATCCAGGCTGCCAATTGCCTTTATTGATTTCTCAAACATTTCTCACAGAACGCTAATTGTCATGAATAACAATGGTTGTGTAGCAATGTCAAATAGGTGATGATTGTTAGATCCTTTTAACTAAAGTTAATATAACAATATTTGATAAAGATTAAAAAAATGTCCTGTGTATTAAGCCTTCTTTCTGTAGGTCTCTGATTGAAAAATCTGGGATCATGACTAATTGTAACTCATGTATTTTGACTAGATTTTGGACGTTATAGAAATGGGTAAAGCTTTACTCTTCATGGTACATTTCCAAGGCTGATTATTGCATCTTTATCTAAAATGGAAGGGTATTTTTTGAAACAGGACTGGCCAAATTTGTTTGTATACTGGAAATCAGAAATTGAATGAAAAGTTTTTTTTTTAACAATTACACTAGCTTACAAGGTTTTAGTACATTATGTGAATCATACATGGGTTTGCTATTTTAGGGCGTCTAATTTTGGGAAAAATAAAAATGATCAGTGTTATTTTTGTTTTTATAAATACATTGATTCATCTAAAAAATGCTGGTCCAAAACTCCCTGAAAAATCAAATCCGCCACAGTGGGTTCGTTCGAAAGAAAAGTTGCAATAAATCTATCTATTCTAAACTACTGATGCGATTGCAAATCGTACTTGAGGACAAAAGCTATCAAAGAACGAAATTTGCGATCATTGGAATACAAGGTGAAATACATAATGCCAAATTTGATCACCTGTAGTGTGCAAAGCTTTGTAGAGCTCGTAACTTTTTGCTAGATTCTTCAGTTCGATGTTTCCAGTTTTAAAGAATCACTTCTTTTAAACGACCTCTAATATATCGCGTTGTTGTGATGATAAATGCTCGTGTTTGACAGTAATTTTCCTTACTTGTAGTCTTTTAAAGTACCTGGATCAAATTTCTTAATCATTTTAGTAAAAGTAAGTTTATTTTCAAGCATTTCTCAAAAATACATAACTTCAAAGCACTGCACCTTCAAGCACAAAGTATTTCGTTTGCGAAATAAATGTTAAAGTAATATGAGTGTGTATGTACATATGTACGAGCTGTAGTAGCAGCAGCATCCATCAATTTGATGGATAAATATATGCAAATTGTGTATTAGCTGTGTGTTTGTGTATATTTTTCGTCCTTTTTTGCTTATTTGTTATGTGTGGCTGTGTGTGTGTGTGTGCGTAACTAAGTGTGTTTGTATTGATATTATTTGCTTTTGGTATGTTCAAGTACAAGTCCTTACTCACTCGTATGTCTTCATGTTGGTATGCTTGTTATTGTTGTTGCCATGTTATCCTTTATCATTATTCTATGGCTGTGTGTATGTATGTATGAATGTTTTTATGTATTTATAATGTTTATTTGTATGCGTAACAACTACAAAATGTTTTATATTGTATGTATGTGTTTTCGTATACGTGTGTTGTGTACATGTGAGTATAATTTGCAAACGGTAGTTGATTTTATTTTTATATGTCGTTATCCCAACAAACAATTTGTAGAGAACTCGAACTGTTCGACCACACATACCTAAGCTTAACCATTTGTATGCCCACCACCAAAAAGATTTAAATATATTGCTGATAATATTATACAATCCTGCACACATTTTTTTTTTGACGTAAGGACCACATACGAAAAACACATTATTCTTTATAAATATCCTAAAAATATAGATATGGAACCAACATTTTGCCGAGATAGTTGTATTAAAGATTCATGCTGGATTTTGTGTATACTGGTCCATATTTGACCATAGCCTCCATAGTAGGTCCAGTTAAAAAAATTACCTAAATATGCATAAATCTCTTATCATAATACATTTTAAATTCGACATCAATAATCGTCATGTAAATTTTTATAAATATCGATATTGAAGCAAAATTTTACACACAGAGAACACAGATTCGTGATAGCAACCGAATTTGTTGCCAATCGAATGACTCTGTTGCACACATCGAATTTTTTGGTTCTATCAACAGAAAGTCAGTTGCTAAAGGGGAATGTCGGTTGGAGCAACCAAACTTTTGTCACCCCTTCTAAAATTTGCTAGCTACAACTGTAAAATTCGGTTACTAAAGTAGAATCATTCGATTGGCAACGAATTCGGTTGCATCACGAATCTGTTTTCTCTGTGCACAGATCAGTTGTATTAAAGAATCATACTATTGGTTTTTGTGACGATCAGTCTTTAATTTGTCATAGCTCCCATATAAGATACGAGTACATACACAGAGAATACAGTTTCGTGATAGCAACCGAATTTGTTGCCAATCGAATGATTCTACCTTAGCGACCGAATTTTACAATTGTTTCTACAACATTTTGGAAAGGGTAACAAAATGTTGGTTGCTTCAACCGTAATTCTTCTTTATCAACTGACTTTCTGTTGATAGAACTGAAAAATTCTATGTTTGCAACCGAATCATTCGATTGGCAACAAATTCGGTTGCTACCACGAATCTGTTTTCTCTGTGTAGATATCAGTGCATACAATTTTATGACAATCGTCCCTTAATAGGTTATATAGATCATCGCGCATAAATATCGATATTGATGATTGATAAGTATGCAAATATCTTATTACTGAGTTTTGTGGCTATCGATCCATAATTATACATATCTGCTCTATAAAGCCCATTATTATCCTCTAATAATGTGAAATTTCTATTAACGTATGGTGAATAAAATACGAACAAGTAAAACACTCTATTTAAAAATGACACATGACATTAACAAAAAAATTACATACGGTAAATTCAAGAGTACTGTCTTTTTATTTATCAAACATAAATTTGTTCGGATCAATTTAATATTTGTTTCGAAAATGGCACTAAACGAACTGAACCGTCGAAAATTAATTGTTAAATTTTGTGAAGAAAACCCAATTAAACCAAAAATGAAATTTGTTTGCATTTTAAGGACATGGGATTCAAAAAAACCTTTATCTACAAGACAGTAAACTTATATGAGAACAATATGCCAATTGAAAGAAAAAGTGGATCTGGTCGAAAATGCAGTTTACAAGACTCAAAACTACGCTTCAAATTAAAAAATGAAGTATTAGGTGCCAGTGCAAAATCGTATCGTCAATTGGGTAGGAAATATAATTGTGACAAAAACACAATTAATAAATATTTAAAATCCATGGGAGTACAGAAGAGGAAGAAAAGAACAGCACCATTTACCACCGAAGCTCAACAAAAGGTAATTAAACATAGACTACGGGAGCTTTCCAGAAATTACTTTTCTTGCTCATCAGAGCACAAATGTGTAATGGACGACGAGACATATTTTACCGTTGAAGGAAATGAATGGAAACCAAAACATTATTTTGAGTCTTCTAGTCATGCCGCCACCGAAAAAGTTAAATTTATTCGTAAGACAAAGTTGCCAGGAAAAGTTTTGTTATGGTTAGCCATAAGTGAAAGTGGTATCAGTGAACCTGTTTTTTTTAAAGGTGGATTAGCTGTGAATGCCCAAGTTTACAATGAAAAATGTGTGCCAGTACTTACAAATTTTATCGAAAAATATCATCAAAAACAAAAAATTATTTTTTGGCCAGATTTGGCGTCCTCTCACTATGCGAAATCCACAATAGAAAACTTGAAAAATCAAAAAATTGAATTTGTTCCAAAGGAAATGAACCCTCCAAATGTTCCACAATTGCGACCTATTGAAACTTTTTGGGCTAATTTTAAACGAAAAGTTTATGAAAGAGGATACAGAGCCAAAAATGTTGATTCCCTAATTCTGAAAATAAAAAAGGAGCTGAAAAGTATAAATACAGAAGGAATTCAGGCTTCAATGAGTAATATTCCCAAAAAAATAAGAAAAGCAAATCGCGAAGGAGCTAATTTTTTTTTGTAAATATACTTTAGTATGTGAGCTTAAATATTAATTACAATTTGAATTTTAATAAATTTTATTTCAACTGTTTTCGTTAATTTTATACTTGTTCGTATTTTTTTCACCATACGTTAATAGAAAATAAAAAAATTATCCAAATTGGAAGAACCACATCAATGTTTTAATACAAAACGCACAACAATCGATACCCGTTTTATATTGGTGGTTTGTAAAAATCGATGGTACCTGTGAAAATTATAAGGTCTCATACTTTTCGTTCTGTTTAGCCAAAAACACAAATAGTTTTGATAATTTTTAAACTAAACTCATTAAAAGTAATTAGAAAGTGGCATACTTCTACAAATGGACTGGCTATAAATAAGTTGTTCACAATTTTACATCCGTTGAAAGCACTTTAATATTCAATATATGATAAAAAAAGTTGTCAAAGAACTAAAAAATTCTGTTTTTAGACTTAATTTATTTCAAAACAAGTAAGACAGTATAGTCGGTCAAGCCCGACCATAATCTATTATGGACACTAATCTATTTATGGACCAATCCCCATAAAACGAATACCAACATTTTTAGGAAATCTTTACTACTTAAAATGATTTTCGGAAGTGGGCCTATATGACAGCTATAATCGTTAAAAAATTTAGTGACATGACTTTTTTATATAAGTAGTTAAAATTATTTTCAGAATTGGACCTATATGGCAGCTATGACTTATTATGGACCGATCATCACAAAATTTTGTGAGGCGTGTTCGGCTTATAATATATACATATTTTCGCTGAATTTGGTTTGGATACGTTTATAACTAAGATATTTATGACAGCATAACTATTTTCAGATAGGACAATCGTATGGGGGCTGGGAGAAATAATGAACCGATTCTAACTAAATTCAATAGGCTTTGTACTCGGGAAGAGCTTGTAGCAAATTTTGTCGAATTATTTGATATTGCGATCTTTAGTTTGATTACAAGGTTTACATGGACGGATGGACAGACGGACGGACATCGCTTAATCGACTCAAGTATACCAATCCTGACCAGATTGGTATAATTTAAGATGGGTATTGGGACTATATTTTTGCACGTTACATACATTAGCACTAACCCAATATACTCTCCCCACTATGATGGTGTAGGGTATTATTAATAATTGGACATACATATGTTTGGAACAGTTTAATTCTTTTTGTAAGTAGTAACTATGTATTTTTATGTTAATTTAAATTTTTACTTAATTTTTTTTTACTTGCTTGATTAAAAGTACAAATTTGTCTGCCTTCTACACAAACAATCTATAACGTCTACATAACAAAAAGAAAACACGTGGGTATACTGAAACACTCATCTATCTATAGAGCAAATAGAAAATATTATTCGATCATTACAAAACAACAAAATACAGTGTGTGTTGATCACAAAAAATAAAAACGTGTTGCTTATCAGCAAGAGTTGTGAACAATTTATTTATAATCAGCGTCAAAACAAGCCCATTTCTTGTTTGCTTAACAAATTTTAAAATCAAATACAAATGTATAAAAATGGATTTTTTGGAAAAAAGCTTTTCATAATATTGACATTTTAATAAGGTATAAAAAATCGGTCATTATGGACATTTTTAATACCAAACATTTCTGATCAACTAAGACTATTTGAGAAAAATTTCATCCTTCAACAGACAAACAATATTTTCGAAATATTTTTCTGCTATAGGGGTCAATTATAGACAGATCCTCACAACAATTTTTAGAAAGTTTTAGGTTCTTATAAAACTTGTTTATGTACAATTTTATTGCGACATTGACTATAATAAGACAATTAAGAATGTTCAAGTCATTTACCTTGTATGGGAACTAGGGATAAATGTTACCCGATTATCGTCATACTTTACAGAATAATTTCAGAGTACTTAGAACTAATTTATGCAAAATTGTATCAGGATTACCGCATAATCAACATATTTAGGACTGCTTAAATAGTATTTATTGACCGATATTGCCAAGCAAACCTTTTAAACAGATCGTATTGGTGGTTATTTTCAGCCGGCTAGATCCTTTTTTGCGCCCTGTCGTATTTTCAACAGACAGACAGAGAAAACCAATAGTAGAGTGCATTTCTTAAACATATACTTTGTATTTGTTTTTTAAAAGAAATGAATTTATATTGTAATATTTGTATGCAAATGTGTTGCAAATCTACACACACATACAAGCACATGAAACACGATTTTTTTTCTCAAGAATATAAAAATATGTAGATTGAAAATAACAAAAATATAAAAAAAGAATCACATAATTTCAATTTGAAATACATTTTAAAATGCACACCATCCAACACTCACATGAACGTACAGTTGTCTGACAAAATGAATAGAACATAATTTGAATTGATTTCAGAGACAGATGTACCACAAATACCGTGAGATAGACGTTACTTTTATTTATTTATTGTAAAACGAAGAAATCCTTTAAGAAACAACCCTTTCTCCAGACAACAAATTGAGAAAACACACACGTAATTTAATTATAAAGAAAGAATTTCTTTTTTTGAACAAAATATTTTTTTTAACAACTAGTGATCTTGAGTATAAGGGATGATCTATACAAAACAAGAATATGTAAATTAAAATTTAATTCAACAATCATACAAACCATAGCATAACGACATGCAAATTTTTGTTACGTTTCCCTTTCCGTATTTAATTGTTTGCGAAAAAAGCAAAATAAAAATTTGAATAAAATTATTTCAAAAGATTTTAATCATCAACAAGAAAAATGATTAATGTGAATAAATGAAAAAAGAAACAAGGTAAGAAAGGATTTTCAAACAATAGATCACTTTTAGTTTCATTATGGCCCCTTACTGAAACGATCAAATGTCAGGTCGACATTCTAAAGCGAAAGTGAAAAAAGAAATATAAAATTTGCATTTGAATACAATTGATGCAAATATGATCATAAATTTAGATGTCAAAGGGTAACGCAATTACCCACCATAACCGTATTTGGGACAAACTGTGAAAATTAATATTTTCATTGCGCAAAAAGAGAAAATTCGCACATGCGCAATTTATGGCAAAATGTATGCAAATTTCAAGTTTCGTTTGTATGCAAATTTTACTTTGAAACTTTGCCAGAGGCTCAAAATCCAGGCAGTCAATCAGTGGTGACAATAAATTAATTAAATTATAGTGACATTTGTTAAAGGACTCTTTTCAAATACCAAAGTGTTGGGAAGGGTTGTTGAATACTTTTTTTTTGTTAAATATTTTTATGTCTATGCAAACGTATCAATTTACATAAAGGAGTGAGTACTGAGGTGTTTTATATTTTACTTGCAAATGGAAAATTTTCAAAAACCAAATTTTGCAGTTTTCTGATACAGAATTAATGCCTGACAACAAGTTGCGAAAACAATCACAACATGCTTGCAACACCTAAATAAAATTACATTTGATCCTCCTTAAATTTGAATACTCCATGGGGCATCTAAAAATTATTTGGTTTATGTTGTGCCACCTTTAAATACAAATAAAGAAAAAAAAAACATATTGGTTTGTCTTTCTCTGGAAATATTCCAATATTATGCAAGTATTATGCCCGTAATTTCAAAAAATAGATATCTATTAGTGCTTAGTGGAGTAAAAATATTTGGTAATTTTTACACGTAGATATTGATTTGAAATCAAAGTTACCAGTTAGGTATATTTATCTACTGGGTATTTTACATAAAGTTATATATAAGTATTTACATGAAATCAGTTTCCAGCACACAAAATTCAGAAACGTGGTCCCAATTTTCGTAAAAAATGGTTCACTTTTTTTGTCGCAAACAATTAATAGCAAAATTTGTTCCAAGCAGCATTTATTTACGTATATATTTTATGAACTACATATGGCTTTTAGATCCTGTTGAGGGTATTAGGTAACAGTTTTTAAAAGTTCTGAAAGACTCCTTAAACATTTAAAGACAGTTTGAGTTCTTTTTGAAGCAAAAAAAAAAAAAAAACCTTTGAACAATGTCTACTATTTCTGACATAAATTTGAGTGATGTTTCACTTTATTCTAAAATCGTTTTAGTTGTGGGTGACGACTCAACTATTTCGCAGTTTACTTTTTATATAATCCAATAATACCGATGTAGAAGTTCTATTCTTTGGATATAGCGAAACACGGGGTGGCTTTGTAATGATTTAGTTTTTTTTTTTTTGCTATGTTTCAACAAAATATTGTTGAATCTTTGTTACAAAATTCGATTAGGCTTCTTACGGGTATAATCACTGGGCACTGTATGATTGGACGCATGTCGGAACGTATGGATTACCGTCGTTATAGCTATTGTAGAAGTTGTTTGGATGAGGAGGAGGATGAATCGGTACAACACCTTCTATGTGACTGCCCAGCCTTACAAGACTTATAGTATTATATCTTGGTAGAGCTCTTTTCCATGATCTGGACTGTCTCAGAGATGTGTCACTAGTAAATATGATCAGATTTATTAGAAGTACCGGCTGGTTCTCAAGGGGATCACAAGAAGCACATAGTCAACGATATTAGGAAGGGCAACTATTCTCCCTTTATGTATGACATTTCAACATAAGGGAATGATAATTATAAGAATATCACAATAAGCCACAAGGCCTCCGAGAGAACTCGAAACCCAAGTAACCTAACCTTGTTACAATGTAATAGTCCTCTACGTCTAAGTATTCGAGTAGAGTCAATAAAGCTATGTTTTGATAATTCCACACCAGAAGTAAAGGTGTTAAAGGTGTATTGTATCGATATTTTTGAAAAGAGTCCAGATCCAACATGTGGCGTTGAGGTTACTAATAAGATAAAGTATTCCATACCTCAGACAAATCGTTCAGTATATGTATGTATAAGTGATTACGCGAGTAATGTTGGGTTCCAACTCTTGAATCGTATCTGGCTTAACGACGAATTCTTTTCACTCCAAACAAAAAAATCCAGAGGTGTACTTAATATCATATGAAATTAGCTGCTCAATAAAATGATTTCTTTATAAACCTACATGTTGCTCGAAGAGCATGAAAAACATTACTCGCAGAACGCTGATCAATACAGTTGAATAATTTGGCAACGTTGTTGCGTTGTTGTTGTAAGGCTTTGTATAGTGAATTGTCAAACAATACTGAAAAATTAGTATTAAAATTTAAAGCATTTGAAGATAGTGTCTGAAGATTATACATTTTTAGTTCCAAGCAACATTACGAATGATATTGAATTCAAAATATTTAACAAGTAGACGGATCCGATCAGTTCATTGCTATAGCAGTCGCTTTGCGCATCTGATATTAGTCCAAGTCAGGTATCTTCTTTCCAGAATTTGTATCCTTATACTGGCTGACTAGCATAGAAGAAGTACTGTACGAAATATATGACTACAGGGGCAAAACTTAATTAAAAACAAGTAAGAAGTCCGAGAATGAAATACCCAACTACGGGTATATGAGTAAATTATAGACCGATCGCTCGCTCGATAGATTTAGATTTCTGTGCATACAAAACTTATTTGAGGTAAATAAAAGGTTTTCCAACAAGAGGTGTTATTTTGAATCACCCAGTATTTCGGTAGCTGGTTCTTTTGGAGCTTTTATTCTTTGACATTTGACAAGTAGAAACTATACAGAATTTGGTGGAAAAATTCGAGCTGTTGGGATAAGTGAGTAAGTCGCTCAAGAACAACTGCGAATATTGCTGCTGTAGCCCACAGTGTTGAAGAAAACCCAGGTTTGTCCATTCCTCGTCGTTCTTTGGAATTGGGCATTCCACAAACGTCATTACTGTATGTTATGGTCGGAATTGGATGATATCGATCTGGACAACGTTTACTTTCAACAAGACGGTGTGCCACACAAGCAACGAAACCATTGGTATTTTACGGGAAAAGTTTCTGGACCGTGTTATCTCTCGAACAGGTGATCACAATTGGATCTTGCGACTTCTTTTTTGGGGCCAAGTAAAAGATAAGGTCTACACCAACAGACCAGCGTCGATTCAAGACCTCAAAGATAGAATTCGTGAGGCTATCGAGGACATAGGGCAGCCACTTTGCGATTTGGTTGTGGCAAATTTCATGAAAAGAATATGGTCCTGTAACCGTGGTCGTGGTGGCCATTTGGCTGATGTTGTTTTTCATTATTAACGGAAAATCCGTTATTATAACATGCAACAACTTGTAAAATATTTATGCATGTTAAAGTAATTTCCGTAAGTGGGCCTAATATGGGATCAATCAACTTAGGGACTTATTTGTGTTAAATTTTTTTTAGATATCAAAATTATGAAGTTGTTAAAGTGAATTATAATTAATTATGTAGACAATTTTTTATGAAGAAATTTGTGTAGATATCTATATAAATTAAATACTTATGACCAATTAAGTCCTATTTCAGAAGGACATTTGTATGGGGCCTAGAAAAATTAATGCAGCGTTTTCAACCAATTTCAATACGCTTTGTACTTGGACCGAACAAAACGGCTGTACCAAATTTTGTCGAAATATCTTGTCTTTTATGATGTCCTACAAATAGCATTGAGTATAAAGAAATCAGCAAACCAAATAAAACGAACAGGAGTTTTTGTCGAGAGCCTATATATGAAAGATGTCAACTCGAAATTTGTTAAAAAATATGGGAATTTATATAAGTTGTAGCATGATTTTTGTATCATGAGTTGCAGATTTTTTTTGAACAAATGTGCTAACTTTAACAAAACTAGTCGAAAATGTGTTAAATATAAGTTTTTGTAAGTTCCAATAAGTATGAATTAGTTAATTTATTTAAAATATATTATGGTATAATATTACTTGATTTAAATATAGTTTTGCTCTCGTTGTGTACATAATTATGAAATAAAAACTAAATGCATGAAAATCTTCAAAAAATTTTACTAAATATATATGTCCTTATTCGCATATTCTCAATAAAGATTTGGTTTTGTGGTAAAGTCACTATTAAATTAAAATAACATATATTTATGCCATAAAACACTTTAATAAAAATAAGTAAAACCCAAATATACTCACCCTTATATAATGATGTGCAAAGGCAAGTTGTACAGCAGTGCCATCTATGAGAAATGTAACAAACTACAGCATCATAGTGTGTATTTATGTGTGTTTATGTCCTTCCACAGCATCAATCACGCATACACCAAAAGTATTTGCACACACACGCACAAACATCCACAAGTCGATAAGGCAGTATTTTTTTTTGCACTGTGGATAAAAGGATAATAGACAAATAATGTTAGAATGTATGTATGCAAATTTGAATTGTTTCCAATAAGAATTTCATGTTGAGTTTTGCAAAAATGCAAAATATAAAAAATAATCAAATTTGCAATGTTAGTGTTAGGGAAATGTGGTGAATAAAACTCTAAAACAGGGTGACAAAAATTTGTTTGATTGTTTAAAATTTTTATTATTTTATAAGGGTTTTAAAAAATAGGAATGAAACGAACCTTTACTTTTTTGAATTCGATAATATTTTGTTACGTGATTCTAGGGACATACAAAATTTAATGTCCTCCAGAATTTCGAAATTCGCTTTAGTTTGGTTTTTGTATAGGTTCAAAGTTCATATCTTTTAACAGATGCGTGAAAAATAACTAAAGTAGCACTGTTAATAACTTTTGGACTGGTAATCAGAATTTATAATTTTTGATCTCATATTAATCCTAGATTTTAAAATTTGATTCTAAAAATCCGTTTCTCATTAAAAAAGGATATATCAAAATCGTTTTAGTCAAAGGATATCTCAAAAAAGTCATCATTAAGTTTCCATTAACTTTTACTTAAATGTGAGCCATTACATGATTAAATATATACATATATAAAATTCAGAATGGGACAGAATGGGACAGAATGGGGGGTTCTCGATAATTGAAATTTGGGAATATATTTTTATGCATATTTTTATAACTAATTGTCAAATGTTTATAAACTTAGTATAATATTAATCCTTGAACATTTTTTATTCTAACGTAGAACATTTTTAACAGAAAGTGGATAATTAGTATGATTAGAGTCCTTTGAAGAAAGATATCTCCAAATTTCATGTCCTTAATTTTCGAATATTGTTTCTCATTCATACTATTGGGAAAAATATCCCAAAAATTTAAAATAAGATTCAAAGGATATCATAAGATAAAGGTTACCTTTCCAAGCTACATAGCATATTTTCCAATAAATGTTTACTTAAGAAAGATATTTTTATTCAATGTATAAAATCGGTTTATTTAGTATAATAACTATCTGTATCATTATTATCTGAATCATTCGTTATGACATTAAGAAGTGAGATCCCAAAATTCTTAACTTAACGTTTAACGTTTAACGTTTTTCATTAAAACTTTTAACCCAAGTATTATTTGATTTTTTTTTTATCAAGTTACCTTTGTAAAACATGTCAGTTATTATGTTTAATGTCAATTATATTAATTTGTTGTTAATTTGATTAAAATGAGTGAGCAGAAAAAAGTGCGTACTAAAATTATTAAATATTTTCAACAAAACCCAACTTGGTCCTACAAAAATTTGGCCAAACAATCAAAGGTCTGCTTTCAAACTATTTCTAACTATTTCTAATTAAGCAGTACCGGAACAACTTGTCCGTTTATATAAAACCTGGTTCAGGTAGAAGGAATGGTCCACATGATGTTTCTAAAGCCAAAAAATAGAAAGCATTTTCAAAAGAGCTCCCAAGACATCCGGTAAGAAAGCAGCCCGGTTAGGTCAGTACTCGGAGTATTTGGTACGAAAAGTTAAAGCCAATGCAGGGTTAAAAACATACAAGGCTCAAAAAGTTCCTAACAGGAACTCTGCTTAAAATTTAGAGCACGGAAATCGAAGTGAAACTTTATACAAAAAAATATACCTGCTACATAATGGATGTCGAAATGTACGTATGGAAAATTTTTCGCAGCTTCTGGGTCAATTTTTTATGTTGCAGATGCTCGAGGGAATGTTGAAGAAAAGTTTGGGACCCAAAAGCAGACAAAACTTCCAAAATTTCCATTCATAAGACGTCTTAATGTGTCAACTTATTTTTGGCCTGATTTGGCATCTGTCACTGTGGTAAGAAAGGTCTTGAGTGGTACAAGACCAATAATGTGGTATTTGTACCAAGAGAGGCAATTCCTCCAAACTGCCTGGAGCTGAGTCCAGTGGATAGATATTGGACTTTTGTTAAAAGAGAATTGAAGAGCACAGAAAAGGTGTCCAAAAATGTGGTAGCTTTTAAATGGAGATGGACAACCTGTTCGAACAAAGTGACATAAAGCACTATAAAAACCATAATGGAAGGGTTTTCGAAAAAGGTTCAAAATTTCATCATTAGTAATTAAAACTATAAAAATATATATTTTTTTTTTTTTTGTAAATTAGTGTTACAAATTTCAATAAAATAAAAAAAAAGATTCAACACTGTAAGTTTAGTGGTTTCATTTTTATTAACCATTATGGTTTTTATAGTGCTTTATGTCACTTTGTTCGAACAGGTTGTCCATCTTCGTTTAAAAGCTACCACACTTTTGGACACCTTTTCTTACTCTTCAATTCTCATCTACCGATGACGCTTTGATGGCACAAAATTCGACATTTTCGAAGAAAAAAAACGTTGTTGTTTACACTATAATGTTCAATAACTAAGTGAGAATAAATTACAGATATGTTCCCATTCAAAATGACATATAGTTATGAAAAACAAAAAGTGCGTTCAAAAGATACGCCATATATTGTAAATCCTGCATTTTTAAGTCATCACCCATATATTCGAAGTATTTTGGTTTTTCTTCGATATATTAAGACATGTTTACTGAATGTTTATTATCTTGACATACCCTCATTGTCCCTCTCTGAATTTTGTAGGTATTGTTAACCATACAATGACCTATAATTGAGGACAATTTTTAGAAAATGGAAGGTAGCATTTGTGAAATATCCATTGTTTAAGGACAATTTGTTGGTCCTATATCCTGTGTCCAAAGGAAAATAATTTTTAGGACAATTTCTTGAAACTAGGGTATATAAGCGTTACTATAAGACGAATATTGTACAAATTGGATAAGCGATTAAAAAGTTTTATACCATTGTGATTTTATGTCATTTTATATAAAATAAGAACTTTAAATCTCGACAAAAACAAAGCGAATTTATAATTTTTGAGCAAATTCAAATTTTTTATGACCATAAAGAACTTGTGTATCAAGTTGAACATTTTTGTCCTGTCGAACATTTTTCATTGAGCCATGCCTTAAATTCAGCCTGCTTCTTAATAGTTGCTTTTATTCGTTTTTTTTTTTAATTTTATTCATTACATATGTTGTAAAATCCACTATAAAGTATT
The DNA here is from genome assembly GCA_942486065.2 of Calliphora vomitoria. Taxonomy (NCBI): domain Eukaryota; kingdom Metazoa; phylum Arthropoda; class Insecta; order Diptera; family Calliphoridae; genus Calliphora; species Calliphora vomitoria. The sequence continues at coordinate 56,801,566 of OW818031.2, read as the reverse complement.
TATGTTTAAAATAAATGATCAAGGTGTATTTTAAATACAATAAACAAGTGCTAGCAGACACTAATTCATTTTGGGTGTAACATTAATTTGTCATGCAGCAAATATAGTTATAGCCTTTTCAAAAAAACTAAAATTCCTTGCAATATCACTTTAAACTAATTTAAAAATACAAAAATAAATTAAAAATAATGACTTCACATACAGAAAATTGTTGCCCAACTTCATTCATTAACTAAACAAGTCAATAAATATATAATATAAGAAACCAATAATAATTTCTGTTTTTTTGCTTTGGGCCACTTTGACAGGTATTTAACCAGGCAGCTTAATTCTGGAACAAATTACTTTTATTGCACATGAGACACAGAGCAGACGAAAGGCTGTGCTATTGGCCTTGAAATTATTAAAAAATAATTAAATTTTATTTTGATCGAAAGTAATGCCACAAATTTTTTATAATTACTTTTTAACAATGCAATGTCATCATTGTCCTCGCCATCACCATCATCATCATTTTAATGGGACCAACTCCATTGTCAGCCACTCCATCATGTAAGTGGTACGTTGATGTTGATATTATTGTTGTTATTGTTACTTATTGTGCAAAATTATAAATATAAATTTAATATTTAATTTCATTTCAACCATGTCCATTCAGCTCAATGATACATTTAAGTACGAGTTTATTTTAAAATTACTTACAGGAGTAACACACAAAAAAAACCATGTGAATTTATTTACTTACGACCAGAATGAAGTTAATGTTTCCAAGTGAGGGGGAATGATTGCATTTTGTAATTTGTACCCGTATGAAGGAGACATTATTAAGGCAGGTTGTAATAAATGTAATTTTAATGAACATGAATGCCGCAAATGCCCATCATACCGGTTGTAAATAATATTGGACTGAACTGCATTTGCTGAAATTATTACTAACAGCTGCCAATATTCCATTTAGCTGCTTTTAGACAATTCATTTCGTTAGTTGTTTGGTTGTTTGTTGCAGCAATTTCATATTTTTATTATTCTAAGGATCACTTTTTGTGGTTTTGACTTTTAATATTTATCCTTAAGCATTGAAATGCTGGAGGATATTGTTGTTATATGTATACGAGTTAGACTTGCGTTAAGAAAAGCATGATTTTTTATATAAAAACGATATTTGTTCAGCTTAAAAAATATAATAAAGGTTCTCATTTAAACGCTTAAGTTTCCCATTTGTGCAAATGTGCAAATGTGCAAATTTGCGCGACGTGTTTCACCTTTTAAATTTTGTGCAATTTTATACAGAAAGTGTCTATTTGGTAAAAATGTCAAACAAAAATAAATTCAACAAATGCTTAAAAAAAAGTTTTAAAAATTGTATAAATTGAAATTCTAAAAATTTCTAATAAAAATGAAATCTTTGGATCAAAGAATGGTAAACATAGTTTGGAAGATTTTGCTTGTGTTCTAGCTGTTGGTTAATATATCCATACACAATGGCATAAAATCCAATAATTCTGGTCGCGCAAACTTATCGGAGTTGTGCAAACGAATTTTCATACAATTTTTGACAGTTCATTTCCAAGAGTGTAAAAATGCATAGTTTGCGATTTTAATATTTTGATGCTCTACCTTCGTTTTTCAAAACATCATAGAATCAACCAACTTTTTTGCAAACGTTCTTGAAAATGGAAAACCACTCTTCCTGGATTTTTTCCCACAATTCTTCCTTATTTTTCAGACTGAAACCCTCCAGCTTCCTCTTGAGCACTGTCCTAAGGTGTTATATTGGGTTAAGGTCCGCTGACTACGAAGGACATTCCATAAAAAAATATATATGGGGCATTTCACGTCAAGTGAACCAACTTTTGAAATCGATGTCTTCCGATCGGGATGAAATTTGCACCAATGTTAGTTCTATTGGATAGTAATTCGGACACAATTTTTCAACAAGATCGGTCAAGAACTCTCTGAGTTATAGGAGGTCAAAATTTGACATTTTGGCCAAACAGGTGTTTTTTCTTATCCATATAACTTATTACCTATTGTTCTTAGCAAAATGTGTCCCAAATAGTTTAGATAGCTATTTATGCAATCTTTGAAAAAAAAAAATTAAAAAAAATAAATAAAATATTTTAGATTTTTTTTAAAAAAAAACAAAAACATTGTTGACTTTTTTTTCAAAATGGGCCCTTTTTATTTTTTTTAAGAAAGCTTAGGTCTTTTCCTAAGCGACCTATATGGTCGCTTAGTGGGATGCGAGTGGGATATATATCAAAAAAAATATTTTGTAACTCAAGATATAAAATTTTTGACTTTTTTTGCAAAATCAAAAACTTTGTTGACTTTTTTTTTTAAAATGGACCCATTTTTTAATTTTTTTTTTGCTCAGAAGAAAGCTTAGGTCTTTTCCTTTAAAACCTTTTTGGTCGCTTAGTGGGATGCGAGTGGGATATCTATCAAAAAAATGTTTTGTAACTCAAGACATAAAATTTTTTACTTTTTTTTTGCAAAATCAAAAACTTTTTTGACTTTTTTTCCAAAATGGACCCTTTTTTTATTTATTTTTTTTTTTCTCAAAAAAAAGCTTAGGTCTTTTCCTTTAAAATCTTTTTGGTCGCTTAGTGGGATGCGAGTGGGATATCTATCAAAATAAATATTTTGTAACTCAAGACAAAGGTTTTTAAATTTTTAGCATATGCACTATTTTGATTTTTTTCATATTTATGTGTAAACCTTAAAAATTAAACTTACGCGGAGAAACTAGACACATTAGCCTTTCCGATGGTATGTAACATACCTAACTAAAATTTCATATCATCGATACTGTAATACCCATAATATGTTAACCTCAGGAATAAAAATCACTTATTATACCCTACACCACCATAGTGGCGAGGGTATATTGGATTTGTGCAGATGGTTGTAACGCTCAAAAATATTGGTATAGCACCCACCTTAAAGTATACCGATCGACTCAGAATCACTTTCTGAGTCGATTAAATCCGTCCATAATTAGTCATAGGTCCCATATAATGCCTGCTTCCGATAATCACTTTAACGAGCATAAATCTCCTAAAAATTTTGGTATACACATAAAATGCAACATAAATAACTTTCATATAGACATTAATGACATGACCAAATTTCATGGTGATCGGTCCATAATTTGACATAGCTCCCATATAAGGCCCACTTCCAAAAATCAATCACGAATATAAATTATTGCGCTGAAAACTACCTATAGGATTAACTAAAAAAGCCGTAAGATACAAAACTCAGACAAATTTTGGGGGTGGAAGATTAATAGCGGTCGGCTTCACATTGCACCCCTCCAGTGGCTATTATCGGTCAGTTGTGGTGGTTTTTATTTTTAAGGTTTTAAAAAAAAATCAATTTAAGAACCTTTGTCTTGAGTTACAAAACATTTATTTTGATAGATATCCCACTTGCATCCCACTAAGCGACCAAAAAGGTTTTAAAGGAAAAGACCTAAGCTTTCTTTTGAGAAAAAAAATTAAATAAAAAAAGGGTCCATTTTGGAAAAAAAGTAAAAAAATTTTTGATTTTGCAAAAAAAAGTAAAAAATTTTATGTCTTGAGTTACAAAACATTTTTTTGATAGATATCCCACTCGCATCCCACTAAGCGACCAAAAAGGTTTTAAAGGAAAAGACCTAAGCTTTCTTCTGAGCAAAAAAAAAAAATTAAAAAATGGGTCCATTTTTTTAAAAAAAGTCAACAAAATTTTTGATTTTGCAAAAAAAGTCAAAAATTGTATATCTTGAGTTACAAAATATTTTTTTTGACAGATATCCCACTCGCATCCCACTAAGCGACCATATAGGTAGCTTAGGAAAAGACCTGAGCTTTCTTAAAAAAAATAAAAAAAAAAAATAAAAAGGGCCCATTTTGAAAAAAAAGTCAAAAATGTTTTTGATTTTTAAAAAAAAAAATCAAAAATATTTTATTTATTTTTTTTAATTTTTTTTTTCCAAAGATTGCATAAATAGCTATCTAAACTATTTGGGACACATTTTGCTAAGAACAATAGGTAATAAGTTATATGGATAAGAAAAAACACCTGTTTGGCCAAAATGTCAAATTTTGACCTCCTATAACTCAGAGAGTTCTTGACCGATCTTGTTGAAAAATTGTGTCCGAATTACTATCCAATAGAACTAACATTGGTGCAAATTTCATCCCGATCGGAAGACATCGATTTCAAAAGTTGGTTCACTTGACGTGAAATGCCCCATATATATATTGTGCTGACACCAGAAGAAGAGAAACAACCCCACAAAGATAAATTTGTTTGGTTCCGATGGGAAACATTATGTGAAGCGCCCAGACAATAAGGCATATGATCCAAAATATGGGGATATGGGAGTGTTTCTCTTCTTCTGGTGTCGGTACAATATATTGGATAAAGAACAAAATATGCGCCCCATACTACGTAAATATATAAGCAAAATTCTTCAATTTTCTGAGGAAGAGATGCCCTTGAGATAGGAGTTTCAGCAGGACAATTATCCGAAGCACTCATCAAAATTGGCAAAAGACTGGTTTGCTGTCAACAAAGTACCTCTTATGGAATGGCCTTCGCAGTCACCGGACCTTAACCCAATAGAACACCTTTGGGGAGTGCTCAAGAGGAAGCTGGAGGGTTTCTATAAAAAAATGTTCACTAAATAAAATGCAATACGTATTTACCTTCCTTAAAAACTTCACTAGTTATTGCACTACTTCTATAGTTTTGCAAACAAAAACTTTATTTACTGGCACACTTTTAAAAACAACATTTCAATTATGAATATAATTTAAATTTAACACTAATTAATTAATAAAACTTTATAAATTATATTTGGTTTATATTTATTAACACACACATTTTTTTATGTAAAACAGCCGAAGACTTTAAAATTCACAAATATACTGAGTATTATCATGTTATTTTTCTTTCTTTCTTTTAAAATGTAAACAAAGCAACATGTGTTTGTCCAATTTGTTGTTGTAAATAAATGAGAGAAACAATTAAACAGCATTGATTTTATTTTAAGTGAGAGTTATTACAAAAAACAAATAATGCATTAAACACAGCGTTGCCAATTTAGCGTTTTTCGCGCTAGATTTTGCGCTTTTTGATAACCCAAAAGTCGCATTTTTTCCTCCTAGCGCTTTTTTTGAAAAAGGCGCTAAATCAGCGCGTTTTTTCCTTATTTCGTTTTGATTTGAAAAAATGGAAATCATCTTAAAAAATAATGCGAGTGAAACAGTAAAGAAAGACGGAATCATTTTGGATAGAAGAACTCTGCATAAAATTTCATTAAATAAAATTCCGTTTGTTAAACTTTCAGCATTTGTTATTAATTTGTTATGCTTTCCATGTTTTAAAGCAAAAGACGATAATGTGATGATTTATTTAAAAATAAAATTAAGAAATGCTTATTTAATTAGTTTATATAAAATATGAACTTAAAATGAAAGATTCATGTTATGAATACTATGTAATATCACTTCCAAAATTACTTCAAATCATCAGAAATGTTGGACAGTCAAAATTTCTGTGATTTCATAAAATGTTGCTTTTGGGCAAATGTTTCCCTACATTCAAAAAATCTTAACGCGTATTTTATTCAATCAGCAATTTTCAGGGAATTTTCAAAATTTCTTTTAGCAACGCTTAACTTAAATTAAAATATCAAATATGTAACTGAAATATTTAACTTAAAAATAATATTTTAATGTAAAATCTACTATTTGTTGTAGAATTAAGACACCAAATAGTTGATTTTAATATAATTTTTAGTAATTTTGTATGTAAATGTAATTTTTAGCGCTTTTTAGCGCGTTTTGACAGTATGGACGACGCGTTTTGGTTAAAAATAGTTGACAACGCTGATTAAACAGATTGGAGACAGCAATCTGTCAAAAATAAAATACACATGTTTATATGAAGACGATTCTTTTGACGACAGCACAGTAACACGACCACTCGACTACTTTTTCCGCTGCAGCCACAAAACATAAATAGTGCTGCTAATATAATAAAAAATTTTAAAAATTTGAGTGCCTAAAAAATATTTTTATTTTTTACTTTATTAAGAGAAGTTTCTGATTAATAACAGGTAAATAAATTATTATCACATATATATTTTTACTCAAAATAATTGTTTAAATTTTAATTAATTTGGAATTTTGTACGCTTATTTTTTATTAATGTAAAAGCAAATAAAAAATAAAGTGATGCCACTGAATTATAAAGCTGGAGGTCCACACCCCATGCCTTCTAAGCGTTTTCGCATTCTACGCGGCTGTCAAAAAAGTAGAATTAATGTATTTATTTGGTCCAAGTTACACGCACAAAAGCGTAGGATGCCTTAGCGCATAGAAGTAGATCTACTTTCTACTTTTGTAAGAATCACAAGCGGCGCGCGTACAAAGCAGCTGATTTTGACAAGTTGTTTTGTTTTAATTTGTTTAAATTTAAACAAACATTAGCCAAGAAAAAGCGTTGCATGTAACTTGAAGCGTAGAAAGTATGAAATGCACTCAACGCTTTGACGCGAAAACGCGTGGTGTGGACCTCCAGCTTAAATCAGCTGTTTGCTTTGTAGCTGCCGTCTTTAAAATAACGACTACAACTGCAGCCAGCAGCATTTGTGTTAGTGTAGTCGTGTAGCCTGCTGTCTTCAATGTGTTTAATGCATAAGAAAAAATAATTTAAAAATTTCACTCAAAAAAAAATATTTTGAAGGTTTTTTTATGTTTTTTACCGTTGCACAGTGGTATAGAAAAAAAATAGAGGGAAATAAATCTGTAACTTCTAAACCCTTAGTACGATTTGAAAGAAGTTTGTCATACGCAAAGAAGAAGTATTGTCAAGTTTAAGTATTGAATTTTGACTGCATGCGCCCACCAGGGGTTCGGCTAGGGGTCCCCAAAGTATTACACCTCGGGTATGTTCAATTTTAAAAACGATCTGTGTTCCGATTTCAAAAATATTACATATCGTCTTATATTCTCAGAAAAGCCGTAAGTTATAAAGAAGTCAAAATCGACTTTTCGATTGATTGTGATGCATCGTATCAAAATACATATTTCTCAAAATTTTACACTCCTACAACTAAAGATGACGATTTTATTAACAAAAATAAAAATTCATAAACCAAAAAACTAACTTTCGCCTTTCGAGAAAAAAAAAAAAATATATCCAAGTATATAAGTTTGCCAGAAAATGTTTATGTCAACTCTTGGAATATATTAAAAAATGTTAAGATATTGCGTAGATGCAAACCTTAACATGAGAAAAATTATGTAAAAAAAGTTTTTTGCTTTTCCTGAAAATTTTTTAAAATGTAACTTACGGTTTTTTTGATTTTATATGATGATATATAGTATCCCCTAATCAAGCACTACAAAAAACCTCGACGTAGCTATCAATTATCTCTTATAACCTAGAAAATATTCGCTTTTGAAAATTGAATTTTTAACATTTTTACCCCACCCTACTCCAGTTTTTTGATAACAGCGGATCCAAATATTTCCCGATTTTATTGGACTAACAACAAATGTATATATCAAACAAAAAAAGAATTGCTTAAAAATCGTGACTAACTCCAATGTTATATGCATTTGAATTCAAAAATTTAAAAAAATCGATTTTTCGTTTGTTTTTAGGAAAAAAGTACTTTTTGTCTTCTTAAGTTATCTAAAAACTTCCTAAGAAGATGTATTATTCAAATCTTTTAAATGAAACCAAATTTGAAAATTGTTGATATCGAGGGGAGCAGGTCCATCCAAATAACGCCAACTTTTTATGTAATATTCAACTTTAGGGCATAAATTCTCAAATCGCATAGTCGATAACAAAATATAGAAACCCATTTTCGATGACCAAATATGTTCTTAATTATCTTGTAATTGGTTCCGATAACGCCGGCCCTGGTATAGATATTATAGCCAAAAAACTAAAAAAAAAATGTTTGGGATTTTTCAACACTTTTTTGGCAATTGCGAGATTTCTGATTACAAATTTCAAAATTTGTTTCTATTTTTCCATTTTCAATAAATAAATCTATCTATATTATTTCAATTTTAAATTGTATCCTTGCAAAAAAGTATTCGGAGCACAAACGAAGAAATATGATCGTTTTAAAAATTGAACATAGTAGGCCCATGAAGTCATTCATTCAAACCGAACTATCCATTTAGAAGTTACAGATTTATTTCCCCCTTTTTCCATACCTTTATGCACCGGTTATTATACCCTTCATCTTCGTGAGAAGGGTATGTACAAGTTTGTCATTCCGTTTGTAATTTCCACAATATAATTTTCCGATCCTATAAAGTATATGTATTCTGGATCCTTATAGATAGCGGAGTCGATTAAGCCATGTCCGTCTGTCTGTTGAATCCGTCCATAAATAACGGAGATATGAGCAAAAATCCGACACAACCTCTGTAAATTTCATAAAAAAAAGACAATTTATTGCATCCTTTGACAAAAAAGCAACAAAACGTTTGTTTGGATCTATGATGGTTTCATTGCTTTGCGTATTTTGTTTTTGCTGTTTCGTTTGGCGTTGTTGTTTTTATACCCTTCAGCTTCGTGAGAAGGGTATATATAAGATTGTCATTTCGAATGTAACTTCTACAATATAATCTCTTCGATCTAAATTTTTTTAAAGTTTTCTCGATATATTTAGGATGCTATACGCTGAAAGTGGACAATTAATGAAGGGTATATAAGAGTCAGGATAGCCGAATATAGCACTCTTACTTGTTTTTGGACTCGAATATACTGTATCATATTCAGTTACATCCAAAAAAGGCTCATCTTGCAAAATATCTTTTATATATAATTTTGGATAGTTACACAAATATTTAAAATCGCACGTTCTTTATAAAAATCAGCTGTTTTTAAAAATAACTCGGCGAAGTTTAAATTTTGTACTTTGAAAAGATATATTTACCAGGGTCTTTAAAATGTATGTCAAGATCGTTTGTCTAAAATTTAATGTCAATCAAAACATCAACTAAAAAATGCCGCAAATACTTCAAAATATTTTGCAAATTTCATGCATCTATACTTTAATGTGATCATTGAAAATACCCACCAAGTAATATAATAACATAAATTAAAAGGTGTTATTTTTTTAAGAACATATTTCTTTCAAACTTGACAAAGACTGGGTTGACCACAATTTATATGCTGACACCGAGATACACATCTCATGTAACTTTTCACCAATGTGAAGAAAGTTAATACACACAACAATTCTTTTAACTTTCTTTGCTTTTTGTGAACAAGATAAAATTTTAACATGATTTTGGTGTGTTGAAAAATGTGGATTAAATTTAACACAGGAATGTTTTATTCTAAAATTTCTTTAATGTTTATTTGCCAAAGAAGCCCTTTAACACAAAATTTTAAACAATTTTTTGTTTGTGTCTGCGATCAGCTGTAATTATGGACAATTTGTTAGCAAGAAAGAAATGTTTTTTTTTTTTTTGCAAGGCATGTTTAACTTTTAGACCTACTTTAGGGTTTTTATAATTTTGTATATAGACGGGGAGAGTATTATAAGTTTGTGCTAGTGTTTGTAACGCTGAAAAATAATAGTCTAACACTTTATAACTTTTAGTTTATGAAAGGCTAGGTGAGTCGGTTCAAAAATTTTCGCCGGTCTGACTTGTCTGTCTTTTTAAGTAAATAATATCTCTATTTTAAAGATAACTTAATAAAATATGTGTAATTGCAAAATTCAGCACAAATAGGTCTTTATAATCTAGTTTTATATTATATGTCCCGCTTTTATCAACTGAATCCCGCATTTCAAATCTAGTACTTAACATCAAATTATTAAAGAATAGTTGTTTTTTAACTAACTTCATTTTATAACATTAAATTACACTAGTTTACAAGGTTTTTGTTCATGATGTGAAATTATTACTTTAGGACGCCTAACTTCGGGAAAAAATATCCAGGACATCAAAAGTTTTAAGATATTTATTATGAAAGAATGTAATAAAAATTAATAGTATTTTCATTTGTCTCACGACCATAGACTTCATTTGTCTCACGAACCTAGATAATTCCGTTCAAATCCGGCTTAGTGGATGAAAGGTGGTAATAAATCTGTCTATTCTAAACTACTGATGCGATTGCAAAATGATGTACAAACAAATCGTACAGGAGGACATAAGCTTTCAGGGTGGTCACATGTTTACTGTAATCATTTCAACATTTTTAACATGATTATAGTCACAGTAACTATTTATATGATTGTGGTAATAATATTTACGATTCACATGATTGTAGCAACCAATAAATGGTTGTCACAAACATATATTTGTTTACTGTAACCATATATATGGTTGCTACAATCATAATATTGTTAAAACATGTTAAAATGATTACAGTAAACATGCACAAATATTGAAATGGTTGCAGTAAACATGCACAATTATATTTTTTTTTCTGCGTGTAGAAAGATGTTTATTGGGATCTTAGGTACATTTTTGTAGTTGATTGTTTCCTTGAGTTTTGAATGGTTTTTTAAAGTTTTTTGCGATCTTGATCTTGAAGATGAAGTTTTTTTGATTTTATGTGTTCACAATTTTTGTTTTTTATGACAAGAGCTAAAATTAAAATTCCGAACGGATGCAAGATATTTTATTTTTATTATAATATTGTTCCTGCCTTTAATGTCTATTCTTATAATAAGTAATTAAATCTTATAACTAAAAAATTAATGTTCTCTCAGTGGAGAATCATATTTGGAATATTTCATGAGTGGTAAAACAGCTCTACGCTCTATGCCTTGATCCGTCCTGAGTTACTGTAAGTAGCCTTACGAGCGGGTGCGGATGATGTTGTAATTTTGACAAATAAGCTTCACGAGTTTTTTTTTAAATTCGTCCTTGACCAAAGGCACATCTAAATCTCAGTGGATGTTCTAATTTTTTATGTACCATGGAGCTCCCGTAGTGGTTCTATGAATTTAGGATTGTGCCCTCTGTATGAAATCTATACTGGTATTGCTTGCTGTTCTCCATAATTGGATTCCGTATGTACAACTTGGTTTTAAGACTATCTTATACAGGATGACTTTGCAGTAAAGGCTTAATTTCGATTGATGGTGGATTAGCCAGTGTAAATTAGAAGCCTTTGGTTTCATGTGGAGCCGCTTGGCTTCGATGTGCCGACGCCAAGTAAGACGTCTAACTGTCTTCAAACTGTTCAAACTGTTTAGTGTCACAGGTGGACAACGTGAAAACGTTATGTGCTTGCTTTTGATTTCATTTACTTGAATTGTCGAATTTTTTAACCACGTCACCATGTGCCTGAAATAATTATCAAGGTTTCTAGATATGAGCCTAAGAAAATTATCACTTTTTTGCAAGTTAAAAAAACTTGGGGCAAAATTGGGATACACGGATCTTTTTTTGTTGGTCTTTTATCACGTAGTGGTGTCCGTATATGGTTATATTTTTTTTGTGTTGCACTTTGCAAGCTGCGTCATTTAGTTTGTGTTTAACAGCCACGTGACTTGAGAAGAATATGGAAAAGGTGAATTTCGTATGGCCATTAGCATTATTTTTTGCGGAAAAAAATCATCACTCAAACTAAGGCTAAGCTTGATGAATACTATCGAAACTCTGCACCATCAATTTCAATGGTAAAAATGTCGTTGCCCGAATTTCGTTGTGACCGTACAAGCATGGAAGATGGCGAACGCCCTGGAAGCACAGTTGTGATCTCTACTCCCGAAACAATTGAATAAAATAAGGATATGCTGTTGGCCGATCGGATACTGAAAAGTGGAAGCCATAGGCATCTCACATGGCTCACTTAGACATCAGAAAACTTTCCGCAAGATGGCAGCCGCGTTTGTTTACAATCGGGTGCATACAGTGAAGTTTCCATGCCAGAAATCCATGAATTAAGCAAAGAAATGCACCACCCTATTCTCCGGATTTAGCCCCGAGTGACTATTTCTTGTTTCTAAACCTGAAGGAGTTTGACACCAACGATCATCCCACAAAAAAATACTTGATGACCTCGACAAATCTTACTTTTTGGAAGGGATAAAAAAGTTGGAGAAACGTACAAGATATATGTATCAATGAAGGTATAACAAAATTGGAGAAACGTTGGACAACGTGTTTATAGCTAAAAGGAGACTATGTTGAAAAATAAAATAATTTGTTATCCAAAAACCTTTGATTCATTCAAAAAGGTACGAACTTTTTAACCTACCCTCGAACATTATTCAATTTTGACCGATTATTTAAAATTTGTTTACTGATTTTCTGCCTAATTCAGTATTAAAAGTTTTCCGAGAATTCCCGGGAATGGTCAGAGAAGGGAAAACGTGCGGGAAATTAGGAACCTTAGTAATGAGTCTTAAGGTATGGTCACACATGGCAAATATTTGCTCAAAAAAGTGCAACCGTTTTTTTTTAGCAAAAAATTGTTTGACGTGTTTACTCCTACAAATCAAACAGCATCGAATAAAATAAAACTAAATTGTTTGATTTGAATCATCTTAAGTAAAACAAGTTTTTGAAATTAATAAAAGAAATTAAATATATTTTATTTAGTGGTTACGTCTTTTTCGTCAAATATTTGCCATGTGTGACTCTACTTTTAGTTCCCATAAAATGTCCGGATATCACTTAAATTCTTATTAGGATAGTTTCAAAACAAAAATCATTTAAAATTACTTGTATGTTAATACTCGTAGATACCAATACCGAAATCTATAAGGATCGGTTCATTATTGGTCATAAATAGATATCATATAAGGTCAACTTTGTAAGTAGGGTATCATATATTCAAACTTGCTTTATTTCTTATTTTATATTTCAGTATTTTTTGTGTTTAACAATGTGTATCTTTAAGTACTGTTTGTTGTTGATTACTTGTTGGCACGTCATGTTCAACATCAATCGATTTTCGATCAATTTTAAATGACTGATCACAAGTACATGCCCGCATACATTCGTTTCTTTATTTTTCTTTCTGGTCTTTTATCCCTATTTTTTGTGAGTAAGAAACGTGTGTTGTGTTGTTGACTTAGAAGTTTAAGGGCAATTTGAGTTGTTTGTTTTTGCTGCCATTGTAAACTTCAAATTGTCCAAATTATCGAAAATGTTTATTGGTTTAAACAGTGAGAATCCTAACACAACATTTAAATCATTTTAAGGTGACCGGGTCTCAAATATTCTAAATGATTCGACTTGAAATTGTTGCTTATGTTTAAAAACTCAGGTTTACTGTTTTGAAAAGTTTTGAGAGATTATAAAAATTAGAGTAAAACATTATTCCCTAAATTCTTTCGTACTGTCAGAAATCTACTATCAACATTGTTTTTTTTTATTAAAAGCACCTAGACTTTGTTTTGCAAAAATTATTGAAACTGTGCTATATGAAAAAGGTTCACAATATATTGACTTACCTAACTACTTCCTTGGAAGCTATATATCATTTTAAATTTTAACTTAATTTTCTTTTAAGTTTTCAACCAACTCTGGTCCCTCTAATTATAACCGCATTTCCGATAAGTGCCTGCAATAATCATCTAAAGAAAAACACACAAAAACACAAATAATAAATAACAAGACTAATGTGCAAAAATACTGTGTTAACAATGCATTTTATTCCTATTAACCTAAAGACGTAGTAACGCAAATAAACAAACAAAAAAAAACCTTTATTTCAAGAACACTAAAATAAGCTGGAGTTAATTTGACGATTAAAGTGCTTGTTTAACATAAACAAACAAGAAGAAACATTTCAAAAATACATGTGTTTGCCTTACTTTATTCCCTACTAAAGTTACCTTAAAGTAACTAAGTCCCATGTCCACATGATCAAACATTATATGGCTGTCTGTCTTGCAGTTTAAAATACATCCAGTCATGCACTCAATCGCTCTTTAAAAACAAAAGAAAGAAAGAAAAAAACACAAACATACCAAGAACATAAAACTGTTTCATAATTATCGATTTTATCATAATGAAGTTCGAAAATTGATCTTGTTGATTTGTTCATTAAACATTTTTGAAGTTGTAGCTTATACCAGGATGATTAAATTAATCGATATTCGATTACTGCAATTATTAATGAATTTTATTACTTCTTATGGTTTACTTATATTTTATGAGTGTTATTAAGCTAAAAACAAAGAACTGCTTTTTTATGGGGACTTTTTAAAAGGATGTGTTGTCATGCTCTAAAAATTATCTGTTTGTTAACTGTTATATGCAGTTCTCTTTTAAAGGAAGGCAAAGGCAGTGCAGTGTACATTTACAGTTAATCCCAGGAAGTGTATTATGAGCATAATATTTTTGATAATTAACGGTTTAAGTGCTGAATGATTATATCCGCTTGTAAGTATGTGTGTTATTTGAAAGTTTAATTTCTTTTGGAGTGAAATAGTGTTAATGGGTTTTAATGTAAAATAACTGAAACATACATATTTATAGAAATGTTTAAGGACAATAAAATACATAATTAATAAAACCATAAAATTATGCAATAATTAAGACATATAATTTAAACTGTTGCTACTTCTACAAATTCAGCTTATAAATATAAAAAGAATTATCTTTATATAACTGATAAATATTTTGGCTGAATCATACATTTTAAATCGTGCTGATCTCAACATAAATAGTTCTACTAAATTTAGTATGCATTTATGTTTATTACAAAAACAGTGCTATGATATGTCAAAGTTTAACAACTTATGCTTTGAAAGAGCATTTAAGTAGAACTTGAAAGTTTTAAAATTGTAGAAAGTACTGGTTGCAATTTTGAAGATATTTTTAAAATATGCCTTTTTTCGACTCAAAGATATTGAAACTGGTTGGAATCGGTCAATTATTTCATTTAGCCCCCATACAAATGTCGTTCCGGAAAAATGTTTAATTATATAGGTATCTAAACAAATTTCGTTATAAATAAGCTTTATATATACAAAAGCAATATCATTAATTTGTATATCGATCGGTCAATATCACTTTGCTATACACTCAAAAGTATATCTTTTTAGACCCGCAAATTTAAACAATTGAAACTCAGTCATTATTTAACGGATTTTAAATTTTTAAACGACATTAAAAAGGTACGAACGGTACGTCTTCTCATGTATATGTACTTTTAATATTATTCTTTATATATATAATTCTTCTCTACGATTGGGTCTCCAGATGGGGGAAATGAAAAAAAAGAGGAAATAAATCTGTAACTCAAAACAAATAGCCCGATTTTAATAAAATTTCCTGAAGGAGGTGTTGATAAGTTTAAGTTTTGAACTTGGACTTATAACACTAAGGGAGGACAGAGCCACAATGCCCCAAAGTGAGGCACCTCGGGTATATCAAAAATTAAAAATGATGCCAAATTTTTGTTTACGATCCGATTTGAAATATTTTTATATATGTGGAATTACAAGTATATTTGAAAAGTAAAATTTTATATTTTTTATCTATCTTTGTCTGCTTTTTTGCTAATAACGGATCCAATTCTTACTCGGTTTTCTTGAAATATCTTTTTTTTAATTAACAACAAATTTATTAATAATAGTAAGGAAAACTTATTTAAAAACCTTTACTGAGTCAAAAGGTATGTGCATTCAAACTTAAAAAAATATTTGCAATTTTTTTTTTTTGAAAAAAGTGTTTACATTAATTTTAAATTATATAGAAAATAAGAAAATGATAATTAATGTATTTATATTTTTCTGAAAGACAACATTACGTATTATATTAGCAAAGTAATATCAAAATTCATATTATTGCTGCTTAAAAAAATAAGACCTGTTGTGTATGTCCCACTATGTTCTTCAATATTGTGCAAAGGGATTTCATAGCCCAAGCTTGGTGGCTTCAATAGATCCAAAATTCAAAAAAATCACAATTTTGGGATTTTTTAAAAGTTTTTTTGGTAATTGTGGTACTGTCAAAAACAATTCACTAATTTCCATTTCACTTTTGTATTTCGATCAATAGTTTCTATATAAGTGTGAAATTTCATTAAAAACGATTCATAAACAAAACTTTTATTGCATTTTAAAAATTAAAATTTTCCAGAAATTTTTTATTCCCATACTTTTTTTAATTTTTAAAAATTTTGTACATTTTTGAAAGAGAACATAATTTCCTACACGTTGATATATAATATGTGTATCTTTTCTTTTCCGGGACAGCTAGTATTATTATAAATATGTAGAGATTTTTCCAATAATATCCAAAATTTTTATTTAGTTATTTTTTAACTTTGTCAACTATGTAACGTGTCGTTACAATAATATATATGTAATAATAAAAGTAATATGTAACAAAAATAAATAAAATATATGTAATAATAAAATGTAATATGTAACAACAAAAACGCTAGTAATACGAACCGGTTTGTGCTGTAAGTAATAATAGAACACACGCACACACACAAACTCACAAGCTGAGAGTAATACGTACAAACTGGGTTTATATAGATTGTGCTTTATAATTCTTATACAGTTTATTTTATTTTTACTTAAGTAGTTACAGTTTGATGTGTGTTGATATAATTCCCAAATTGTTTATTTTTATTTTTGGATAAGTAGTCAGAGTTTTGTGATAAAGAGAGAGCTGTTATTGCCTTCGTGCTGTATTTCCGAAGTACAACCCGAATCTAACCCAATACCTGCTCTTGTAGTTTGCCGATTGTAAGAACTCCCGAATTTTTCTTACATTCGTACTAACCGTATTGTAGAATTATCGTAGCCGATTGTAAGAACTCCCGAATTTTTCTTACATTCGTACTAACCGTATTGTAGAATTATCGTAGCCGATTGTAAGAACTCCCGAATTTTTCTTACATTCGTATTCTAGTAGTAGAAATCAAATTCAAGAACTCCCGAATTCTTCTTGAATTAGTTGTAGTTTTAGCCGATTGTAAGAACTCCCGAATTCTTCTTACAATCGTATTTTTGCATGCGTAGCCGAATTCAAGAACCTCCGAATTCTTCTTGACTTCGTTGTAGTTTAGCCGATCGTAAGAACTCCCGAATTCTTCTTACAATCGTATTTTTGCATGCGTAGCCGAATTCAAGAACCTCCGAATTCTTCTTGACTTCGTTGTAGTTTAGCCGATCGTAAGAACTTCCGAATTCTTCTTACAATCGTATTTTTGCATCCGTAGCCGAATTCAAGAACCTCCGAATTCTTCTTGACTTCGTTGTAGTTTAGCCGATCGTAAGAACTCCCGAATTCTTCTTACAATCGTATTTTTGCATCCGTAGCCGAATTCAAGAACCTCCGAATTCTTCTTGACTTCGTAGTGGTTTTAGCCGACTAGACTGCTAAACAACCCGAACTATTTGTATATTTCACTACAAACTCCCGTTTGTTTTCTCTTTTCACTAAGCCGAGGATCAACCGTTCTCCATCATCGCTTCACCACTCACCTTGTGTACCGACTCCGCCGTTTCAACATCGTACAAGTTTCTACCGTCCCGCCGCTGCTACGTTTCATAATTTCAACGCATTTGAATTGCTGAATAACTTCGTAGATTTAAGTATTTAATAAGTAGATTAAGGTTTCGTTAATAAAAGCTTTGTTTTGAATATTTTTATATACCACCAAAAAATATTCGTGTTTTATTTCAAAGGAAGCAGACCTCTGAATCGAACCTGGACAGACTGAGTCATACCTCAGCTGGAAAAATAAACTGCATTACAACTATTACAAGTGTTTTTTTCAGATCTTCATTTTAAACAACACAATCTTAAAGCCAGAGCCATTCCGAGTAAATCAAACTTTCATTTATTTTAATCGATTAAAAATTTACAAAGTTATAGTACTTATTAGAGTTCTAGCTATACGACTTTTTAAAATATCTTTGTAATAAAACCGTTAATTTTTATACTTGCAAAATATTGTATAATTAATAGTATTATATGCAGCTTAAAAAAAACACCATAGATTTTTGTGAATTTAAGCTAAACTTAAAGAATACATTGTGTTAAGTGTTAATAAAAATCATTTGATCTTTAAAAAGTTAAGTGTGTATTTTTTATATTGTAAAACCCATATTATTTTTCTACGTTTACAATGTGTAACATCTTATTCGTTGGCAAGAAACATCGATTAGAATTGATTTTAAAAAAAGCAATGGTTGAAGCCATCAATCCATACTTTGATTGTTCATACGTAAGACGTTTTTGGTAGAAACTAGGGTACTCAATCGATTAAACGTTAATCGGTTAAACGATAAATTTTGGTCAGGTTACTGTTCGAATAATTTAAAATTACAGATTTTCAAATAAAAAATAAACCGATTAATTTGTGTCGATTAACCGAAATTTCTTTTTTATTGTACTTTATATAGAAATATAGTTTTAAACACAAACATTTTATTTCTTAACATGTTGCGTTTATACGATGAATTTTGATTGCATGTATTTTTTTCGATCAGGGTTCATTTTATACCCTTTACCACATTTTTCATTTGCGACCCCAAATCGTTATAGATAGCGAAGTCGATATAGCCATGTCCGTCTGCATGTTGAAATCAACTTTCCGTAGCCTCCAAATAACTTACAAGCATTATTGATACATGAATATATCGGGAATTCTTCCGACTCGGTCGCTATTTAAAATCGAGAAAATCGGTCCACAAATGGCTGAGATAAAACTGTTTGGCCTATTTTTGATCTATATCTGGATTACTAAGTCACTAATATAGACAATATGGATATCTAATGATAGATATTTCAAAGTCCACTGCAACAATGTATATAAGGCTATAGTAATTTGGAGCTACAATGGGTCAACATTTTTGTTTACCTATTTTTGATCTATATCTGGATTACTAAGTCATTAATATAGACAAGATGGATATCTAATGATAGATATTTCAAAGTTTTTTGCAAAAATGTATATAAGGCTATAATAATTTGAGCTACAATGGGTCAACATTTTTTTTATCAAAAAATTTTTTTTTCACAATAAATTTTATAAAATTCAAAAAAAAAAAAAAATTTCGAAAAAAAGATTTTTTTTAAAATTTGAAAAACAATTTAGAAAATTTTTTTTTTTTTAAATTTGAAAAAAAAAAAATAATTAATTTTGTTTACCTAAAAATATTTAACATTTTTATTTTAAAGTATAATTTGGTGAAGGGTATATAAGATTCGGCACAGACGAATATAGTTCTCTTACGTGTTTATTGTTTAATCGGTTAATCTTCTTTATTAAACTTCAAAATCAGGAAAAATATAAAACGGAACAAGAAGAAAAGAAATTGAAATTAGTGTAAAGAGTCTATTTGTTTACCCCCCATGCTTCTCTACACCGATCGCCAACAAACAAAAAGAGACGTCGAAAAAGCGACGTCGCGTTTACGACGCGTCGTAAAAATCATCATGTAAACGCAGTGTAAGTTTTTTATCTACGGAAATTATGCGTCTTAATTTCATGACGATCGGTCTAAGATTAGTCATAGCAAAAAAGAAGGGGGTATATTGATTTTGTCATTGCGTTTGCACCACATCGTATATAGTTCTAAGTACTCTGAAGTTATACTGTAAAGTATGGCGAAAATCGGGCAACATTTTTTCCTAGGCCCTCTTAGAAAATCACTTGAACATTAATAATTGTCTTATAATAATTAATATCATGATTAAATAGAACATAAACAAGTTTCATATGAACCTAAATCTTTCTACCAACTTTTGTGATGATCGGTTCATAATTGATCCCACCCCTCATTAAAGCCCTATATCAGAAAAACATTTTATTGTAACATTGATGGTTAGCGAGGTCGACCTGGCCCGTATACGATGCCAACAGGACGAGTCTACTTATAGACTATAGTCGTGAGCAAATTAGGCTAATTGTCTCTTTTATTACAGGACACTGTTTAATCGGGACACATGCTAGAAGAATGGGCTTACGGTACAATGATTACTGTAGAAGCTGCCATAATGAAGAAGAGGAAGAGACTGTGTATCACCTTTTCTGCCAATGTCCGGCTCTGACTAACCTGAGGGAACGCATCCTCGGATTTCCATTCCTATCATGTTTGGACGAGCTAGCAAGGATTAATCTGAGACGTATCTATTCCTTCATTCGGGAATCTGGCTGGTTTAATTTGGAGTCAACGGAAGTACTATAAATACCCCGACGACTACCCCTTGGGTATCACAATGGGATCAGATCTGAATGGACCCAAGTGAGCTGCTTGAGGAGCGGCTGCCCATGGAACCTAACCTAACCTAACATTGATGGTGGGTATAGAATATTCGGCTCAGCCGAATATAACACTCTATTTGTTAAAATTTAATTAATAAAATAATAAGTAAAACAAGTTTGGTGACAATTCTAATTGACTGAGATAATAATTTTACAATTTTGACAAACATAAAAACTTGACACATTTGCATACCACAAAATGGACTTAGCACATTTACATACCACGGTATAACTACTCGAAAAAAAAACAATTGTAAACTTTTTTTACGCAAGCAGTTTTGTACTAAAATCTCAATTTGCTCACAGAGCCAACAATACGTAATTTTGCTGGAATGATATTTAAACATTATGGTCCAAGTACAATATCAACAAACCATAGTTTTCCCAGTTTAAATAAATGTTTCCCCAACTGTAAATTTAAGAAACTCCATGAAAAAATAAGACAATTAAAAAAAAAGAAATAATAAAAAAAATTACATACATCAGCAAAAAGAAAATTTCTAAATTACATCTTTATTCAAGAAAACAAAACAGAAACCCTTTCATTACCGTTGTACACTCATTGAAATTACTTTTTGTATACTTTTTTTTTCTTAAAAAAAAAAAACGAATATGAATATGAATACAAGTAATGAATACATGGGTTTGTTTCTACATGTGTGGAAGGATGTAAGTATGAGTTTGGTGTGGTGTATGTATAAGAGTTTGGAATGTATATAATTAATTCTGCATATGCATTTAACCAATTGAAGTGTCCCAGCACTTATGCAGATGTCACACATGTGATTTGGTGGTACTTGAATAAATGAGATATTCCCGCCTTCTTAAATATTACAAACAAAATGTAATGGAAGGATATTTATATACATATATATGTACTCGTATGTATGAGCAGGCTCGTACTACTACTACTACTAGTTACTATGGAGTAGTGAAAAGGGTGAAAACTTGGAAGTGTGTTCAAAAGCTATAAAAATATGAATAAATATGCTTCATTTCTCATTATTTTTATTATTTTATGCATGTTTTGTTGTTGTTGCTGTTGTTTTAAGCATTTTGAATATAATTAGTAGATGAATATGAGATGAACAACAACCACATTAACAATAACTTTTAAATACACAGCCATTAGGTTTGTCCCATTTCTATGGAGGAAATATGAAAGTTAAGTTTGTTTGAGGAAACAATATCTCTATATTTTTACATTGGCGTCAGAATTTGGCAAATGGATATAAGTGTCCTTTTTTAAGGTTCTTTATGATTTTTATTTATTTGTTTTTTTTTTCATATTTCATGCAAAGGAAACATATACAATATTAGTATCATATGAAAAGTCTTTGAAAGGCGCTTTTAATGCCATGTATGGTTTCTCGCCGAAATCTAATATTCATTATATGGGGGGTAGGATCAATTATAAACCGATCTTCACAAAAGTTGGTTCAAACTTTATCACTTTATTAATTATTATAAGACAATTATGAATGTTCAAGTAAATGTCTGAGAGAGACCTTGTATGGGGACTAGGGACAAATGTTGCCCGATCTTCGCCATACTTTACTGTATAATTTCAGAGTAATTAGAACTAATTTGTGCATTATTTCATCAGGATTGCCGCATGACAGTATTCCGGGGGGACATTTTTGGAGGGGCTAGAAGAAATCATTGACCAATATTGCCCATTTTCACTTCGTGTACGAATATACAATTTTGTGAAAATGAGAGAATTCACTTAATTGTGAATAAATTCGAAAAGAATCCATCGATTTTTATGGTCGATATTTCATTTTGTTCCTATTACATTTGACTTTGCGATAAAGCCATAAATCTGAAAAATTTCTGCCGTTTACGATTTTTCATGATTTTTTTAAAACAAAAAAAAAAATGCAATTTCCACGTAAAAAATATATTTTGTTGCTTCAAAATTCAGTTGTTATAACTCCGAAACTACTGAGCCGATAGAAACGCAATATATAAACAGATTAAAGGTTATTTAAATTTAAACTTTTCTAAGTTTGTTTTAATAACATCGGACTGACACTTTTTGGGATATCATTAATTATGTGGAGAAACGTTTAAAAAAATTCACAATTTTACTTAAATTTTTTTTTTTAAAAAACCTCTCCGAAAGAAATAAAAATTTGGACCATAGTTGTACTACTGGAGCCACAATATGTACATTAAAATTATGTAGTGGTTTAATAAGCCTCTAAAATTTTTTCGATTTTGTTGCCCTGTGTAATGTATTAATGAGGTGTTTTGTTTTTGTATTTTATGGTTGTTTTATAGTCCAGACCTTGCTCCGTCTAACTTTAATGGTATTATGGTCCGAGTTTAATGGTATTATGCTACCAAAAATTGGTACATTTCCGTTGAAAACATCTATAACATGTTTTTGGCGCCACCCTAACAGCCATAATGTACAGAAAAAAAAAATGATGCAATTTTATTTTATTTTTGGTTGCTTTTGTTTTTATTGCTGTTATAGCTTTTCTGCTTTACAAGTGTCGCATAAAAAATAATAGCTGCAACAACATCATTGTGCAACTTGTCATTGTGTTCACGTACTTGAGATGTTTGTAGCTCTGCTGCAACACTCGCTCGTTTGTATCAGGACTCACTCAGTCTCTGTATGGAAAATAAGACACAAACAAATTTGTTGTTGCCCCATTTAATTCGCCTCAGACTGTCTGCCTACGAAATTAATGTACAAGCGATTCTTACAAGAGATTGTGCTTAGTGCACATGAAGGTGTATGCTAGCTGCATGTTACATATTTCTGTATTTTTACATACATGTAGTTTAACGGGGTTTGTTTCGTTCAAAATTTATTTATACATACAATTTTTTATTTTTTTAAATTTTTTGTTGGTAACAATGTCAAACGATCTGTTAATAAACACCTTACGTGCACAATGAATATCTGTAGGAATATGTAAACAATATACACCTTACAATTGGTCTTACTTTACTAATATGTTATTTGTATGGATTTTTGCTTTCTTTTGGTATTTGATTGAATTCCTACTTTCTCAAAGATTCTTTACCTTTACCGCGTTCGACTACAGTTTAATATGTTCATCATTTAGTACAGACACCTTATGAAATATAGTGTAGAGGTTGGAGGAATACTTTTTGCATTTTGATTTTCCATAGACTTTTAAATATAAAATATGAAATAATGCATCCCAAAGCGGACAGCAATCGAATCAAATCAAAAACTTTTGGACTCAAGCCTTTTCCGAATCAAAATTGTTAAAAAATTTCGCAAAAATAACTTTTAAGCCATACAATGTAAAACATTAAATTTTATATTTTGTCAATTCAAGGTCACTGAGAATATAGATTTTCATGGATTGGTGCATTTTACTGCAGACATATCAGTTCTTAGTTGTTTTGTTTTTTTAAAAAATGTAGTAACTTGCAACCAGTACTTCCACATATGTAT
Source organism: Calliphora vomitoria (assembly GCA_942486065.2). Lineage (NCBI taxonomy): Eukaryota > Metazoa > Arthropoda > Insecta > Diptera > Calliphoridae > Calliphora > Calliphora vomitoria. The sequence goes on along the minus strand of OW818031.2, from coordinate 56,777,886 downwards.
TTCAACGAATTTATTCAAAATCTAGATAATTCAATGACGAGCCTATCATCTTGGAGAACTATTAAAATTACTCTTAAAGAAAACTTAGTTGCCTTTCGCAGATCTCTCCAGTTCTTATTAAAATCCAACTTAGATTGGATCCAACAACAATAAATTTATTTTCATAAAAAAATATCACATAAGTAGAACTATACAAATTATGAAAATAAATAATGAAAAAGCATAAAGTATTTTGTCGTATGTCTTTCCAATTTGTTCGAAAAAATTTGTTTCAACACCATATAGGCTGGAATCGCTATAGGCTTTTGTCTCTTTAGTAAATTGCACTCTTTAAATGCTCTATACTTTTTTTTAGATTTCCCCACTTTCTACACAAACTCAATAATAATACTCTTAATCTTTGCTCATTGTTTATCTGGGGGGTTACCGCGTAACTCAATCCGAAAACGGAAATGTTCGAAAATGTGTGCTAAATACATTGCAATTCGAAACGATTTCCTTTCGAATCGAATTAGGGAGTAACCCCCCTGATCCACCCGATATAGGTTTTTAGCCTACAGACTTAATCTATCAATATCATCATTGACGCTTAAAATATTTTGCTAAATAAAAAAAGTGTATTTTTCGATTTCTTTGCAATATGTTGCAAATGGAATTTTGTGTATTAGTTAGCAAGAATCGAAGTACCCATTTCGTTATTAGCACCCGAGTAACATAGTGCAAACAAAATTCGTATCTCTTAGCAATACCGTAGCCGAAATCAGTAGTTAGCCGACCGTGTAACCGAAGAATTTGTCTTGTTGGAATCCATTCATAAGTTTTGTCTACAAAGATCTGAGATCGAAAATATCTTAACATACATATACAGTGCCGGTCAAAATAATAGCACCACAGTATCTTAAAGCAATTAACATGGAAAATATTTTTATTTCCATAGTAATTTTATTTAGATATACTATAAAATCGTTAATTACTCTCTACTTCTTCTATGAGTAAAGTTTTCTTTAAGAAATATTTACCTTTCAATTAAATTTATGGTATTTTTGAAAAATACCCAGATTATGTGCAGTCAAAATAATATCGTTAGAAATTGGCGAAAAAATATAGAATATTTATGTTTTCGTTTTAAAAATTCGCCATAAAATTATAATTTTAATCTATTTATATCGAATTGAGTAAAATAAAAAAAAAATATTTTCTAATTTTTTTGCTTAGCAACAAAAAAGTGGTGTATGTAAACTATAGTTTAAAAAAATTATTATTTCTGAACATAGAAATTAGCTGAATTTAGAATAAAAATATTAATAGATATTTAGAAATGGTATTATAAAACATTGCGTTCAAATAAAAATATTAATTTTAGGTTGCGAAACTGCTTATCGCTTTTAATAATAAAACTCTTGGCACACCGTTTTGGAAATCAGGCCTTCATGTTCTCTACCGTGGTCAAAAGTGACGACTAGTGTTGCAGTTATTCGCTGATCATTACGAGAACTAAATTTAAATTATTTAAATCCTAGAAAAGTTTCACCAACAACAATATAACATCTACTATTAAAGGTAAAATTTCCGAAGTCGCATTACCATTCTTCAACATTCAAGTACCAAACAACTTCTTGGTCAAATAATTAAACAAATAATACTGTTTTATATCAGATTTCTATAGAATGTCCTCTGAATCCAATTTCAACCAAAATGTAAGACAGGATGAGTAAAACACACAGATTTAAAAATTATAGTTTTCTATTATAACATTCGAAGAATATATTGAATATGTGGAATAAATAATTCAAGATTATATGATCAAATGCTTGATAAAATCACACTCACATATAAATCAAAGAAATTATGACCTTAGGATTGATATCTGGAGTGATAAATTGATAAAAAGGGTAAAATGAAACCAAAAACATTTAAGAACGTATTTTGGGGAATGAAAAAATTTATTTGGCATACAAGTTCGATGCAAAAATTTAAAATTTTTAGAATCTTTATGGGTGGTCGGTTTCTTTTTTGCAAAAAAAGACTGCAATATATTTCATTGAATGATAACGTGTTAAAAACGTTACAAACTATAATAATTCTTACTAAATTCAATTTTGTCCCGGTTAATTTTTGTTTATTTTAATCGATTTCTATATTGGTGCTATTATGTTGACTGCTTTTGGGTTCTTAAGTTTTCTACAACATTCCCTAAATCTTCAGCGACGTAAAAATATTTACCCGGAAGCTGCGAAAATTTTCCATATGTACGTTTCGTCATCCATTATGTAGCAGGTATATTTTTTAAATAAAATTTGACTTAAATTTTCGTGCTCTGTCTTTGGCCTCTAAAGTTTTAGCAGAGTTCCTGTCAGGAACGTTTTGAGCCTTGTATGTTTTTAAACTTGCATTGGCTTTAACTTTCCTTACCAAATAGTCCGAGTACTTCAGGATGTGTTGGGAGCTCTTTTGAAAATGCTTTCTAGTTATTAATTTAGATGTAGAATCCTCATGTGGACCATTCCTTCTACATAAATCAGGTTTTCTATCAACGGACAAGTTTTCCCGATACTGTTTAATAACATTGGAATCAGCTAATTCTAGCCAATAAATTTTAGTTAGTGATTTATACGAATTGAAAATTTATCTCGTCGGATTGTATTTATTGGCCGAGAACTAATGATAGTTCGCTGACTTATTTTAACACATGCGTGGACTAAGCAGGGGGTTAATTTACCTTTTTGGATTACATTTGAGATTGTCTGATAGCTGTCAGAAAGTAGTTAATGCATTGGATTACAAGCTACCTAACTGGTTACTTAATCAGCTACATAACTAGTTATTTTAACATGTAGGGACACTAGCACTATTGATCTCAAAAAGTCAGTTAAAAAAAAATTTCATAGACAGTCCTATAACAGATTGATTGTAAACAAACAATCCTCCGACAACTCTTCAATAGATTACTTCTGGTGGGTAAAATTACCTGTTTATAAAGTTTAATGTGACTACACTATAGGTTATTAAGAGACACTAAAGTGACAATTGACTTCACGCTAGTTACAGAATGAGAACTATATCAACACAATTTTTATATAACCAGTTTGTATGAATTACTCTCAAACGTTTAAAGTGACTATACTCTAGATTACTTAGACACTTAAGTAACAATTGCTTTCACGCTAGATTATCTGGCATGTATAAAGAGACCAACTGACATCTTTCTAAACAACAAATGACCCAAAATATATCAATTGTAGTTAGCCAAGTGATCAGACATTAATGAAAATTACTGTCTATAAGGGATACATTGACTACTTTCTTAACTGCTGTGAATGATCTTTAAACAAAACGTTAATGACAATAGAATATCTGGGACTAATAATTTTCTACGAATCGTGGCACTATTTACGTTTCTTATATATTCATATGTAGATTATATTTTAGGGATACTCTATTAACCGTTAAGGAAACTGGTAAAGCCGTACACTACATCACTACAATAGGCCTCTTCCTCTTATGAAGCCAATTATTCTGTTTATTGAGATATCAGACATGAAAGCTAATCCGATGTACTTCACTCAACACTACCCTAACATAAGGGAATCCCAATGTACATCCTCAGAGAAATGTTTGGTTGGTATATGTGGTAATTCCCTGCGTGCGAACAATCAAGTAGAGTCGAAAGAACCCCGTTTTAAAAAGGCCATACCACTCGTCAGATGTAGTGCCATTTACATCGTAATGTATGCTAAAATGTTGAAGTTATTAAGCCCAGTAGGTCATTAAGTTTAGACCCAGAAACCTACTAAGTGAGGTTGGCTGATATGTAGTTGCCCAGGTGTCTGTGCATTTTGACACTCAGGGCTGAACATTCACAGAGAAGTTGGAAAATTGTTTCCATTTGTTCCCTATCCTAGCAGCTACGACAATGGTCGTTAAAGGAGAGTCCAAGGCGACTTGCATGCCATCCTCAGAGGTATAGTCCTGTATGTCGAATATCTGGATTTTTCCTATAGCATTCTCTGGAACGGTGACAGTGCTCATGACATGGCACTTGTGACTAAGTAGCCTTCATAATGTCAACTAGTGCCAATTAGGGATGTAATAGAGTAAATAACGACACTCGAGACCTTATATTAGGAGAAGATAAGTCCCCAGGTTCCCTCTGGCTATCCGACCTCACAATGATTCAAATTCCTTAATCTCCCTCCCAAACACTAAACAACCCAAATGAGGTTTCCATATATCAAAGCCTGAAACGTCATATATACGCAAGCTTCTTTAATCAAATTATATGGCCGAGGAATGTTCAGGATGGCTCTTAGATCATAAGTAGGGCATTTTGCATAAATCTTTTACATCTGATCGAAAACAAAATGTGTCATCGTTTTCAATTCTTCATATACCCGATAGTCATTTTATTAAAATCAGTCTATTCTGCTTCACCAGCCTCATTTTCGAAGAAATGGCGTTAGCCTAAAATCACGTTGTGGATAAATTTGTTTCTCGAGAATCACATGTGGATTCTCTGATTTACATCAAGGGAAAAATGTGCAAAAGCACTTAGGATGATTTTGCTCTCACTGTGACCGCCAAACCTGTATTATTTTAGAAAAATTGTTCAACAATGCAAAGTGCATTTTTTACTTTCCATATCAACAAATTTGAAAAACTTATGAGCTTGTAACTGAATTTCCCAGGCATGTATCATAATAATCTAACAAATGGGTTACTGCTGTGTATACAATCTCTGATGTAGGGCACTAATTTAGTCGTTATTAATTGACAAATAATTTGTATACATACATTTTAATGACAACTTAAGTTTTATGCAGTATTTTTACAATTATTTTTTTATGCTCGTCCATATAGAATGGGAATAATTCTAGTTGAATTGTTGGCTAAATGCGTTGTCGTGCATGTTTCATAATGCATGAGGAAGGAGGATGAGAACGAGCGAAAGAACGCTGAAGCTGACGAGTGGTTGCGGGACATGTTTTCTATGTGTGTTGTAATACTTAAGTGCAAGTTAAACATAAAAGAAATATTATGAATATTCACAACATGATGGGACGGACACACAATTATTTATACCTGCATTTAAAACATGGTGTATGTATATTTATAGAAGAAACAGAACAAAAAAAAATATACTTAAAATATAAGATGAAGATGAAAAACAAAGTAACGCCATCATTGACATAAAGTGGACGAACCGCATCGTGCCGCAGAATGAAGCTAAATGCATGAGTGTGAGGGAGAGTGTGTGTAATTGTTAAGATGACGTTGGCTGACTGACATTCAACTAAATACAAACTCTCACACATCCATTTAGTCGTCATTCAACCAAAAACCATCCGTCCTTACAACACATTTTTTATATATTCTTTTTTTGTTTGTTTGGTGTGTGTTTCTTATTTAAAACTACAAGGCTAAGGACAATGCCAATGTAATGTTAAATAGTCAGGCATTCTAGCACTCAGGCAAACATGCAGTCAACCAGCCATTCAGTCAACCAGCCACGCAGGCAGGCATTCATTAAGCACTTGTGTTAATTGCATACCAATGATTTAACTTATGCATGCACATGTAATACACACAGTTACTCACTTGCAGGAGTACGAGAGAATGCATTTTATTTATTTTTACATGTATGCGTGTGTATTTTAAAGCAAACAAGCCTTTAGAATTGAACTAAATAAGTATAAAAACTGATATACATTAGGGTGGCTCTCATATTGGACCTTTTCGATGTTCAATGCTACCAAGCTTTAAAAACGAAATGCTGTAAATTTGAGCAAAATTGGATAATGTTTAGCGATTGCACTTTTGATTTGAAATTTTGAGTTTTTTGGTCAAAGTTTAAAGAACTTCCTATCTCAAAATTGAAATAGAACTAACTGTCGGTGGCCAATCACATCACCTCTAAAGTAGTATGGCACGTAGCACAGTCCTTTTGAAACCACATGCCATTGGTGTTCATATCATCCAATTCAGGTCAAAAAAAATTTATAATTATCGACTAATAGTGCTCGCCGTTGACGGCCTGGCCAACAGTGACTTTTTCGGGATGGTTTGCACGCTCTTGGATCTCATGTGGATTGGTATCGTCCCAAATTCCACAATTTTGTTTGTTCACGCACCCATTCATCCAGAAATAGACCTCATCCAGAATGGGAACGTTTCCCGAACAATTTTATCATTTGAACAAATCGTTGAACGCTATATCCATCCATGGTGACTTGGTTTCATGTCTGGGCGTTTTTCGGCCAATGCTCGCTTCAAATGAATCAGCTGCATTAAGTACAGGTTCCCAAACCCTGTGGTTTGGTCAAATTTCAGCAGCTCATAATAGGTAGGACCCTTTTGCTCCCACCAAGTACAGAGAATTACCTTAGTGCCATGGATATTGGTTTTTGTGTCGATTCAGCTGGTTGGCAGGGTTTCACATACGATCTCTTACACTTCAGGTTACCGTAATGGATCTATTTTTCATCACAAGTAATGTGTCGGTGCAAAAATTATTTTCGTTTATAGCGTTCATCATCATTTCCGACATGCAAAATCGTCTCATTGCCTTGCTTCAGTAGCTCCCAATGATTTTGCAAGCTCTTTTTAAGTTTGACAACTATCTTCATGGAGTAATGTCTGCAATTCTTGGTCCTCTATCTTTTTTGGCTGACCTGGATGAACTTCCGTATTCCGAGTCAAAATCTCCACTTCTGAACCGCACAAACCACCTCTCGCACGTTGAAACCGATGGAACATATTCACCATAAGGTTTGATGAGCAATCCATCAATTTCAATTCGGGCCGCCCTAATGTACATTTATTTGTATGTTAATATGTTTGTAGAAAGGTGTATTTACTTACACACATTGGTATACATTACATGCTTGTATAATACATATTCTCAAGAGTGTTGTTGCTTTTAATGGAACTTTGTCGTAATTTTTTGCTGCTGATCTACTGCTACAATCATATAAAGTTTGGTTACAGTTGTGGATATAGTAACACCAGCATAACCTTTAAACTACAGCATTATATAAATTGGAAATATTGTTTACCGATATGTAAACATTTTAATACAGAAAGTGCCATGAATATCAATATTAGACATACTAATTACAATATTTGGAATGCTATATATTTTTGTAAAATAAATTTAGCTTTGAAATTCGTCTACTTGGTCTTGAATGTCATGAAAAGGTTTTTTTCCAAAATATTTTTTAGAACTCCCTTTAATTATCACCACCACTGTCTACTTATAATATGCAAGCAAAGTATCCTGTGCAAATGTGTATTTTTTTTTTTTTTCTAGAAAAAAGAGTTGGTTTCAGCATTTATTTATTCTTTATAATTTCGTATGTGTTTTTATTTTTTTGTAGTTATTCCTCCCATTTTCAAGACTACAATAAGAGTTTTGTCGAATGCATTTACTATTCATGCCTAAAGTACCACTGTTGATATCATTTTTATAATGAGTTTTCTTTTCAGCACAATTCATTTGAAAAATGCATGTTGAAAACTTAATGGATTTTAGACAAAGAATATGATTTTTTCTTTAGATTTCATATAATAAGAGGTAGAGGAGGAGAAAGACAGGGGAGTGAAGAAATTTAGAAAAATTAAATTTAAAAAACACATCACACTTTTATATCAAATAAATGAGTAGAAAGACGTAGGTATAAATCTTTTAGTATTGAAAATAGAGATTTTTGGTAAACAATACAAAGTTTCGAATTAAATTTTAGAACAATTCAAGATTCTGTAGTTAACAGCTGCACGCAGAAAACAAATATTGTTGTGCATTTTTACTATAACCATTTCAACATTTTTAACAAAATTATAGTCACAGTAACTATATATATGATTGCGGTAACAATAATATGGTTAATTTACGATTCACATGATTGTATCAACCATATATATGGTTACAATAAACATGTACATGTTTGTGACAACCATTTATATGATGATTAATTTTATCATAATATGTTGTTCTCAGATTATGATATCCATATAACCATATTACTGTGACTATAATATTGTTAAAAAACTTGTAAACATTTTGAAATGGTTACAGTAAACATGCACAACTATATTTTTTTTCTGCGTGTGTATATTTGTTTTTGGCTTAAGCTTGTGCTAATTGTGATTTGAAGACTTTTGATCTTTGATATCGAATAGAATAGAATAGAATAGAATAGAATAGAATAGAATAGAATAGAATAGAATAGAATAGAATAGAATAGAATAGAATAGAATAGAATAGAATAGAATAGAATAGAATAGAATAGAATAGAATAGAATAGAATAGAATAGAATAGAATAGAATAGAATAGAATAGCCAACCTCTCACTAATTAAATGATGTTTTTTCAAACAACGTATAAAATAGAATTTTCTTATATACATACTTCAAAAAAGGCAATTCTCAGATGCAGTAATATGAAGGAATAAATTATAGATTGCAAGCTAGTATAAAAGATATGATTTAAACAGACAAACCGGCTTGTTAGTGGAACTCATCATACAAAAATCATATTTTCTGTAAGGAAGAGAGAGTGTGAGCGCTGAGTTTGCTCTCCAGTCAGTGTAGCCAGATATGGGGATTTCTCCCCAAATTGGGGATTTCGTGAATAATTTGGTGACAAAATTTCGTGAGGAGGTATTTGGGGATTGTAAAAAAATTTGGGGATTTACACGCTGTTTATCAAATTTTTGGGGATTTTAAATGTACCGTGTAAACAAATTTAATTTTTTTTTTTTTTAATTTTTATATGAATTTAAATATGTTAATCACATCAAATTTCGTGAAAAACTCAAAAATGCATTTCGGGACTTTTTTGTTTCTAGTACACTTTCTAATTTATTATCAAAACCAAATATTGGGTATATGACTTAAAAAATGCAGGATTTACAATAGATAGCATATCTTTTGAACCCGGTTTTTGTCTTTAATAACTTATAAGTCATTTTGAAGGGTACATATCTGTCATTTATTCTCACTTATTTATTGAACATAATAGTGTACACAACAACAAAGTTTTTTCTTGTTTCGAACATTTTGAATTTTCTGCCAACAAAGCGTCATACGCTGGAAGTTTTGCTTTACTTCTTTAATTTGAAACAAGTGCCGCTGAAGCACACCGATTTCTCACCAAAGCTTATGGTGAATGTGTTCCATCGGTTTCAACGTGCGAAAAATAGTTTGTGTGGTTCAGAAGTGGTGATTTTGACACGGAAGACAAAGATTGCCCTGGCTAGCCAAAAAAGTTTAAAGACCGAGAATTGGAGTCATTACTCCATTAAAATTTTTGTAAAACTCAACAAGAGCTTTGAAAACCGTTGGGAGCTACTCAAGCAGTAATTTCGAAACGCTTGTGAGCAGCAGGATTCATCCTAAAGCAGGGAAAATGGGTACCATAGGATTGGAAGCCGAGAGACCTTGAAATGGTATTTTGTATGTCCGAAATGCTGCTTGAACGTTATAAAAGTGAATAATTTTTGCACCGAATAATTACTTGCGATGATAAATTAATCCATTACGATAACCCGAAGCGTATGTGAAGCCCGGCCAAGCAGCCGAATCGACACCAAAGCCAAATATCCATCAGTATTTGGTGGGAAAAAAAGTGTCTTATCTAATAAGAGCTGCTGAAATCTGACCAGACCATCACAGGGAACCTGTACCGAACACAACTGATTCGTTTGAAGCGTGCATTGGCCTAAAAACGCTCAGAATATGCGATCAGACATGAAACCATAATATTTTATTTTGATAACGCTAGGCAACATGTTGCACTACCTGTTAAAAAGTACTTAGAATGATGTGATTGGGATGTTTTGACTCAGCCGCTTTTTAGTCCAGACCGTGCCCCATCCGACTTATATTTGATTCGAGCGAAGCAGAACGCTCTCTCTGGGATACGCTTCACTTTGAACAGAGTATCTGATATTGGCTTGAATCGTGCTTGACCTCTTAAGATGAGCAGTTCTTTTGGCTTGGAATCCATATGTTGCCAGAAAGATACTTTAAATTTATAAATTTATATTGTACAAATGTTTCAAAATAAAAGATACAAATTTAAAAAAATCCCGCATTTTTAAGTAATATACCCAATATGAAATGGGGTTTCGACACTGATGTTATCCTAATCAAATTATTAGGACAGATAGAAGTTATTAGGACAAAAAGAAAGGACAAGAAATGTTTACAAAAAGGCTGCTTCCTTTCATAAGACTTCATAATGTGTCCACTTATTTTTGGCCTGACTTAGCATCCTGTCACTATGGTAAACAAGCCCTTGAGTGGTACAAGAACAATAATGTGGTATTTGTACCAAGAGACGCAAATAATAATAATTTCAATCAAATAAAAAAAATTAAAACTGTAAGTTTAGTGGTTTCGTTTTTATTAACATATATGTATGTATGTATGTATGTATGTTAAGAATTTTTCGATCTCACTCCTTATAATCATATAAATTTTGTCGCAAAAATTCATGCAAGATTTAAAATATCACCATTTGTGTACCAATAGTTTAGAATTAGTATTTGTTAATCGTGGAAATTAACGTATTTGGGGCAGATGCCTGCGCCGACTAAATTTCAAAAATTGATTCTGAGTAGATCGGTGTGTTATACTATTGTTTTCGGGCGATACCAACATCAGCACAAACGCATAATATCCTCCCTCCTATAATCATGGTAGTACTTATAGGTTTTGCTGACGCACCCAAATTCTATTTGAATTCCATTCCTACATGTCATTAGTTGTTTATTATATTATTTGACATTTTATTCTACCATTTTTATACCCAAAAAATACCCATCATTTCAATTTTAATAAACCGAATAAAGAAAATAAAAAAACAAAACAAAACAAAAAAACTAAATCCCAACATATGCCGAATAAATAAACAATCAGACCTGAGGCACAAATCAACATAAAAACTCAGCAAATCAGGAAGAAAAAAAAGGATTTAGTTGATGGCAAACAAAATCTAACTAGATAAACAACAAACAGAAGTACAAAAAAAAGTGAAATTGAATATATTTGAATATCCCAGCTAATTTCCATGCAGATGCACGGCACATTAATCTTTGTAAATAGATACACCCGTAAACCGAACAAAAAACCAACTCTTCGACAATGATTCACTACATTTTTTATGTGAATTCAATCAAAAAAAAAAAGGATTTTTTTTAATAGAAAATAAAATAAAAAAATAATGTGTACCAACAAAAAGAAAAAAAAAACGCTCACTTTTAAAACAGATTTAAAACATATGCAAATTAGTTTTTTTTCTCTCTAGTATATCCCTACCACTTCCACTTTTAGCATCCCAGAAATAAGATAAAAATGTTTAAAAAAAAAATTTCATGTCAAATTGATAAAACTACAAAAAAATAAACAGCAAAGCAAAAAAGGATTTAATGTGTGTCTAGTTTGTTTTAGGGGTTGGGGTTTGTGAGTCTTGTCTTGTTTGGTAAACGGTAACTGATACTGGCATCCGAAATGTGAGAAAACTTAAATAAAAAAAATTTGAATAATGATAAAAATATAAACGATCAAAGTATTTAGAAATACGAATAAACGTATGTAGATGTTGTGTTTTTATTTTTATGAAAGTGAAATTTTAAAGGTGCATCCAGGAAGTAGTAAATAATGAATTATTCTTTTTTGTAGGGATGTAAGATGGAAAGTGATTTTAAGGTTTGATTTAGGTGTGGCATTATTAATATTTTTTAATATTTATACAAAAGCATTAAAATCAAAATAATTGTTTTGTAAGGAATGTACAATTTTAAATATTTTCAAATAAAAGTTTGTTTTCAAACCAGTTGATTTGTTTAAGAAAACAAAATCTGAAACAAATTTTTTAAAAACAGCCAAGAAAACGCTGTGTTTGCTGTCCAGATTTCTCAAATTTGTTTCAGCGAAACACATATTAACGTTATTTCAAGTGGGATCTCATCATATGAATATCATATCATCCATAAGGGAGAGGATGATGGCAAAACTGTTTTGATCCCTTAAAGAAGACATGATTTTTGTATGATGTATTCCCACTAGGAAACAGGAAAGTCTTCATATAACTTATGTATTTAGAGACAATTTTGTTAAATAAAATTGATCCACATTTTTGGTAAATTCATGCGCTGTTTGTATGTTTCTTATGATCAACTTATGTCGATATCGAATATATGGGCAGTTACATAATCTAAAGCGAAACGCAAAGTCGAATTCGATGGAAATTGAATTCCTCTATATGGAAGATTATCTATCGACTGAGTTCAAAACAAAACAGCAAATGAATGATTTTGACTTTTGTGTTCAAATGTCGAATATAATTTTCGATCTAATTGAAAATCATTCTCATAGATATGTAATTAGTGAGACTCAAATCAGGTTTCCTTCGAATTTTATAAAATTTCTTTATATTTTGTAATTTAAATGTTAATTAAACAAATAATTCAGTGAAAGTATTAAAAATATAGCGAAATATATAGATTTCGAAATTGATGATTTTTTTCTCTTAAAACTTTACGATGTTGGATGCAAATATGGTTATGCAGTTTATTTCTCTCTTTGAAACTGAATAATTTGCATGAACTTCGTTGGCAATCGTGTTGTTTACATAACATAACAAATATTCGACACCTAGAGGCTATGAGTGCCTAACTCTGGTTTAAATCATACCTTTTGCTCTTTTGCTTTTGTAAGTGCTACTAAAAGAACCTCAACTTTAGATTCAGCAATGTTTCCATCGTTTAAAGCTCAAATAAAAATAAACTCATGAACAATGAAGATTTTTTTCTGTTAAATCCATTTGAATAGTATGAAGGTTAATAGAGACATGATACATATGTAAAGGGTCTTTTATTAAGGTCCTCTTATCTTTAAATTTAAATAAAACAAAGTGTGTGTGATATACATATCATCGACATTTTTTATTCGTTTGCAAGGCTTATCGATGCCACTATGTAAATGTTCGCCGCGGCTTCTCTAGGTAGGGCGAATCCGAAATGTCCACATCACCTCTACGTGAGATGACCATGCCCTCAAATCGCATGTGCAGAATGTTAAATGTGTAGCACGTTGCGCCGCACAAAGGTGCAGAACCAACAATTTTTGGAAATAAATCTGGCATTTCTAAACGGCAATTGCGATCAGGATAAAATTTGGCGTGGGCGTAGCCAAGGAATTGTCGAGTTTAAGTTATTAAAATGGGCCCTGAAAATGCTTCAGGTGGCTCAAAGTAGGGTACGTTCGACAATTTTTCAACACGTCCCATTTATATGTTTCCCATCCGATTTCAAAAAGATGTTTATATTTTTGGAAAGCGCTCGGCTAGGTCTTGAAATAACATGCTTGCGTGTCCTATTTCATTTTGCCATTCCTTGGTCCTCCTTTTTAAAAATATATGGCGTACTTTCGGACCAAATGGACTCAAATTTGTTTTGTTAGTTACACAACTAAATTACCAATAATATACAAAAGATTTCAAAGCAATATCAATTATGGTTCCAAAAAAAAAAAACAGTTTTCAACTTCAAAATTAAAAAAATAGTAAATGTTTGCTGTTTTTTGCGCGAAACTCTTTTTTTATAAAAAAAAAAAATAAAACTTTCTTTAAGAACATATAACAATTTTATGTTTTTCTGTATCTTTACGTTTAGAAATGCCAGATTTATTTCCAAACAATTTTGATTCTGGCCCACTGTGCGCCGTCCTGTTGTAACCACATATCGTTGGTGTCCATATCATCCAATTCAGGCCAAAAGAAGTTCATAACTATCGACCTATAGCGCTCGCTGTTGACGTCGATGGCTTGGCCGTCAACAGTCGTCAAACATAAAAAAAATTTTGATGTTGAAAAAATCGAATTAAATTACTAAAAATTAGTTTTGGAATTTATGTTTCTTGTCTAATTTATATGCATTCGAAATTGCTTTGAACTTCTGGTTAATTTGAGTTATAAATGTCAAGTTGAATATTGTAGAATCGCAAACAATTTTTGAAATTTCGATTAAAAAAATTCGAAATTGAAAAATTTTTGGAGACCGTAAATAACGGTTATCCAGAAAATTTAAACTCAAAAACTCTCCATGGTAGAGTCAACGGTATACTGTCATATACCAATAGATTCGTATTGAAGTGCTCTTTCGATCTCAACTCAACAGTTATTTTTAATCGAAAAAATAAAATTTCGGTTGAAACTCTTAAAAATATAGTCATAAAATAAAACTAATTTCTCGTCATAAAATAAAACTCATTTAAGGAGTTTTATTTTTCCATCTTTTTTTTAAATCTTTTTTCAGTATCTTTATTGAGTCTATCTGATATAAAGTGTGTAGTAATTTATTTCTTTGAGAAAAAAAACAAAACCATTTAATAATAAGAATCTAACAATTACAAATTCTATTGTAATTCAAGGTGCTTTACAAATTGTAATGATTTGACCAGCGGAAAGCTTTAGGTGTCCATTCACAAAAATTAGTTTTATTTTCTGACCGGAAAAATAAAACTCTTCAAATGAGTTTTATTTTATGCCGGGAAAATTAAACTCCTCTAATGAGTTTTATTTTATGACGGAAATGAAAAGTCTGTTTTTAAGAGTTTCATGAGAAATTTTATTTTTACGTTGAAAAATAACTGTTTTAGATAGATTTTTATTTTTAAATTCACAAAATAGCTGTTATAAAATAACTTTTTTGGTGTCCCCGAAATTTTTAGATTTGAGATATGCATAAAATTTGATGATTTTTTTTTGGTATCAGATTATAATGGTTTATCGATATCAGAAAATATTTCCATTTTGTTCAACATATATAAAAAAGCTTTTTTATACACGCAGAAAAAGATGTAGTACTGTAACCATTTCAACATTTTTAACAATATTATAGTCACATTAACTATTTATATGATTGTGGTAATAATAATATGGTTAATTTACGATTCACATGATTGTATCAACCATATATATGGTTACAGTAAACAAGTATATATTTGTGACAATCATTTTTATGATGAATAATTTTATCATAATATGTTGTTCTCAAATTATAATATCCATAAGCCGAGAGCAACATAATATGGTAAGTCCTTCATCATATAGATGGTTGTCACAAACATATATTTAATTATTAACCCTGAGAGCAACGAAAATCGAAAAAGTCCAATATAAAGGCACCCCTAGTGAACATAGCTTAATATAGACTTGATAAGGCTTATAAATTCAATATATACTACTATTTCATATTAAAACATCCAATGCAAATATGACAAGCAGTCATTTACAAAAATTTATAAAAAAATATATACAATTTAGACCACCTTTTAACCATTAACAAGATTCATGACTTCTTAGAACGCAACTATGAAAATGTTTGCAAAAATAAAAATTCAATTAAATTTTTTCCAGCGAATTGAAAACAAACAAAAACTAAAAATTCCCTACAATGTATTCGAAATTGCTTATAAATTTAAAATTAAAAGAAGAAAAAAAAAAAAACGAAACTTGCTTTTAAGGTTTTAAATTTTTATTATGCCCAAAGGGCGATCAATACCACATTTAACACCTTAAACATGGCATGCGATCCAAAAAGGTTTAACATAAATTTAATGTCCATGAAAATGCATAAATAAATTGTGCGAAAGAAATAATTAAAAAAAAATAGAATGTACCGTCCGTCTGTCCGCCATGTAATTGCATTTAAAATTGTCTATAAAATTGAATATATAAACATCTGCATTTTGTTGCTCAATTCATTTGGGTTGTTCTGCTTTGATGAGTTAGAGAATCAGTATGAGGTGAGAGCTGGGACTGGAGCAGCAGTAGAACTAGGAGTAACCATGAATTAAAAACTAGACTATGATACATATTTACTTAGTGCATGGCAGCTGTTATTTAAAATATTTTTTTAATTACTCAAACATGGAATTTAGATACAATATTATTTATGTTGCAATTTTTTTTCATAATTTTTTTTTTGGTTTTCTATACTTCCCAGCAGTTTTACAAGTGGTCAATGTATCCCTTAGAGACTGTAATTGTCACTAATGTCTGATATTTTGACAATGCTCTTTGTATTGCCGTGAAAAGTCAATTGGTTACTTTATACATCCCAGGTAATATGTTGTGAAGTCAATTGTCACTTAAGAGTCTCTAAGTAAACTAGAGTGTAGTCACGTTAAACGTTAATTTTGTTAAGCACTTTAGAATGTAGTAGAATAAATCTATTGTAGAGTAGTAGGAGAAAACTTTGTTTACAAGCAATCGGTTTTTGGACAGGTGGAAATATATTTTTAACTGACTATTTGAGGTCAATTAGATATCGCTTTGTAAATGTTAGAAAAACTAGTTAAAAATCGAATCAATTAAAAAGTTAGGTACATGACTTTATTTAACCTGTAAATGAATCCAATGATCTGACTACTTGGGACCAGCTATTAGACAGTCTACTTGTAATCAATATAGGGTCAATTGATCCCCAGCTTAGGACAAGCACATGTTAATATAGCTAGTTACCACATAAAGGTCACTCTAAGTGATTGGTGAAATCACTAGCTGGGTACAGTCACCCAGAACTGCTGAGTTGTGTATAAATATTCAAGCGTATGAGTATTTGTGTAAAAATTGTTTATGCCAAGTTAAAATGCGTTAATGAAATCAATTAAAATGTTTTAAAATATAATTAAAATATTAATTTATTATGTGCATAATTACAAGTTTATTTATTTATGTGCTTATAAGTTGTTGCATATTTTGTTCTTTGTAAAATAGTACTTAGTATGAAGGACGAAATAAGTTTTGCACTACTTGATGAATGTTTGTTTAAATTTGATACCGTGTGCAAGTAAAAACATTATAATGTACTTAAATGGTACTAGTTAAAATGCTGAAATATAAATTGTAACAAATATAGTGCTATAATAAATTTTCAAATTAACACAATTAAATAATAAATTACAAAATAAATTACAAAATTTCATATCCGAAATGGGATTTGTATACAAAGATAATTACCTACTGCTTACTATTATGCGGTTAAATCATATGTAGCATCGCTCTTCAATATATTTTGAAGAGTAAAAATCAAGGTTGGCTACCGTTACCCCTATTACAAAACTTATACTTGGTAAAATAATTGCAGTGCAAGCTCGGTATTCGCGACTACCTATTATCGCGACGACTTATTTTTTAACGTTGCAGGTCGCGTTGCAGGTCGCGACAGTTCACGAAAAACAGGTTCTATTTTCGCGACTTTTATGTGTTTGTTTTAAATTTAAAAAAGGGAAATCCCCGTCTTTTGGTATATTAACCTTATTGGTTGATTTTGATCTTCAATTTTTCAGTTTATTCAAGTCATTTGTTGTGTAAATACATCTTTTAATATGAGAAAAGTTCAACATATTGTAAAACCAACAAGTTACGTCGGTTTACCGCATTATAAAGCAACAAAATTAAATAAAAAAGTTCAAACGTACAACAGAAAGTGGCACTGGCAAACGTTGCACCTTAAAGAAAGCTGAGTACCCACACGAAGAAAACTGATTCGTAGTAGCAACCGAATATATAGCCAATCGAATGATTCTGCCTTAGTGACCGAATTTTACAGTTGCTGCTACAAAATTTTGGAAGGAGTAACAAAAGTTTGGTTGCTTTAACCATTATTATATATCAACTGATGTTGATTGAACCGATAATTTCTATGTTTGCAACCGAATCATTCGATTGGCACCGAATTAGATTGTCTTCGAAACTCAACTTATTGATCCATTTGTGAAAGAGTTTAAGGATTATGTTGATGAGCATGGGTTGACTCTTCACCAAATCTACAATGCCCTCGAATCTGGATTGTATTATAGGATGCTTCCAAATCACACTCTTGTCACATGTAATGAGAAAACAGCGCCCGGAAGAAAAATATGTAAAGATCGAATAACTCGACAAACTGAAATTGTTGGTAGTTGGAAAATCGAAAAACCCACGCGTCTTTAAAGGCTTTTCCATTAGTCCTGTAATATAGAACTCCAGTAATAACGCCTAGATGACATCATTTATATTCGAGGATTAGTTCCATCACGAATTTGTTACCCATGTAAGTTAATTTTCACCAATTAGTAAAAGTAAGTTGTTCATAAGTAAACATTTTTTAGGACCGAGAATGTTTGGCTTCAAAAGGTCTGCCGCAAAAATCAGTTTTACATTTAGATAACGACGTGTCACCCAGCTGAGGAACTAAAAAGTGATGACGGTTTAATTATAGCAATGAATCTACCACCCAATTTCTCTGCGTTTATTCATCCGTTAGATCAAAACGTTATTAACTTGGTCTAATTAAATTATAAAAAACAACTTCTCACCCAATTGCTTGACCAGAAGGGACCAAATTTGGAACTAAAATTAAAAAACTACAATCTCAAAAATGCAGTTCAGATTCTAGCTATGACCTGGGATAAAATATCAGTGTCTAATATGCGAAAATCCTAGAACGCCTTGCTCGAATTCGGTACTGAATGGAATGAAGAGGATTTTTTACAAAATATAATTCAGGAAGAAAACGAAGATCTTTCTACTATTA
This sequence comes from Calliphora vomitoria, assembly GCA_942486065.2. Lineage (NCBI taxonomy): Eukaryota > Metazoa > Arthropoda > Insecta > Diptera > Calliphoridae > Calliphora > Calliphora vomitoria. The sequence goes on along the minus strand of OW818031.2, from coordinate 56,759,305 downwards.
GTGCACTTGTAGCTCAAATTGATACGGAACATTTTTTCTCGAATGCTAACATAAACAACTGGAGCAAATGGAATTCTAATTTTAAAAATTACATACATTTTTTCAATAAAACGTTGGGTTCTGTTTTTGCGAAAATTTTGTTTTCGGGACAGATCTGGTTTTAAATTAATCGCGAATACAGTGCGAGCTTGCACTGTACTATTTTCTTAATCAAGTTAGTTTTTAAAAATATGTCACGTATTATCTTATCTAAATCATTTATTTCAACAGAGAAAAAATAATTAAAACTTTTCAAAAATATCCAATATGGTCTAACAAAAATATACCAAAAGAACTGAAGGTTCATCGTCACACTGTTTCAAAAGCCATTAAACAGTATAAGGAAGTCTTGAACATTGAAAGAAAACCTGGATCAGGAAGAAAGTCCAACAACTCTTTCGAAGAAAAGCAGCTCATAGAGTTAATTGCTCTGATTCTTTTGTGCTCAGAGTCAAAGCCAATGCTGGCTTGATGGCGTATAAACTTCAAAAAGTTCTTAGAAGCAAATGCAGCTGTTGTGTGATGGATGATGAAACTTATGTACTGGCAGACTTTTCACAACTTCCGGGTCAAGATTTTTATGTGGCTGATGTACGAGGTAATATTCAAGAACAATACCGGACAAAAAAACAAACAAAATTCCCCCGGAAGTTTCTTGTGTGGCAATCCATTTGCAGTTGTGACAAAAGAAGCCAATCATATGTGATATCAGACATGACAAACATAGAAATATATATTACGGAGTGTTTACAAAAACGGCTTTTAGCTTTCTTAACCCTCTAACCCGCAAAAAAAATCACACGCAAAATTTCTCGTGCTAAAATTATAACATCACTCACAAAACAGCTGACAGAACAAAAACTAAAAGTCAGAATGCATTTCGATCTTCTAGAGAAATGTTAACAAATCTGTAACTAAAGTCACCGTTAAATTTAAAAAAAATTGTAATTACTTTTGGATAATTGGTTTGGGTTAGAGGGTTAAAACAGCACAGAATGCCTTCATATTTCTGGCCTGATTTGGTATCATGCCACTATGAAAAAAAGGCCCTTGAATGATATTTAAACAATAATGTATATTTTATACCACGGGAGGCAAATCCACCCAACTGTCCACAACTTCGGCCTGTGAAAAGGTATTGGGTATCTTGCAAATAAAGAATTAAAGAAAGGTATCCCAGGACATGTCCGATTTTAAGCGTAAGTGAACCACCTCGTTCAAAAACTTTACGGAAGCAACTATAATATCTTTAATGGCAGGATTTGAAGGAAAATGGGGATAAGTTTATAAATTTGTTTGTCATTAATGTCTGCTTTATATACAGAGGTATTTAAACAAATTCTACCACAAACACATTACTTTTATATTAAAGAAAATCTCATTTAACTTCTTTTTCGGATTAAAACATAATTGACCATGGATCCCATATAGAAAGAAGTCGCGCGATCTAGTTTCATGGCGATTGGTCATAGCTCCTATATAATAGTGGGTCTTATCCAAAAAGGAACACTTTTTTTGTCACTTACTCTGTTAAGGTTTTTATATGGTCGGACATGAACGACTATAAATTTTTACTTGTTTTGCGATGTCTTAGTAATTCATATTTCGTATTGAACATAGATTACACTGGTCAACAAAAGAACAATTTTTGCATGTAACAAGCAAACATTTGTATAGCTATGCTTGGAACAAGGATAAGGATAACAGAACTACAATTAGAATGTTTTAAATACGAATAGTTCTTTCGTAATTTTATTTTATTCTATGTTAGAAAATCTCAGGTTTTATCAACAAAATGACGTTATATTGTTATAAACGTGAATGTATCTTTATGATTTTCTTCTGTATTTTGCTTAAGAAATGTCTCTTTGTAATGTCCAGCATTCATGTACCTCACTGGCCCTAATATCGTTTTTCTATCGTAGAAATGTATTGGTAGAATCTTTCACCGAGTTCATCGCTGACGGCTCCCAATTTATTAGGAAATAATTCTAAATGTGAATGTAGGAAATCTATTTTATATGTAAATGTAGTAAAAATATATTATCAGGCTGGACTAAGAAGTATTCTCAATATTTGTATACAAGATTTCCTTGTTTTCTGAACATAATGATTTTTCCGATCTCTGCAGTCCCACTCACAAAGAAAATAACAGTATTTTGTATACCCTAAAATTAGGACAATAATCTTTCCTGCTGAGTTCGTTGTATTGAATTTTGTGCAAGATTAATTTAAGATTTTCATAAGACTCTTTCATGTTAGAAGCTTCACCTAGTGGTATAGACTCTATACTATAAGGGAAGTTCCTTGCCGATATGTAAAAGAATAGTCTTTAAACTTACTTTCGAACCATTGATAGACAAACGCTACTCTTCTGCTTTATATTCTATACCCAAGGCCATAATCATTATTACAAAATACTAACTGATCATCTTGTGAAAAAAACCGAGCTAAAAGGTTTTTTTCACAAGATTGTCGTCTTGATTGTGATAGTAACATATTCTTGTTTCGGGTTGTAATAAAATCCATCCCTTTAATCGAGAGGCCAAAAGTTCTACCTGTTGTTTAAGTCACAAATTAAAGTCGCGTATCAAATCATTGATATCTTTTTGAAATAGCAAATTTGACTCATTAGATGAGAAAGTTTCTTGAAAATCAATGTCTAATGAATCGTTTTAGATTGCTTCTGGCATAGACCGATCGGAACTTAAAGCAGGTTTTGCTTTTATTCTTTTTTTTCTGCTTTTGCATGTAAGAGAATTTAAAATATTCAACACAAAACCAGACCAGATCAAATCAAAATAATTATGGTGTTCGAATGATGGTAGGTAGGTAATTTAAAATTAGTAAGTACATTTCTTGTTACAAAATTTTGTTGACAAGTGTTATTTAATAAGATTTCGTAAAACACTAAAGGTCTACTTTTCATCGTACTTTAACCATATGTGAAAAAGGATAAATGGATAGAGAACCTCTTGACGGTGAATTGGACCATAATCAGTACAACGGGAAATGTAATTTGTTTTTGATAAAGATGGTAGACATTCAAAGCTGATGCCCATGTTGCAGTATTAATATGATAATCCTTAAATGCCAATTTGGTGCATTCAGTGTACACACTGATATTGTTAACAATTTTTCTCAATACATTTTGCTCTTTTCTATAATTAGTAAACGTTTTTTTAACTTTTAAAACATGTTTATTAGTTTGTGGAAAAGTTCCTTACTTTTGTGCTCCTTCGTAATGGTATTTCTATAAATTTTAAAACAAAATCATACCTATAACATCAAAAACAGTAAATTCATATTTTCATTAAAGAAAAATAGAATGAAAAAAATACAACAAATAATCTCCAGTCAACTGTTACCACTAACAACATACCAACTGGATTTTATAAACAATATTTGGTGTTTTTTTATTTCATAAAAATGGAAAAAATGTAATCAAAAATACTTAAAAGCCCATACAAAACTCAATAACAACATTTATACATATACACATAAACAAACACACACACATTTACACAAACAATAACGCGCAATTTACAATGTATGAAAAAGTACTATGTACCTTAACAATAGCGTGGTATTACACAGTGAAGCTTAAGGAATTATTTTAGACCTAAAAAAATACTATTATTCGTGACTAAATTTATTTTAAAATATTTTATTTCTGACCCACTGTAATAGAAACAACAACAAAGTTAGGCAGACCCCACATCACACACACACAAAACAATAATACTCGTACGAGTATTACACAGTCGTATCTAAATCAACCACCCCTCGGGCCAAATGAGGGGTGGCCGAAGTTGTCTGTACACAAACTAACTCACACTCATGCTCGTACTTACTCCCTCTCGGAAGACAAGTGAAAAATTCAAATCGTTAAAAAAATATGGAAAATTATGTGAAAAGAGCGAAAGAAAGAAAACGAAATAACAGCAACAACAACAACTAAATCGAAATGGAAACAAACATGGTTGTACGGAAGTTTGCTTTTCAATGATGGATTTTCAAAAAAAAAAAAAAAACACAAACAAGCACAGAAAAAAAGTTTAATGGTTCCTTGCGGATGAGCAAGTTTTTGAGCATGATTTTTTATATTATTTTCGTATTTTTTTTTGCGTTCTCATAGAGGTAAACATGGGCATAGAAATGTTGTGAGTAAGGTTTAGTTTGGTGGGGTGGGCTGTGAACTTAAGGGATGTTTTATAGCGAACTAAGAATAAAAAATAAAAATAAAAAAAAACAACAGCACAAACTGTGGGTGGTTGTGGGTAACAAGCGTGTGTGCCCATGTTTTTTTCCACATTTTTTTTATGTTTTGTTAATTTTTGCACTAAGGATATCGATCAGTCAGCCATTCCACAACAAACATTTTAACGAGGGTAAAAATATTGTGTGAAATGTGAAATAAAATCGAAGAAAAAAAATGCTAAAAGCTAAAAATATACACACATTTACTAGCACACTTGCTCATACGCTTAGCAGGGTAGTGATACTTAAAGCCAAATAAATGTTGCTTGCTAAAAGGGGCGTTAAGTGTTTTTAGGGCCTTTAATCGAAGAGCTGAGTAAATTATTGAAAATATTTCTATAGGTTTTTTTTTATTGAAATGGAAAAGTTTAAATTGTAATTTAAGATGTAAATAGTTTTTAAAGATATAAACTTTTAGGGCCAATTTCACAATATGCCTTTCAAATGCCAGGGCCCTTATATTTGAAATTAATATTGCAATTTTACCACATGGTTACCAGAAATGCAGTGTACAAATTATTTAATTTCACAATCCAAAAATTCAAAATAAATTTTAGAATTTTAAATTGAAAGTGAGAAGATTCTAAATGATGTTACGAATTTAAATTTTTAATTGATAAAATTCCTAATGATATTGAAAATTTCAATTTGAAGTTGAGAGAATTATAAATAGAACTGAGAATTCCAAACTGATATTGAGAAAATTCAAAATGAAATAGAGAATTGACTCGAAATGAAGGATTTTTTTAAATGTTTACCTTTTATTCATGATAAAACAATAACCAGGTAGAATCAGTAGGGAGAGTTTAAAATTGTATGCCTTGTTATGTAAAATATGAGAAAATTAGAAACAAATATATAAATAAAAATAAAGAAAATTTAAAACTCAACGCCGCAAGCAGTACTCCATTCTTAAATTTTTTGTTCAGGACATTTTAAAAATCTTATATCCTTTTGTTCAAATAAACATTTACACACAGCACATTTCACACGCATATTCTTGTTATATGGTTTAATGTTAAATTGATTTCTTCACAAAAATACTTAATAAACTTTTTTTAATTTTTGATATTTTATTTTTATTTTGTCTGACAATTCAAGGCATGAAAAATTGAGAACTTACTTTTCTACTGATTCTACCTTGTAATAGTTATATTATGCCTTTTATTTTGAAAAATGTGAACAATATAAATTTATTCAAAGTATTAGCCATTGTTAGTTATAACCTTTTTCTTTCTCTCTGGCAACATATGGATTCCAAGAACGCATCAAGCCAATTTCGGATACTCTATTCCAAAGTGAAGCGTATCCCAGAGAGAGCATTCTGCATTGATCGAAACAAATAGTTGTTGGACGGGGCAAGGTATGAACTATAAGGAGGATGAGACAAAACTTCCCAACTACTTCTTTCTAAATAGTTTATAACAGCTATTGCAACATGTGGCCTAGCGTTGTCATGATGGAATATTATATACGGTTTCATGTCTGTGCGTTTTTCGGCTAATGCTCGCTTCAAACTAATCAGTTGCGTTCGGTACAGTGTGATGCTCTGGCTAGATTTCAGTAGCTCAGACCATTGCCTTTTCGGATATTTGGCTTTGGTGTCGATTCGGCTGGCTGGTCGGGCTTCACATACTTAATATAATGATTCGGTGCAAAAATGATTTTCTTTAATAGAGTTCAAGCTGCATTTCAGACATACAAATGTCTTTAAAGCTTCAATTCGTATGGTACCCAATTTCCCTGCTTTTCGATGAATCCTGCTGCTTAAAAACGTATTCAAATTCCTGATTGAGTAGCTGCCAATGATTTTGCAAGCTCTTGTTGAGTTTGACAACAATCTTCATGGAGTAATGCCTACTACTCTTGGTCTTTTTTTGGCTGGCCTGGGCGATATTTTTCGGTGTCAAAATCACAACTTCTGAACCGCACAAATCATCTCTCGCACGATGAAACCGATGAAACACATTCACCATAACCTAAGGTGAGCAATCGGAGTATTTCAGTGGTATTTTTTTCAAATTATACAAGTAAAGCAAAACTTCCCGCATATGACGCATTGTTCGAACAAAATTGGAAATTTTCGACGCAAAAAAAAAAACTTTGTTGACGCTATAATATTCAATTACTAAGTAAGACAAGCATGTTATTAAAAACAAAAACCACGTTCAAAATATATGCCATCTATTGTTAATCCCGCATTTTAAAGCCCAATCAAATATATAGAAACATAGTTTCATTTATCCAATTTCCATGAATTCAGAAAAGTATTAAGAAAAACGTACAGTTAACAAAATGAACGAACGAAACGAACGAATGAACGATTTGAAAACTACGTGGTCTGGCTAGACAAAAGCACGTTTAATTTATTTTGTCATAGAAAACATATGCTGGATCTCGAACACTCCTATTGAAAACTACTTCCCGTGGTGCGAACATGCAACTGATAGGTCAATTGCCAATTGGTACCGCAGGCATTATTCAAGTGGATTTTCGCAGATATTCATTAATGTGTATTTATGTAGAGAGAAACAAAAAAATTACTCAAAATAATTCTCTCTTAGGTTTTGGACAACTGAGTTAGGTCTTTAACAGGAGAGTTTTCGCTCTATATCTATTATCTATGGTTCTTAACATAGGGTACAACTAGAGGCGCAAATGAGAGTAAGCTGAGAGTAACAATAATTACTCTCTTCACACGTACTTGTGATATGTGAATTCAACATACTTGTGACAGAATTAAACACATCAAAATACTTGAACTTTTAACTTCGATTTTCCGACTAAATATAGACCGAACCGCTTTATTACACTTCTACACAATTTTTGGTAAAATAATACTTTGCAGGACACTTTTATTCCCGAAACACGTTAATTTTGCTGCAATGATAAAAATTATATTTTATTAATTTTTGAAACTTAATTTTATCTGTTGTAGAATTTAATTTATGGAACACAGTTTCGATTTTTGCTATTAAAAAATAGAAGAAAATTTATATAAATTAAAATTTAAACATTTTTATAGAACTCTGTGTGTCTGGTGAAAATGAAAAAGGCACCAATACAACCTCAAAACTATGTACTAATACATTCTCACGACTTAGCTTTTTGACAACAGACTTAGGTTTTTTCCCTCTCAGTAACGCTTCTATGGATATATTATTCTATGGTTCTTAATATCAAATGGAATTTTTCACAATTTCAAATTGAAATTCTCATTTTCATTTGATTTTTCAATCCTTCATATTGAAATTCTCAATTTCAGTTTGTTCTCAATTTTATTTAGATTTTCACAATATCAACTTCATATTCCAAATTTAATTGGGAAAATTCCCAAGTTAAAGAAGAAATTTGCAATTTCATTTGGAATTTTCTCAATATCATGTATAATGTGCTCAGTTTCAATTAAAAATGGTGTAGATTTCATGACATTTTTAAACTTATGTAAATTTTTTTAAAAGCACTTGTTTTAAAGATGTAGGTATGTGTTACAATGAGAACAGATTGGTTCCTATCTATGAGGAAATAAACACGGAACCAATTATGCATCGTTTGTCTTACCCTTAGGATCATTTCAGTTTTGAATGGACTCACTCTTCTAAATTTGAAACAGTTATTACTTTAAATTTGTTTCTAATTTATTAAATCTTTAAAACTATTTCTAAAACTAATACTGTAACAAAAAATTTGCCTGACATAATGTGTCTGCCTGCCACTGTAAAGACACACTTAAACACCCACGTTCATACATTTAAGCTCATAATAAAATAAAAATCATTCAGGGATGGAATCGATATTTGTTCATTGATTGTTAGTTATTTTTTCGTTTTTTTTTTATTATTATTTTCCTTCCCTAATCTAATGCTACAAGTATTTACGTTACAAAAATACACAACATTAGATATATACATTCATGTGTATATGTATCTCCTCATACATATAGAAATTTAAAAATTCAATAAGTTGAATGGATGGGTGGGTGACTGTTTGATTGGTAGGTGGTTGGGTGGTCGTTGTATTCATCAATAATACGTTGCTGATATTGACGATGGCAACCATCATCGTCCTTATCATCTATCTGAGCACATAAATGATGTTGTTTGTATTGACGACATTAGTTCGATAATAATATTGTGTTCACGTCGTCAAGCAGCCATTGATTGCAGAGAGGAAATGTTGCCAACTTTGATTTTTTTATAAAAGCTCTTATGAATTCCATGGTCATACAAATTGTAAAGTTCTCCAGAATTTTCCATTAGTTTGTATTAGTTTGGTATTTACATAATCTCAAAGTTCAAATTTTTAAATATAATACAGTTGAACTGCTTTTTTTATTTTTTATTTATTAGATATAAGATTTGAGATACTTATTGTTAGTTCATTAAGTAATGAAGATACAATACATAAATAAATAAAAAAAAAATGTGTCTCCCTATATTGAAAAAAAAACTTTTAAATTGTCAACACTCTTAGTAAGACGTGTTAATGTGATAAGTTTTAATGGTTTCTAGTAAGTGTGTTAAAAATGTATTTAACACACCCACACACATATCGTTAGCTTAGAGTACAAACGTGCTAAGTCTAATTTTTATGAAAATTTAGATTTAAACACAAAACGCTAGAATAAGTAAAAGTACAATGTTTGCTTAAAAAATCGTTTACAATTATTTCGATTTTTTTCTCGTTGTTCTGAAAAGTACTTTTTATGTTGTTAGAATTCCAAAACTTGTATCTCAGTCAATTCCATTTGATATCTAATATTTAATAGCATCAAACTTGCGTTAATTATTGGTTTGTTCATTCAATTTCATGTCGACTAAAAATAAATTTTATAAGAAAATTTTCTTAGTCCACTAAAAACGAGTTAATAACTTATATGTAATTTTAAAGGGTACATAGCTGTCATTTGTTTTCACTTAGTTATTGAACATTACTGTGTAAACAGTAAAGTTTTTTTGCTTCGAAAATGTCTAATTTTGTACCAACGAATCGTCATATGCGGGAAGTTTTGCTATAATTTGAACAAGTAAGAGTGCTATATTCGGCTATGCCGAATCTTATATACCCTTCACCTTTGTTGTAGATGCATTAATTGCACACTTCCAGCGTAAACCATCCTAAATATATCAAAACTTTTAAAAATTTTTCAGAGGTTGTCTTAGATTTTTGCTCATATCTCCGTTATTTATGGACGGATTTTGTTGATTTTAAATAGGAAACTTCTCGAAAGCATGTCTGACAGAATTATTGGAGATTTGGATCCCGAAGATATCTGGGGTCTTCAGAAAATTGATTTCAACAGACAAACAGACTTGGCTTAATCGACTCTGCTATATATAAGGATCCAGAATATATATATTTTATAGGGTCGGAAAATTATATTGTGGAAATTATAAAGGGAATGACAAACTTAAATATACCCTTCTCACGAAGGTGAAGAAAAAAGTGCGACTGCGGCACACCGATTAATTGAATCAGTGTATGTATTTGCAAGCAGCAGGATTCATCCAAATGTAGAGAAATTGGGTACCATACGAACTGAAGCCGAGATACCTTGAAAGACGATTTTGTATGTCCGATCTGATGCTCGAACACTATAAAAGAAAATCATTTTTGAACTGATTCATTCCTTGCGATGAAAAAAGGATCCATTACAATAACCCGAAGATTACAATAACCCGAAGATTACAATAACCCTACTGAAATCTGACCAGACCATCACATGGAACCTGCACCGAATGCAATGGATTCGTTTGAAGCAAGCATTGGCAGAAAAATGTCCGGAATATGCGCCCAGATATGAAAATGTTATATTCCATCACATTATGATATACCTGTTAAAAACTATTTAGAAAGAAGGGGTTGGGAAGTTTTGCCTCACCCGCCCTATATTCCAGACTTTGCACCGTCCGAGTACTATTTGTTTCGATCGAAACAAAACGCTCTCCCTGGAATACGTTTCACTTTGGATTAGAGCATCCGATATTGTACAAATGTTTCAAAATAAAATCCCCTTTTATGGGGACTAGGTACAAATGTTGCCTTATTTTCGCTATACTTTACAATATAATTTCAGTGTACTTTCTAAGTTTGTGCAACATTTTATCAGGATTGCCGCCTAATCAACATATTTATGGCTGCTCAAACAGTATTCCGGGGGGACATTTGTATGGGGCTAGGTGAAATCATGGACCGATATTGTCCATTATCAATTCCACACAAACCTTATCAACAGAGAGTATTTGCGGAAAATTTAGCTAACTCCTTTCATTTGAGCTTTTATCGTGTTTTCAACACAGAGACAAACGGAAGGACGTAGCTAGATCATCTTAGAATCTTATGAGGAGCCAGCTTAAACACACTGTTTTGTTCTACGACCAATATTTCGATATGTTACAAATGGAATGACAAAATCAATATACCCGCCATCCATTTTGATGGTGGATATGAAAACGAAATAAGTAATAGAAAATGTGCCAAGTCACAATAAAAGGACTTATAAGTCGCCACCGCACTTCTTTTAATCAGTGATTATTTACCATTCTAAATCATACCACATATGTAATAAACCTGTATTGAGAGATTTCAAATCAAGGATTTCAAAACGGGTTTGTGTTTCCTGTAAAATTTGTGAATAGAGACTTAGCACGTTTGCACCCTAAGCTACTGATATTTCATATTTGATTTTTATCAAAATAAACAAATTTGAAAAAAAAAAACAGAAAATCATTAAATTGTTTAGACAGGTTTAGACTTCAATAGGCTGCTTGTGTTTATGGTGTTACACACTGCTACATATTTATTTTTATTTTAATATGTTTTATTTTTTATTAATTTTTAATATTATTGTAAGTAGAAAGAAGTAAGTAAAGTAACCTTGCTGATAAAGTCGAATTTCCCAAGCAACGTAAAGATTTCTTAACAGTTTTCCAACTAAAGTTACCAAGTTTCATGTTGCTTTTCCCATTTTTTCCATCAACACATCTAATGCCGTACATATGCTCTATATTCCTCTATTTTCTTTTATTATTTACCTCAAATTATGCTGCTGCAAGTTGGTTTAGTTGGTGGGTAGGCAAGCTGTTTGTGGGTGTTTTCTTTAAAAGAATTGTATAAATTTAAGTCTTATCTTATCTTGGGCGTTTATGTTTTCGATTTTGCAGGAAAATTACAAGGAAAAAAAGCTAATTGCTTCTTAATACCAAAATTTCATTTTAATTTCTTTTCGCGTTGTTGTAGCTATATATAAGTATATTTTAACACAAAAACAGACACTTTCCTTGTGTTCGTCCGTCCGTCCGTCCGTCTGTCTGTTCTTCTGTCCATCCAGTCTTTCATTTCTATCTGTACTACCTGTCAATATTGTCTTATTGTGGATTAATTTTACAAGCTAATTTTAAATGTTAATATTGCCTAGAATGAAGAGTGGTTTGGGGCCAGTAGCTGTGGCAGCCTTATTGTTCTTTATTACTTCTTAAGTGCTGCTACCACACCAGCAGGACACACAAGTAAAAGTCTTTGTTCTTCAACTCTAAAAAAAATATTTTTGTAATTATGTCTGTGGGTGGGGTGGGATGGTTGTTGGTGGGCGTTTGAATGTTTAACCTATTTCAAATCACTCCCATCAACCCACTAATCTTCTTTCGTTCGATTTGGTTGTACAAGATTTGCACTATGTTTCTACTTCTTTTTTTTTTTCGTTCGAAAAGCAATTAAACTGTAATTTCTGTCCATAAATATTGATAACTTTTTATTATTTTCTCTCTTTTTGGCTTTGGCAAAGAGGATGAAAGCATGTAAAAATATCCCTGGATTAATTGTAGACAATCAGACAGTTGTACATGGAAATTAAAAATACAAGAATAACAAAAAATAAAGAACTAAGGATTTTATAAAATGAAAGATTTACAATGTTGTAACAACGAATTGCATACAAATTGGCTCATTTAAGTAATTTCTAAACTTTTTTTGCTATTAAATATTCTGATTTTTTCGCTGTTGTTTTCTTAACGTTTACCGCAATTAATGGTTGATAGGATTGGAAATATTTTAAATTTAACAGAAAAAAACATAATCACAGACAGCTTAAAATCATCATGGAGGAGTGAAATATATTAAGGGAATATACAGAAATACTTATATTGGTGATCGACTAGTATTTAGTTGTGTTTTAATTAAAATTTAATATTTATTTTTGGAATATTGTTACGTGTCAACCTTTTTAAAACGTTGGTTTGTTTCCTTTAAATAAACCGGATACTTTTGATTGCAAATAAAAGGCGTTTAGTAGTTTAAAATTGTAACAACTCTTTATTTATTTGAAATGTACAACAACAACAGTTCAAATAGTCACTCAATGTCTTTATACACTTTCATCAATTCGCAGAAATCCACACACACTTTATAATGTACAAACTTAAATGTACAAGGCAGTTGACTCTAACAACTCCTATGATCAACTTGACTCACGACTGACACCTCTGCCACTATTTATACACACGCCATCTTTCGTGAATCTTTTACGATGCTCTTAACGGACAAACTAGTACATTCGAATTCTAGAGCTTTCGATGTTAATGTTAGCAGCTTAAACATTTAGTGTTGCCATACTTACAAACAATGATAATAACCGCATGCTACTGACGGACATGTTTATAAACATGATGAATGCTACAGGCAGTCGTTACAGACTGTTAAATTCAAACCGCTGTTGCAAATTCGTAACAATATGAAATAAAGTTCTTCTAGCAAATATTCTGTAGGATTTTAGACAAGGATTCGCTCAAATTAAATTTGTTTGTACTATTTCTTTTTATATTAGACTTATTTGTGTTGAATTTCTTCTGGACACCAACATGTTTGATGCTTGTTAAAGTAATTTTCGGAATCGAATTATGTCTCGATCCGCTCAAAATTTGTATGTCTGCTTTAAAAACTTTTTGCGGAAAAACTATATAAATCAAGCATTTATGGCTGATAAAATCCTATTACGGGAGGACATTTACATGGGACCTAGGTGAAATAATGGACCGCTTTTTACCAGTTTCAATAGGCTTCGTTTTTGTAACGAGGATAATACATATGCAATTTTCATCGAAATTGCGACCTGTACTTTGCGCACAAGTTTACATGGCCAGCCAGCCAGACAGACGGATGGACAGACATCGTAAGTTGACTAGGAAAGCGATTCTGAGTCGTAGGGTATAAAAACTCTACATAAATAATACACATTAAAGAAACATGAAACATATCTGTTCGGAATCCAACACGAGACCATCCATGTGTTAATAGTTATTGGTATCGTCTATCCAGACTAGAACCTGTATATTTTATTAGAAATGTAATGATTGTTTTTAGTTTGTTTCTTAATTTTATTTCGAATTTTCTAAATTTTATCCTACTGGCAATATATGGATTCCGAACCAAAAGAAGTGCTCATCTTTTGAGGCCAAGAACGATTCAAGCCAATTTCGGATACTCTGCTCTAAAGCGTATCCCAGAGAGAGTGTTCTGCATTGCTCGAAACAAAAAGCAGACGCACGGAGCAAGGTCCGGACCATAAGGCGGGTAAGGCAAAACTTCCCAACCACTTCTTGCAAAATAGTTTTTAACAGGTATTGGAACATGTGGACTAGCGTTGTCATGATAGAATATTACGCCTTCATGCCTGGCCGCATAATCTGGTAGTTTTTCTGCGTACAGGTACAGGTTTCCTGTGAGGGTCTGACCAGATTTCAGCAGCACATAATAAATAGAACCCTTTTGGTCCCATCAAATACAGAGCGTTGCCTTAGCAACATGGTTATTTGGCTTTGGTTTCGATTCGGCTGGTTGGACCGGCTTCACATACGATCTCTTTTGGATCCATTTTTTGTCACAGATTCAAACAGCATTTCAGACATACAAAATAGTCTTTCAAGGTCAATTCGAATTATACCCAGTTGCCCTGCTTTTGGATGAATCCTGCTGCTTGCAAACGTTTTGAAATTTGCTGATTCTTGTTGAGTTTAGCAACAATCTTCATGTAGCCTCCAATTCTTGGTCTTCGTATTTTTTTGGCTGGCCTGAACCGCACAAGCCATCTATCGCACGTTGAAACCGATGAAACACATTCACCATTAGCTTCCGAAAGATAGCGATGTGCTTCAGCTGCACTTTGTTTCAAACTAAATAATTCTACATTTTCGAAGCAAAAAAAACTTTGTTATTTACACTATTATGTTCAATAAATGAGAATAAATGGCAGATATTTATGCTTCAAAATGACATAATAACAAAAACCGTGTTCAATATTTAAAATTCATAATTTTATTTGGAATTTTTTCATTTTAAAATTGAAATTCCCAATTTTGTTTGGAGTTTTAACCATAGAGAAACATAGAGCGGAAACTATAAACAAAACTCACACAAACAAATTACGCAAAATAATCATAAATTCGAGTGTTGTTTTTGTTTTTACATAGTTTTTATACGCTTCACCTTCGTGAGAAGGCTATATATAAGTTTGTCATTCCGTTTGTAATTTCCATAATATAATTTTCCGAACTTAGTCGATTAATCCATGTCCGTCTGACTGTCTGTTGAAATCAATTTTCTGAAGACCCCAAATAACTTACAAACTTGATTCATACATCAATATATCGGGATTCTTCCGGCTTGGTTGCTAAAATTGCTTAAAATCGACCCACAAATGGCTGAGATATAAGGAAAAAACCGGGCCAACCTCGATTTTTGGCTTATTTTTTATCTATATCTGAATTACTAACTCATTAATATAGTCAATATGGATATCTAATGATAGATATTTCAAAGTCCATCGCAACGATCTATATAAATTTTTTTCACTACTAAATTTAAAAAAAAAAAAATTATATTAAAAAAAAGTTTTGAAAAAAATTAAAAAACTATTTCGAAAAAAAAAATTTTTGAAAACAATTTTGAAAAAAATTATTATTATATTACAATTTTGAAAAAATAAAATTTTTTTAAATTTTGAAAAAAAAATTAATTTTGATTACCTAAAAATATTAAAAATTTTTATTTTATAGTATAATTTGCTGAAGGGTATATAAGATTCTTACTTGTTTTTTTAAACATTCTCACCACTAACGTTTTTGACAACTGAGTTAGGTCTTTGACAGGAGAGTTTCCGATCTATGTGGATTTATCTATGATTTTAACTATATAACATTGAAATTCTCAATTTTGTTTTGAATTTTCTCAATGTAAAATTTAAACTCTATGTCATTTGGAGTATTCTCATTTTAAAAGTAAAATTCTTAATTTAACTTAGAATTTTCTTAATTTAAATTAAAAATTCTGAAATTTATTTGGAATTATCTAAATTTCAATCTTAAATTCTCAATTTCTTATAGAGATTTCTCAATTTCAATGAAAATGGTAAAAAAAAGTTAATTTTACAATTTTTTTTCAAAAGGAATATTGTTTTGGCTTTGATAACCGAATTCATTGCTTAACAAATGAATCCAGTAGAGGTGACAAACATTCGGTTATTTAAATCGTTATTCTTCTGTGTAAACTGAGTTTCTGTTGACTATATGGAAGAAAATATAATAGAATGATTCGATTGACAACAAATCACAACGAATCAGTTTTATCTTTGCAGAAATATAACTGTAACTTTAATAAGAAAACACATAAACAGATTCCCGATATTATTCACGATTATGAACTCTAGTTTGAACCAATTGGGCTGACTTTGAACTCAAAGTTACATATCTTCATGGCTAATAAGCTAAACATAAAATCGTTTTTGCAATGCAACCTAAAAACAAAGTCTATATCAAAGACATAAAACTAAGAATGATTTTTATGAAACTGCTGGTTACCTGCTCAGAAATATGTAGAGAAGAGCACTTAGGATCTAATTGTATAAAACACTAACCAAACATCGTATTTTAAAATTTTAATCCAACTCCAAGCTTTTTTTTTCAAGCAACAAAAAAAACAATTATTTATTTGATAAAGTTTATCCTTAAAATTATGAGAAAACAATTTCTTTTATAGCCAAAAAAAAAGAAAAAGTAGAAAAAACTTCTTGTTGTTATTTTGGCATTTCTTTATATATATTTTGTTTTTCTCATACGCATCAGAAAATTGGTTTTTAAAAAATATGTTTTGGTTTTATCTACTTTCTAATTCCCAAAAGTCGCATTAAATGGCAAAAGGCAAAACAACAAAATACTTATAAGAACAATTTTTGAATAAAAGAAATTATTTTTGTTTATTTTAGATAAGTTTTCTTGTGGCATAAACAAAATGAAAACTGAAATCTCTGTAACAGAGCTCTTGCTAGAGATACGAGAATAAAAGTAATAAATAAAATTTACTTACCTGTTTACAGCGGCTTGTTCTGAAAAAATAAAAGAAATTTAATTCAAATGTTTATTAAAGATTTCTATTTGGACGAAACGAAAAATTTCGATCAATAAAATGAATTTTTCAACCTTTAATCATATAAAATCGATAATATTTTTTTAAAATTCTCCAGAACTTCGAAGTTCGCTTCAGTTTGAGTTCTATAAGTTTATTTTTTTTAATAGAGACGAGGAAAATACCTAAAGTAAAACTCTTAATAACTTCAATGCCAGTCAGATTTTATTAGTTTTGATATCATATTAAAGCAAATGAATCAGAATGGAAACATGGGGTTTGAAATTTTGAAATATATTTGAAAAAATAGCGTTTTGTGTGAACGAAAAGAAGTATTGGGTGTATGACTAAAAAATGCGGGATTTACAATAGATGGAGTATCCTTTAAACGCGCTTATTAGTTTTTAATAACTTATATGTCATTTTGAAGGATACATATCTGATATTTATCTTCACTTAGTTATTGAACATTATAGTTTTTTTTTTTGGTTCGAAAATTTTGAATTTTGTGCCAACAAATCGAACTTTAAACCTCAATAAAATGTCTGTTTCCTTCCTATTACAATATATTGAGCATTTTATTGTGTGTGTTTTTAAATATGTAACTCGTTTTCACTTGACACTACTGTGAGCTTAGTTATTCAAATAGAGCCTTAAATCAATCAATTAAAATCCTATTTATTCATTATATTTACAAAATTACAACACTGAAAGTTAATTATTCCATTGCTACAACAAACATCGAAAACAAAACGTTCACTTTCTTTGTTGTCT
Source organism: Calliphora vomitoria (assembly GCA_942486065.2). NCBI lineage: Eukaryota > Metazoa > Arthropoda > Insecta > Diptera > Calliphoridae > Calliphora > Calliphora vomitoria. The sequence continues at coordinate 56,741,839 of OW818031.2, read as the reverse complement.
TTGTTTACCAACAACAATTGTAAACAAAACCCAAAACCCATAATTTTCAATTGTTTACAAATCGATTTGGCAAAATAACTACAACAAAGCACCAATGATTTGAAAATCACTTAATGATTATTTGTGCAAAATATTCTATTGACACAATTCTTGTTTTTGTAATGTATTGTCATTTGCTAACAACAACATCAAGTCGAACAATAAAGAACAACAATCTATCCATCCCTAAATTGATTTTTCACAATTTTACAAAATGAACAAACAATAAACTAAACACCTCAATTATAGACTTACACAGCCTGACAAACTGCTCTCTCTCTTTCCATCTCTATCACTCTGCTGCTATTCATTTAAATAATTATTGATGAAATCCTATAAGTACTAATCATGAGACAATTGTACAATTGTTCAATATGTACCTTTTTTTTGGCACCCCTCCTCGGTATTATTGAGTGTGCAAATCTGTGTGCCTGTAAGTGTCTGAATATGAATTGTTGACTGTGCAGATTAGACACATTTAATTGCGATTATGTTTTTTTTTCCTCATTATTTTTGCAATTAACAAATTTTTAGGGTCATGTTATTGATGACAAGGGTGAAAGGCAATAATGTGCAAACCTGTTGATCAATATTATTTGTAATAAACTGTGCGTTTTAAATTTCGATGGCAAAATTAATCTCAGTATCGATTGAATAGGTTTCAATACCATTTTTAAATTTCCTAGCTTTACAAGTCTTGCTTTTGAACAGTTAATTAATCTATTATTCACCGTTGGTAATTTACAGTTTTTCGTGAAAGATGTAGCGGTTTTCAATAACCCAAAAGTCAGCTATATTCTCACTCAACTCCTTTGCGGTAAACACGAAGTCTATTTCATTTTATTTTGTCGAAATGGCAAACTTTTATCTTATACAGCGACTATTTAATATATTTAAAAGCTGTTTTAATGATGATAAATATTCACATTATATTGACTTCTTCACCACTTTAATAAAACAGCGAATGTAAAAGCCACCATAGGAGGACTAGGATCACATTGTAATATCGAAAATCGCAGGATTATATGTTTAAACTATCAAAGGCAAAAGTTTATACATGGTCTTTCATTAAGCGCTCCCTATCTTTAAATTTAAATAAAACAAAGTGTGTCTTAGTTATCATCGAGACTTGTTATTCGTTTGAAAGGCATATCGATGCGATTATGTATGAAATATAACATCGTGCAAATGTCAGCCGCAGCTTCGCTTGATGACGAGCATCCCAAATGTCCACTTTTCCATGACTCTGGAGCTGACTTTGAATTTTGTATCAAATTTTTTATAAAAACCTTCAACATTATTTATTTTAGTACGGTGGCTCAGAATTGATTTTCATTGGCCAAAATATATATAAGAGGAATTTTAATTTTTGTAGTCGTTTTTATTTTACTTGGTCATATTTATGAGTCTAAGTAGCAATATAAGTATGATATCTTAGCCTATTTTGAGCTTTTTTAGTCCATAGTAAAATGAGTTTATGCCCATTTAACTATGTGTAAAGTAAGGGATTGATAATAGAAAATATATATTCGTAGAATTAAGGACAACAGTTCGCATTCAGACTTCTATTGCTGAACACTAAATAAAACTGAACTTATAAATAACAAAATAAAATTTACAAAATCGAAAAATTTAACTTTTATTAAGAAAATATGGATGAAGAGTATCTTAGAAATAAAAACCATGACTTAAAAATGTTGTACAATATAAATTTATTTACGGTATTGGCCATTGTTAGCTATGAAATTTTCCCATCTCTGTGGCGACATATAGATTCAGAGCCAAAAGAATTGCTTATATTTTGAGGCCAAGAATGAACCAAGCTAATATCGAATAATGTGTTCCAAAGTGAAGCGTATCGTAGAGAGAGAGTAGTTGGACGGGGTTCGGTCTGGACTATTAAGTGGGTGATGCAAAACTTCCCAACCATTTCATCTATATATATAAAAGAGTAACGTTACTGACTGACTGACTGACTGACTGACTGACTGACTGATTCATCATCGCACAGCCCAAACGACTGAAGCTAGAATCACGAAATTTTAACTGTGGGTTCCTCCCTCCCCAAAACGATCCGATAAGAAGGGATTTTTGGAAACTCGAACGTTTAGGGGGTAAAAAAGGGTAAAAACGGGTAAATTCGGTAACCTTATATCTTCAAAACTAATAAAGAAACAAAAAAACTTATAATATCATGTTACTCCATTTAAAAAATAAGCTGAAAGGTGTCCGGTACTTTTTTAAAATTCGGACTCTTTAGGGGAGAAAACGGGTAAAAACTGTATTTTGGTACTTTTTTGGCATCATATGTATCTTTTAAACCAATAAACATACAAACAAATTTAAAATCATATTCTTTACATATAAAAAAATAACAAATATAAGTTTGGTACTTTTTGGAAATTCGAACCCTTAAGGGATAAAAATTGTGTTTATTTTTGGTACTTTTTTCAAAAACTATATTTTTCTACAAATTGATAAAGACATATAAATATTTTATTTTAAGGTCCCACCATGATACAGAAATTTATTTGGATACAATTTTAACACTACAATGGGGATAAAAAAGGTACCTAAAAGGGGGTAAAAACGGAAAAATACATTTTATTTAACATTTTCAGCCAATTTTGATAAATTTTTAACATTGGTTCCTGGATTCATGCAAAAATTAACTAACAGAGTGCTATTTAGAACTCGACTGACAAGATGTATATTTGTCCAAATCCGGGAAAACAGTTTGGTACTTTTTTTAAAACTTATTTTTCTTGAGCACATTGACACAGAATTTAATCGTTTGAGGCATGTCTTTAAGCATAAACAATTTTGGCAAAATGGAATATTTTTAAATTTCAAACTTGAGGGGTGTTCAAGGAGGAAAAGGGGATTTGGTACTTTTTTCCTAATGGTACTTTTTTTAATATTTTAAATTATTTCACTTATCGACATTAAAGTTAGCTGATATGTATCTGAGTGAAGTTAGAGTTAGGATTAGGGGATAATATTTAGGTACCAAAATGTGAGAACTGAAATATAGGTACTTTTTTGTTCTTCTAATGGTACTTTTTGAATTTTCTTTAATAATGGGCCTAGAAACATGAAATTAAGCATATATGGTAATAAGTGAGTGAGAATTTTAGGGGGAAACTTTATTGCAGGTTTTCTATATTAGAGTGGTACTTATGGTACTTTTTCTTCATTCTAATGGTACTTTTTGAATTTTCTATAATAATGGACCATGAAACATAAAATTAAGCATATATGGTAATAAGTGAGTGAGGGTAAACTTTTTGGTACTTTTTCTTTATTCGAATGGTACTTTTCGTAATTTCTTCACGAATGAACCTATAAACATGAAATAAAGGTTATATGGACCCGAATGAGTGGGAAACCACAAGTGGGGGCTTTTTGGTACTTTTTCTATATTCTAATGGTACTTTTTTGAATTTTCTATAGCAATGGACTTAGAAACATGAAATTAAGCATATATGGTCCTAAGTGAGTGAGAATTCTAGGGGGAGACTTTTTGGTACTTTTTCTTTATTCGAATGGTACTTTTTGTAATTTCTTCATCAATGAACCTAGAAACATGAAATAAAGCTTATATGGACCCGAGTAAGTGGAAATTCACAAGTGGCTGCCTTTTGGTACTTTTTCTTTATTCTAATAGAACTTTTTTGAATTTTCTATAGCAATGGACTTAGAAACATGAAATTAAGCATATATGGTCCTAAGTGAGTGAGAATTTTAGGGAGAGACTTTTTGGTACTTTTTCTTTATTCGAATGGTACTTTTTGTAATTTCTTCAACAATGAACCTAGAAACATGAAATAAAGGTTATATGGACCCGAATGAGTGGGAAACAACAAGTGGTTTTTGGTACTTTTTCTATATTCTAATGGTACTTTTTGATTTTTTTGTAATAATGGATATAGAAATACGAAATTAGGCGTATATAGGTCCAAGTGAGCAAAAATTCAATTGGATACTTTATGGTACTTTTTTGTATTCTAAAGGTACTTTTTCGAATTTCCTATAGCAATGGATTTAGAAACTTGAAATTAAGCATATATGGTCCTAAGTGAGTAGAATTCTAGGGGGAGACTTTTTGGTACTTTTTCTTTTTTCGAATGGTACTTTTTGTAATTTCTTCACCAATGAACCTATTAACATGAAATAAAGCTTATATCGACCCGAGTAAATGGGAATCCACAAGTGGCTGCCTTTTTGGTACTTTTTCTATATTCTAATGGTACTTTTTGATTTTTTTGTAATAATGGGCATAGAAACACGAAATTAAATGTATATGGTTCTAAGTTAGTAAGAATTCAAGCGGACATTCCATGGTACTTTTTTTTTATTCTAATGGTACTTTTTTTAAATTTTCTATAGCAATGGACTTGGAAACATGAAATTAGGCATATATGATCCTAAATGAGTGAGAAATCTAGGGGGAGACTTTTTGGTACTTTTTCTTTATTCGAGTGGTACTTTTTGTAATTTCTTCACAATGAACCTAGAAACATGAAATAAAGGTTATATGGACCCGAATGAGTGGGAAACCACAAGTGGCTGCCTTTTTGGTACTTTTTCTATATTCTAATGGTACTTTTTAATTTTTTTGTAATAATGGGCATAGAAACACGAAATTAAATGTATATGGTTCTAAGTTAGTGAGAATTCAAGTGGACATTTCATGGTACTTTTTCTTTATTCCAAATGGACTTAGAAACATGAAATTGAGCACATATGGTCCTAAGTACGTGAGAATTCTAGAGGGAGACTTTTTGGTACTTTTTCTTTATTCGAATGGTACTTTTTGTAATTTCTTCACCAATGAACCTAGGAACATGAAATAAAGCTTATATGGACCCAAATGAGTGGGAAACCACAAGTGGTGGCTTTTTGGTACTTTTCTATATTCTAATGGTACTTTTTGATTTTTTTGTAATAATGGACATAGAAGTACGAAATTATGCGTATATGGTAAGATGTGAGTGAAAATTCAAGCGGACACTTCATGGTACTTTTTCTTTATTCTAATGGTACTTTTTTGACTTTTCTATAGCAATCGACTTAGAAACATGAAATTAAGCATATATGGTCCTAAGTGAGTGAGAATTCTAGGGGGAGACTTTTTGGTACCTTTTCTTTAATCGAATGGTACTTTTTGAAATTCTTCTACAATGAACCTATAAACATGAAACAAAGGTTATATGCACCCGAATGAGTGGAAGACCACAAGTGGGGGCTTTTTGGTACTTTTTCTATATTCTAATGGTCCTTTTTTAACTTTTCTATAGCAAATGGACTTAGAAACATGAAATTAATCATATATGGTCCTAAGTGAGTGAGAATTCTAGGGGAGACTTTTTGGTACCTTTTCTTTAATCGAATGGTACTTTTTGTAATTTCTTCAACAATGAACCTATAAACATGAAATAAAGTTTATATGGAACCGAGTGAGTGGAAAACCACAAGTGGTGGCTTTTTGGTACTTTTTCTATATTCTAATGGTTCTTTTTGATTTTTTTGTAATAATGGACATAGAAGTACGAAATTATGCCTATATGGTAATAAGTGAGTGAAAATTCAAGCTGACACTTCATGGTACTTTTTCTTTGTTCTAATGGTACTTTTTTGACTTTTCTATAGCAATGGACTTAGAAACATGGAATTAAGCATATATGGTCCTAGGTGAGTGAGAATTCTTGGGAGAGACTTTTTTTGTACTTTTTCTTTATTCGAATGGTACTTTTTGTAATTTCTTTACCAATGAACCTAGAAACATGAAATAAAGCTTATATGGACCCGAGTGAGTGGGAATCCACAAGTGGCTGCCTTTTGGTACTTTTTCTCTTTTCTAATGGTACTTTTTGAATTTTCTGTAATAATGGACATATAAATATGAAATTAAGTGTATATGGTACTAAGTAAGTGAAAAATCAAGGGGATACTTCGTGATACCTTTTCTTTATTATAATGGTACTTTTTTAATTTTCCTAAGTGAATGATAATTTTAGGGAGAGACTTTTTTGTACTTTTTCTTTATTCGAATAGTACTTTTTGTATTTTCTTCACCAATGAACATGATATAACGCTTATATAGACCTAAGCGAAAGAAAATCTACTAGTGGGGACATTATGGTACTTTTTCTTTATTCTAATGGTACTTTTTAAATTTTCTATAATAATGGACCTAGAAACATAAAATTGAACATACACAGAAAAAAGAAATTCATAATTGGAATGAATTTTGTAATAGATATTATTAATCGAACATGACTTTTTTTTCCCAAACTTTTTTCATTCAGAATAAGAACATGTTCATAAATATTATGAAAGTGTACATGATGGAATTTTTTGCTTTTTTTTGCATAAATTTCTAGACATTTTATAATAAATTGCATTACAATTGCATTACCTAATGGCTTAGTTCAAATATGTTTGTAAAATAGCCCTATATTACCAATTATTCAAGATGAATCAAAAAAGTCTGAAATGTAAAAAAATATCATTTAACATCATTTAGCTTCCATTAATATTAAAGCATTTCATCTGCTTCATAAAATGCAGTCAATATCACGCATATTTCCTCATTTTGTAGCTGAAAATCATAAAAAACATAAAAATTTTCCAAGGAAAATTTCAAACATTTTCAAACAACATAAAAATATAAATAAAAATTGAAATATTTTTTCAAGCCTCCTAGATTTTATTTAAAAACAAAAAATATGAACAAAATCATACTATTTAAGAAATTATTTATAAATTTTATGAATTGAAATCAATGAAATCAATTCATACTAAGGGTCCTCATGTAAACGCTTAAATGCCTCGCAAACTGTGCAATCTGTGCATTTTTACACTCTTGCAAATGAACTGTCAAAAAATATATGGAAATTCGTTTGCACAACTCCGATAAGTTTGCGCGACAATTTAGACTCGCAAACTTAAATTTATTGTGCATTTGAATATCAGCTGCTTTTGTTTACTTTTATTTATGAAAAATAAAAATCAAATAAAATATAAATATTTTGTGCATGTGAAAATTGTGTAACTTTGGAACAGAATGATTGGATTGAATGGCAATGTGTATGGAAACATTCACCAAGAGCTAGAACATATACAAAATCTTCCAAACTATGTATATCATCGTTTGTTCCAAAGATTTAACTTTCATTCAACATTTTTAGAATTTAAATTTATACAATTTGAAAAACTTATTTTTTACAACTTTTGTTGAATTTATTTTTATTTGACATTTTTAACAAATATAAACTTTCTGTGTAAACTTGCACAAAATTGAAAAGGTGGGTTCATGAAACACGTCGCGCAAATTTGCACATTTGCACAAATGGGAAACTTAAGCGTTTAAATGAGTACCCTTACTATTTATGTTGAAACTTTTTTCTGTGTATATGGTCATAAGGGAGTGAGAATTTAAGGGGAGTCTTGATGGTACTTTTTCTATATTCTAATAGTACTTTTTGTATCTTCTTCACCAATGAACTTAGAATTGTAAAATAAAGCTTATATGATCCCGACCGATTGGGAATCCACAAGTGGGGGCTTTATGCTACTTTTTCTATATTATAAAGGTACTTTTTGAATTTTCTCTAATAATGGATTTAGAAATACCAAAGAGAATACTTAATACTTTTTCTTTATTCTAATGGTACTTTTTAAATTTTCTATAATAAATCTAGAAACATGAACATAATATTATATGGACTTGAGTGAGTAGGATTCTATAACTGGGAACATTGTGGAGCTTTTTCATTATTCTAATGGTATATTTTGAATTTTCTATAATAATGGACCTAGAAATATAAAATATATCCTCCTCAGTGAGTAAAAATTAAATTGGAGACATTATGGTACATTTTCTTTGTTGTAATAGTACTTTTTAAATACATTTATAGTAGAGTTTCCAAAAAGAATTTCAAGAAGAATTTCAAAACCGCGGTTTCGGTTCGGTTTTGTGATAATTTATTAAATATTATGTGTTATAGAAACAAATTCAGTTTATAATATAGGAAATGCTATACAAATTTTAAATTCAGACTTAAAGCGTGTTCAAGAGGATAAAGGAAAATTGGAACTTTTTTTAATGGCACTTTTTTAATATATTAAATTAGTTAGCTTAAATACATTATGGTAGGCTAATATACTTCTCACTAAAGCAATATGCAAGAATAGGGTGCTCAATTGTATTTTGATACCAAAAATTGTGAACTAAACCAAACTAAGAAGTATTTTTTCGTTCTCCAAATAGTACTTTTTGAATTTTCTAATATATTGAACTTAGAATAAGGAAATTAATTTGATTTAAAACTTGACGGTGGTTCAAGTGTGGAAAATTGGTACTTTTTCCTCTAATGATACTTTTTATTATATTAAATTAGTTTACTGATATGCTTCTGAGTAAAGAAAGTCACTAAGCCATCTATATGTCATTGAGGATACAAAAATAATTTGTATTTTTTCGTTCTTCGAATGGTATATGATCCTGACCGAATAAGAATCTAAAAAAGGGACTCACAGGTACTTTGTTCCAACTAATAATATTTTTTGACTATTTTATAAAATTAAACCTAAAAATTCAAAATTAGGCACACATTATCCGGAATGAGGTAGAATTCATAAAAGGTGAATTCATAAAAGGTGATGTGTGGGCATATAAAATGTGGGTCTAAATGGTACTTTTTAATTATAATAATACGTTTCGAACGTGCTAGAAGCCTCAATACAATGATTCAATAAACATGAATCTAGAGGCACATTATCCTGAATTAGCTTTAATTCACAAAGGGAGACTTAGTAGTACTATTTCTTTCATCCAATTGGTGTGGCGAAGCGCACCGGGTTTAGTGCTAGTTATAAATACTTTTTAACAGGTATTGCAATCTTCCGTGTCAAAATCCCCACTTCTGAACCGCAAAAACAATCTCTCACATATTGAAACCGATGAAACACATTCAGCGGCACTTTTTTCAAATTAAAGAAGTAAAGTAAAACTTCTTGCATATGACGCTTTGTTGGTACAAAAAAACCCACATTTTCGTAATAAGAAAAAACTTTGCTCTTGAGCTATTTTCGGCTGTGCCGAATCTGATATGCCCTTCACCAAATTATACTTTAAAATAAAAATTTGAAATATTTTCAGGTACACAAAATTAATTTTTTTTTTTTCAATATTTAAAAAAAAAAAAATAATATTTTGTGGTAAAAAAAATAATCGGGTTAAAAAATAATTTCCCCGATTTCGAGCCAATGTAGGTCCAAATTATTATAGCCTTATATACATCGTTGCAATGGACTTTGAAATATCTATCATTAGATATCCATATTGTCTATATTAATGACTACTAATCCAGATATAGTTCAAAAATCGAGGTTGTCCCGGTTTTTTCCTTATATCTCAGCCATTCTCGATTTTAAATAGCGACCGAGCCGGAAGAATTCCCGATATATTATATATACCCTTGCCACTTATGGTGAAGGGCATAAAAATAACAGATATGTACACTTCAAAATGACATACAAGTTATTAGAAAAAAAAACCGCGTTCAAAGGATACGCCATTAACTGTAAATACCGCATGATTAAGTCAATACATTATTTTCTTAAACTTTAATATCTGCAGCACCGATATACAACTGGATTTACAAGAAAAGTTATACGTTTTTGTAACAAATTTAAAAAAAGCGCTACAAAAAAGTTGAATGAAGCAACGATATACGGTATAAGCGCTATCTTTGCAAGTCAAGAAGTTTTAAAAATTAAGATTCATTTTATATACTAATGGCAATTTCAGATTCATTCGTTTCTAGCATCCGGAATCAATGAAAAGTAGATCATCGATATTTAAATGAAGAAGCTATAGGTCTGCTACAGGACAGAAATAATAGAGAAATGAATATGGAATATTCCAACCAAATGAACTAAGGAGTGAGATCGAAAAATTCTTAACTTTAATTTCCATGCTCTGGTTTTGGCCTCTAAATTTTTAGCTCGTTCCTGTCAGGAACTTTTAGAGCCTTGTATACATTGGCTTTAATTTTTCGTACCAAATAGTCCGAGCACTGAGCTAACCAGGCTGCTTTCCTACCGGAGGTGATGGGAGCTCTTTTGAAAATGCTTTATATTTTTTTGGCTTTAGAAACATCATGTGGACCATTTCTTCTAAATGAATCAGGTTTTCTATCAACGGACAAGTTCTCGCGGTTATGTTTAATAACATTGGAAACAGTTTGACGGCAGACCTTTGATTGTTTGGTTTTGTTGAAAATATTTAATAATTTTAGTACGCACTTTTTTCTGGTCAATCATTTTAATCAGATTAACAACAAATGAATATAATTGACATTTAAAATAATAACTGACAAGCTTTACAAAGGTAACTTGATAAAAAAAATCAAATAATACTTGGGTTAGAAGTTTTAATGAAGAACGCGTGTTAAGAATTTTTCGATCTCATTCCTTATATATACTATAGAATCCTGTTGATCATATAACGAGCATATGCCTGAACATATTAATATGAATTCAGTTATAAACTGTACTTATCACTTGATAATATAATCATTCAAAAATCGAGTACAATTATTTAAATAAACATGTAGAATATTCAATAAACAACATCAAATTCAAGAGCAACATAAAAAATATCTATTACCAACATCAGGGTGCCTGTGCAGATGCTGTTTATAAAAAAAATACAATTTTTCAATTTATTTCTCAAAAAAAAAAAAAAAAAAAGTATCACTGTCAGAACGGCAGCTAATAACTCAAGCGTTCTTGATTGAAAATCTCCACCTTAACCAAACAACGAAAAAATAAATTCTAAACGAAATGGAAATTAAATAAAAATTAAATGCAAATTACATTGGGTTTCATACCAAAAAAAAAAACAGAAAACTAAAATGAAAAAACGAAATCATTAGAAAAAAATAAATTAACCCTTGTTAAGAAAATACGTAATGTATGTATTTTGTTACAATATTTTTTGGAAATTTATGTAACAGAAACAACAACTACAATATTAGAAAACACATTTACCTAAACAACAACATGTCACTTGTCATGTAAAGCACGTACGTACGCAGTTCATCATTAGTTTGAATGGAATAGAGCGAGGCAGGCTTTCAGTCAATCTCTCTACGAACAGTGTTCAAGTATTCAACACTAAATTTAATTTGAAAATAATTTGGTTTCTTTCTTTTTTTTTAAATGGAAATTTAATAAAACTTGTAGTGAATTAATATAATAAGCTGCTGTCACTGAACATTTTGTTAAATGTTAAAAGTTAAATTGTTTCATTTTATAAATTCCCTGTAAATCCTTGTGTCAACTTTTTTAGCAACCCTTTTTCTTTTTTTCCTGCAGGATTAAAACAGAAATTTGTTGCGTTTAAAGATGTTGAAGAAAAAAATGTTGCCTGTGTTTTTTATTTGTTGTTAAGAAAGACCCTCTGTATCAATTATAATTCTAATTAAAATTAACATTCATTCATTCATTCATTCATTTGCATACTTAAGAAATCGAACTAATTTGCATATGATTGTCTCCGTAGGATACATTTTTATTTTACATTTATTTATTACGTTTATGGTTCATACCTTTAACCCAACATCCTGTCGCCCATAAACGGCGCTGACGTTGAACAAAATTGCTTACAATCATAATTTTAACACCACAGTTCCTTTATTTTTATATCCTTTATAATGTCATGTTTCCTTTATGTTTTGTTGTTGGTCCTTACAACATCTTTTTCTTTTTTTGTAGTTCTTGCCTGTTCAAGAAACGCAAAGCTTTTGTTATGCAGCATATTTTCTTATTCTGTTGTTAAAGAATCCTTTCGAGAAAAATATTGTGTTTTTTTTTTTTAAATATATTTTAATATACAGATGCAGGACGGAAGGAAGTTTTTGTATTGTCCTCCTCTATTTTTTTTTTTTGTTTCGAAGCATATGTTGTTGTCTTTTGTTTGTAGTAGTATCATGAAAATTGTCAAAGGATAACACTTGTGTATGAATTAGAATTAAAATGCAAAGGCATCTTATTCTTTCGCACATTCTTGAAAGTAAGACACATTCAGGCATGCAAACGTGCTTTTAAGGACATGTCATGAATTTACATGTTTTGTCCTTTTCATATCAGATGTTTATTAAAGGATGTTACTAAAACGTGAGAAATGCATAAAATTATAATAGCGTTTGATGTGTGTGAAATAAAATTGTAATTTTTTAATGCAGCTTTTCAATTGCTAAAAGCATTATTTTAGTTTAACATGTCATGGAAAGAGGGAAGGCAGATCTATTCTGGAAGATCTTAGAATGTTAGTAAGTAAGTTGTATAAAAAAACAGTATGATCCCACAAAGTATTGTAACGAAAATCTTCCTTCTATGGCAGGTTTTGCAGGCTTCTGTAGTTATTGCTTCTGGTGAATAAAATAACTACTTCCTAAAGTGCGATACCAAATAAACGTTTAAAGTGACTTCACTATAGGTTACTAAGAGACACTAAAATGACTATTGACTTCATGCTATATTACATGGGATATCAGTATACTTAAGCAAAAATAAAAATTAACTGTATGAGAATTATATCAACAAAATTTGTATAAAACCAGTTTGAACGAATTACTCACAAAACGTTTAAGTGACTACATTCCAGATTACTTAGAGACACTTAAGTCACAATTGTCTTCACGCTAGATTACCTGGGATGTATAAAGTAACCAATTGTCTTCTTTCTGCACTACAAAGAGCACATACGTGTGAAATGAGAAAAATAGTTATATAAATTGGAGTCAGCCATGTGATAAGACATTTGTGACGATTACTGTATATAAGGGATACATTGACTACTTGCTTAACTGCTGGGATATCCACATATTTTCGTAAGTGGGCTTTATATAAGAGATATGACCAATTATGGATCGATTTGTGATTTGCTTCTATATTATGGCGATATCAATATTTTAAAGAGATTTATGCTCGTTAAAGATATTTTAAGAAGGTTACATGAAATGTCAGTATACATAAGCAAAAGTATAAAACCAGTTTGTACAAATTACTCACAAAAAAGTGCAGTACAAAATAAAAGTTTAAAGTGACTACACTCTATATTATTTAGATACCGTTGCAATTAATTTCACTCTAGATTACATAGGTTGTATAAAAAAAACCAAATGACTTCTGTATGTACTACAAAGAGCCGAAATGACCCAAAATATAAAAGTTAGTGTCGGACTTTAGTGGCAATTACTATTTATAAGGGATACAGACTCCTTACTTTACTGCTACGATTCAATTATTCGATTAATCAAGCATTTATTGAATAATTTTGATTATTCACAGCAAGGAATAATTAATTCGCTAGAAATTTTTAATTTTTTTAAAAATCGCCAAAAATCTATTTATTATCCGAATGAGATTTAAAGTATAAATAGTCCTTGAGAAGATCTACAAAAGACATGCATACACATGTAAGTTATCTCCCTTATTCCAAGAGAAATTAAGGTTTATTTTTTTATTGTGGTCGTATTTTTTTTTTAAATAAAACAATTTACTAACAAATATCTCGTCCCTATAAAAAGTTACACGCATCCACAGTTGGAACATGTACAAATAAGGAAGCACGAAAGATGTCGAACATTCAGGACGCCCAGTTGAAGTCTCTACACCCGAAACAATTGAAAACAATCAGTGTTTGGTGTTGGCCGATTAAAAGATTGAGAGATTGAAAGTGCGAGAGCTTATGGAGGCCATAGGCATATCACATGGCTCAGTGCTTTCAATTTTGAATAGCTGCCGTGTTTGCTCATAATCGGGTGCACAAAAGGGTACACAAGTGCTACATTAATATGTTATTACAAAGATTATACATCGACATGATTGTTGGAGATCTAGAATTCCGCTGATATCGTTTTCAGTTTGCTTTTAAGACCTTACGAACATTTTGAATATTAATACTGGTAAATGCTTCATAGTTATATTTTAGCACAAATGATGTCTAATAATTTATATCGTTATCTTAATATAGAAAGTCCCAAACCCTCTAACCGGTAAGACCACCTTAAGGCGGTCTTCGATTTTTTGGCCCCAGTGCTGTATTAAACATTTGTTCGCATCAATGTGAATACTGTCTATGTGAATACTGTATTATGGAAGGATAACAAATATGTCTTCCCGATTCAAAAGAACCAGTCCTGGCGAAGAAACCATATTTGAGCTAATATCATAGTTAATTAGGTTGTTATACTATTTTGTGGGCATGGTCGTTACAAATGCATTATTTTTATACAAACATCTGCAGGCCGATGAGGCTAATGCTTCCAACAATGTGTCCGATTAAAAAACTGCTTATACAGCTTCCAGATTTGCGGGAGGAAATAGCTGCGGGACTTGTTTCCTTCAAAAATATATCGTCTGTAGGACGATCACTTTATCACTACTGCCTGACATATCAGGTGTTGGGAAAAGAGCGGCTCATCAAGTAGCTGATGTTCAGTTCGATGCTGACGATATTTTACTTGTTTGGGTGGAGAGAAAATCCAAAAAAAGGTGCAACATTGCAAAAAATGTGACACCAAAGTCTTTGTTCCAAATGAGAACTGGTTTTATGCGGTCAATTTAATGAAAATTGTTACTGGAACTATCACCATCGAAAATAATGCGTATTTTAACTTTGTTTGTTCCCTTCTCTCAATAAAATTTGTTTATATTTGTTATAAAATTTACCTTTGCTGTCATATTACACGTAAACTGGCAAGACCGCCTACAGGCGGCCTTTACAATTTTTTACCTGGCGTTCGTTCAGAATGCTTTTTTCTCCTGAAAATTAAAACTTAAGGTTCTATTGACTACATCTACTTGAAAAAAAATGATTGGCTTCATCGGATAACTTTTACGGTATTTCCAAACATTTATTAAATAAGTTTGATTATTCACAGCAAAGAATAATTAATTTGCTAGAAATTTTAATAATTTAAAAAAAAAGTATTTTTTAATTTTGCAGTGACCGAAGATAATTACACTGTCCAACAGTATTTTTTGGATCAGTATAGCAACCCAATAATTCTGAAAGGGCATGTTGAGTAGATAATTTTTGTGGAATAAACTTATAGTCCATCTGGTCTGAATTTTTTTGTTTTACAGTGGGTGAAAGTTTTAATTTTATGATCGAAGGGAGCATTATACTACAAGGTGGCGCAAAAGTAATACTCCTATCAGAAAATTCTATACATTTTGCGATTGGCCCCTAATGTCAGTTCTGTTTTGACATTTGTGTAGAAAACACATGCGAAATACACGTTAATAAACAATGTTACGCTACAATGCTCCTGAACGTGGAATATTGCTGACTATTTATTTGACCAATAATCGGTCGGTGACTTTGGCACAACGTGAATTTCGTCGCAGAATTCCTGGCCGTCCAACGACTACTGGTGAAACACTGCAACGTTTAGCCGCTCGCCTCGAAGAGACTGGCACAACACGAGATGCTGCCAGGCGTGGCAGACCCCGGAGTAGCCCTTCTGCAGAGAATATTGCTGCTGTAGCCGAGGATGTCATGGAAGCGCCGTCGACATCGACCAGACGACGTGCCACGCAAATGGGTATCAGTCGACGGTCTTTATAGCGAATTTTGGTACAAGATTTGAAGATGTTTCCGTACAAAGTCCAGACGGTGCATCAGCTGTTAGCTGCTGACCGCCAATCGCGTCTAAAATACGCTCAAGCCATCCGTAATCACCACCAAGAGGAAGATGATTTTTCATCAAAAATAATCATGAGTGATAAGGCCCATTTCCATCTTAGCGTGTACGTAAATAAGCAAAATTTACGCTTCTGGGGCACTGAAAATCTTTTTAAAGTCGCGGGTTTATGTCAACAAGCCTCAGACTCTTGCAGCTCTTAAAGACAATATCCGACAATGTGAGGACCTATCGTCGGAAGTTTTGGCCAAAGTGATGGAAAATGCCATAAAAAGGGCTCAAATGACAATCAACTGTGGCGGCGGCCATTTACATGACATCATATTCTCGACTTGATGTAAAAAAAATTAAAACACCAAATAAAAATAATCCACAAGAAGAATCAAAGTTTTTCATTTTTTTTAATTACAGCCAAAAAAAATCGGAAGTTTTCTTTTGAGAATTCCTATTGTCTGAGTATATTGTGGAATTTTATGGAGATCATTTTTGTGGAAGATCTTACCCCGCTAGCTCCTCTCTTTAGGGGACAATTTGACCCTTTTTCCGGGAAAATCAAAAAAAGTTCTTTCAAAAAGGACATTTAAGGGTTAGTGAAGGGATTAATGAAATCTGATTTCCAACTGATCTTTTTTCAGTTTTTATATGATATATAATGCCTTTATCTCAGCTCGGGAATATTACTTTTCGCTGCACTAACAACTTCAATCAACACTGCACTCTCTCACTTCTCTGATTACTCTGCAAAGACACAATAGAAACAAAAAAAAAAAAAAAAAAAAAAACAAAGAAAACTAAAGGAAAACACACCATAATCATGATTTTAATCCATGCTGACAATGAAAAATCATCATTTCGTTTTTAATTCACTTAAATACAGTCAAAAAAGATTAACACGTATTGCACATTAAACAACAAAAAAATAACATAAAATATAAAAAAATTGAAATAAAACCATGCATTACAAAAAAACAGAAAAATTATAAAAAATTTATAGAGTTTTTTGTTAATAAAAAATGGGAAAGAGAAAAAAAAACTTAAAACTACGTCTGTTTTAAATGCATCATTAATCAAAATGTTGTAGAGCGAAGAATAGAAAAAAATTTAAATAAAAAACTGCAAAAAAATACAAATTCATCACAAGGATTTTTTTTGAAGGATTTGAATAAAAAAAATTAAACCAACTTTTGTTGTAGTTGTGGTGAGAAACAAAAGATTTTATTTTTTATATTTTTTAGCAAAAAATAAAAAAACACACACTCTCACCAAAAAAAGGAAATAAATTTTTAATATAATTGTGTGTGTAGAGAAAAGGTAGCAAAAAAAAAAAAAAGCCTAGTGTCGTGGTTTTTTTATGAGAAACTTTTCACCCTCCCTCCTAGGGGGATTAAAAACTGTTACTACCCTAATGAAGAATATCAATTTTAAGTTGGGTAGTACAAGCTTTAGCTGTTGTTAAAAAAAAATAAATAAAAAAATAAAAAAAAATTATTAAAGATTGTGGCCATGTTTTATGAACTGAATGAATGATGTTTGTGCTGTAGACTTTGAAGAAAAGACCTGGTAAAAATGTAATGAAAGCAACCATGTTTGCCGAGTAGTTAAAGTTTATGAAACATTATTTTCCTGTTGTTGCTGTTTTATATAGTAATTGTTGAAAGCATTTATCAGGATTATATTTCAATGAATCATCATCCATTCCATTTTCATATATTTTTGCCGAACAACCAACCAACCATCCATCCATCCATCCTCATCGTGTTTTAAATTACTTTCAAGCTGAACAACAGTGTTGATGTCATTTACTAAATAAGATGAAACTTTTATTTGCTTTTCTTTTGGTTTTTTTTCTTTATTTTAATAACAAAATCATCTAATCCAAAACATAAATTTTATTTGAAAAACTTATTTAGTTGTAATGTTTTTTGTATTTTCTCTTAATTTTTAGCAAGCCAAAGAGGGTATAGAATATGGGCATTTCATATATAGATGATTTTAATAAATTCAGTGTATGATTAAACAATGACTGTAATTCTCCCCTGTAATAATAACGTTGCTGTATTAAGTCCAAATAACAACCATTTTACTTGGTCGAAAATTTAAATCGATGGAAAAAGTGTTGACTCGAAACGATAATTGAATTCTAGAGTTTTCAAAAAACCGAAGAAATTCAAAACCGCAGTTTCGGTTTTAAAAAATTAAAAACCGATCGGTTTCGGTTATTTTCGTATTCATGATGGTTTATTAAATATTAAGTGTTATACATAGAAACAAAATCTGATGATAATATAGGAAATGCTATACAAATTTAAAGTTCAAACTTGATGGGTGTTCAAGAGGATAAAGGAAAATTGGTAGTTTTTATTTAAATGGTACTTTTTTAATACATTAAATTAGTTAGCTTCTCAGTAAAGAAATAATCAAGAATAATGTGCTCAATTGTATTATGATACCAAAAATGGAGAACTAAACCAAACTAACTTTTTCGTTCTTAAAATTTTCTATAATATTGAACCTAGAATCATGAAATTACTTTGAAATTTCAAACATGAAGTGGTTTAAGTGTGGAAAATTGGTAGTTTTTATTATATTAAATTATTTTACTTATATACATAATAGTTGTCTGATATGCTTCTGAGTAAAGAAAGAATAAAGGTAAGAGAGCTTGATGATATTCAGGTAACAAAAACTATTAGTATTTGTTCGTTCTACAAATGTTATTTTTATACCCTTCACCTTCGTGAGAAGGGTTTGTCATTCCGTTTGAAATTTCCACAATATCATTTTCCGACCCTATAAAGTATATATATTCTGGATTCTTATAGATAGCGGAGTCGATTAAGCCATGTCCGTATGTCTGTCTGTCTGTCTGTCTGTCCGTCTGTCTGTTGAAATCAATTTTCTGAAGACCCCAAATAACTTACAAACTTGATTCATGCATCAATATATCGGGAATTCTTCCGGCTCGGTTGCTATTTAATGTCGAGAAAATCGGCACACAAATGGCTGAGATATAAGGAAAAACCAAGCCAACATCATTATTGGCCTATTTTTGATCTATATCTGAATTACTAAGTCATTAATATAGACAATATGGATATCTCATGATAAATATTTCAAGGTTCATTGTAACCATCTATATAAGGCTATAGTAATTTTGACCTACAATGGGTCAAAATCGGGAAAAATATTTTTTAACCCGATTTTTTTTTTTTCTTACCAAAAAAATTTTTTTTCATACATTTTTTTCACTAGTAAATTTAAAAAATAAAAAAAACTCGAAAAAAATAAAATATTTTAAAAACAATTTCGAAAAAAAAATTAATTTTGTTTATCTAAAAATATTAAATTTGATTAAGGGTATATAAGATTCGGCACAGCCGAATATAGCTCGCATACTTGTTTTATTGTACTATTGAAATTTTATTGTACTATTTCTTTCATCTAATTGGGGTGGTGAATAGTACTCCATACTTTTATCGGATATTTGAAAATAACTAAAGGTAGGGTCACACATGACAAATATTTGACGAAAAATACGTAACGACTAAATAAAATATATTTGAATTCTTGTATTTATTTCAAAAACTTACTTACTTAGGATGATTTAAAACAAACAATTTAGTTTTATTTTATTTGATGCTTTTTGATCTTAAAAGTAACGTCAAACAAATTTGTGCTAAAAAAAGTGGTTACTCTTTTTCGAGTAAATATTTGCCATGTTTGAATATTTGCCATGTGTAACTCTAACTTCACTCAGTTACATATCAGCTAACTTTAATTTCAAATATTAAAAAAGTACCATTAGGGAAAAAGTACCAATTTCCCTTTTCTTTTCAAGTTTGAAATTTATAAATTTCCATTTTGCCAAAATTGTTTATGCTAAAGACATGTCTCAAATGATTAAAGTCAAGAAAAATATGTTTCAAAAAAAGTACCAAACTGTTTACCCGGATTTGCACCAATATACAGCTTGGCACTCCAGTACCAAATAACACTCTGTTAGTTAATTTTTGTATGACACCAGGACCAATGTTAAGCATTTTATAAAAATTGGCTTAATAATTTCAAATAAATTTATTTTCCCGATTTTGCCCCCTTTTCGGTACCTTTTTAATGCTTATTGTGTGGATAAAATTTTATTCAAATACGTTTTTGTATCGTAGTGGGATCTCATAATGAAATATTCATATGTCCATGTCAATTTATAGAAAATCGTATTTTATGAAAAAAGTACCAAAAATAAACACAATTTGTGTCGCTTAAGGGTTCAAATTTCAAAAAAGTACTAAATTCATATTTGTTATTTTTTGATAAGTAAAAAATCCGATTTAAAATGTATTTCTATGTTTATTGGTTTAAAAGATACATAGGGTGCTAAAAAAGTACGAAAATACAGTTTATACCCGTTAATAGTTTGAATTTCGAAAAAGTACCAGACAACTGTCAGCTTATTTTTCAAATGGAGTGATGTGCAATTTTAAGTTTTTTTTTTGTATGTTTATTAGTTTTGAAGATATAAGGTTACCGAATTGAACCGTTTTAACCCCCTAAACGTTTGAGTTTCCTAAAATCCCTTCTTAGTGGATCGTTTAGCTTCTTTCGTTTGGGCTGTGCAATGATGAATCAGTCAGCCAGTAACGTTACTCTTTTATATATATAGATAAATTTCTGATAGGAAACGATTGTTGATTAAAGAGGATGCATATTGCAATTTTGCAACATTCTGAAGAAAATTAGTTCATTTTTAATTTTAAAAAATTTTTTAAAAAAAATTACTTACACTACAATTTTTATCGTAATTACCGGACCAGCATGGGCTCTACATATAAGAATAGTTGTGTTACTCTAACAACATCTACTAATCAAAGATGATTTTCGATTGAATTTAAGTCAAAATAAGTTAAATTATATTTTTGTTATGTAGAAGAAGTTCTAGATTTTTCTGAAATTTGTCAGTCAAATAATCGATTTTTTATAAAAAGTTTAATATATATTCAGCTTAAAATTTCGAATATTTATTTTTGATATGTATGCCAAAAATCACTAGTTTAAAATTTTAAATTTTAAGAAAATCAATTCAGTAAATAACAATTGTATACAAAAACTCACCTGATATACAATTTACCTTTTTTACGTATGTAGGTATTTATTACATTGTTATTTAAAATTAATTACCCGTACCGATTTCCATTTAATTTAAACTAGTTAGAGAATTGTTGGTAACTCTAGTATGCTTCCTTCATATTCAATTGAAAACAATGAATTTGTTTTTGTTAAATACACTTTTCACTTCTTTGCTTGTTCTGCTTTTACTATTTAAATGTTTTTCTTATTTTTTCATTCGTTATTTTGCTATATGCTAAAACAACAACAAACAACAACACCGAACTTGGATGCTCAGCATCACACGACACACACGAAAACTACAACAACAACAATTAAACAAAGCAATGAATTTGTTGCATACACATTCATACTTATATTTTTGTTTCTTTTTCACTGTTTGATATCAATAAAAACTTTATTTTAACATTGCTTTTTTATAATTTTTAATAGCTATTTTGTTTAATAGCATTTAGTCGTTTAATATTTTATTTAACTCTTTCACTATACTTAATTTTCCAATAATTACGGATAACACAAAGTATAAAGACAAATTTATAGCGAACGATTTTAAAGGAGACTGTGTAACAACTAAAATAATTGCCCAAAAGAGCAGAGTTGCCAGTGCAAATGGAATTCTATTCGATAGGAGGATTTTATTAACCGGATATTAATTTAATGGTAGAATGCTATAGAAAAAGGTGAACTGATGTAGAAATATTCATGGGTATTTAAGTCTTTGTTACATATAAGTATTTTTTTGATAATTAAATAAATAATCTGTCATTTGAAGTTTAGTTGTCAGGAAATACTCGTATGATCAATACTTTTTTGTTAAATGAGTTTGTGCCATTCTTTGTCTAGCCAGCAAAAGGTAGCCTGCTACATTCTTTAAAAAGGAAATCTTAAGATATTTCAAATCTATGTTTGTTTTTAGAGAAATTGGATGAAAAAGTTTTGTTTTTCATTTCTTAATTCAGAATTTTTCTACTGATAATAGATTTAAAGTAAAAACCGAAGAATAATTGTCGGTTTTAGGCCTTGAAAAACCACGGTTTCGGTTAAAACCGAACACGAAACTCTCATGAATTTGATAATATTATATTGAGTTTATTTTCCCCAAAATCACAGTATTTACGAAGCCATTAGCGATTTAAGATATTTGAGTTTTTTGATACTAAAAATCGATTTTGGTATAAAATATGACTGATCAGAATTTACAAAGTTATTAACGATTTAAAATATTAGAGTTTTTTAAACGAAAAATTTAGTTTTGGTATAAAATATGAGATTGAGGTTATTTTTATGATTGATCACATATTGTGATTATTTTCCCTAAAAGCACAATATTTAAGAAGTTATTAACGATTTAAGATATTTGAACTTTTTTGTACTAAATATTTATTTTGGTATAAAATATAAGTGATCATAGATTGAGCTCATTTTCCCTAAAATCGCAGTATTTACTAAGTTGTTAACGATTTAAAATTTTGAGTTTTGGTATGAAATATGAGTGATCACATATTAAGCTTATTTTCTATAGAACTGCAGTTATTAACAATTTAAGATATTTGAGTTTTTTGTACTAAAAATAGATTTTGGTATAAAATAAGGGTGATCACATATTGAGCTTATTTTCTCTATTATAGAATATAAATCACTATATATGCATCATTGATACCTAAGTACAAACATTTGAAAATGGGCGAATTCACTTAATTGTGAATAAATTCGAAAAGAATTCATAGATTTTTAAGATCGATATCTCATTTTGTTGCTATTACATGTGGCTTTGCGATAAAGTCATAAATCTAAACAATTTCTGCCGTTTTCGATTTTTCAATATTTTATTTTAAACAAAAAAATTGCTATTTTCACGTATAAAATATATTTTTTGCTTAAATTTGTTATTATAACTCCGAAACTACTGAGCCGATTGAAACGCAATATATAAGCGGATTAAAGGATATGTAAATCTCAACTTTTCTAAGTTTATTTTAATAACACCGGACTGACCCTTCTTGGGATATCATTAATTATATGGTGAAACGTTTAAAAAAATTTACAATTTTACTTTTTAGAAAAAAAACCTCTCCAAAATAAATTAAAATTGGAACCATATTTGTACTACTGGAACCACAATACATTAAAATTGTGTAGTGGTTTAAAAAGCCTCTAAATATTTTTAGATTTTGTTGCCTTGTGTAATCGATTTTTGGTTTAAAATATAACTATTCACAGATTGAGTTTATTTTCTCTATTTACGAACTAAAATTGTTTCTTGGTATAAAATACGAGTGATCACAGGTTGATTTAAATTGGCACTCGAGTTCCAAATAGGACCCTGTTAGTTAATTTTTGTATTGTATATGCAGGACCCAATGTTTAAAATTTTGTTCAAATTGGATTAATTATTTCGAATAAAATTAGTTTTTCCGTTTTTACTAATTTTTTGGTGTTTTTTCGTCCCCATTGAACTGATACAAATTTCATTTAAAAAAATTTCTGTATCGTAATAAAATATTCATATGTCTATTTATATATAAACATTATTTCATGATAAAAGTATCAAAAATAAATAAAATGTTTACTCATTTATTTCTTCGAATTTACGAAAAGTACCAAACATCTGATCATTTTTTAAGTTAATAAAGATTCATTTTAAATTTTTGAAGAGACATGGTTTATAAATTTACATGCTTTTCTGATCAAAATTTATATATTTTTATTATTAAATAATAAAAAGAGATATTTGAACATTCTCAAATACACATACAGTGAGACCTCGATTATCCGTAATGGTCGGGACCGGAAGCATCCTGGAAATAAAAAAAAAAATGAAATTTAAAGCTCCATATTTCTCACTGATTCATCGGTTGGATCAAAGTCATCCAATTTGGTGAAAAAAGTTTCACTATAACGTTTTCAGCATTGAAGTCCAATAGCAGAATGATTGCTATTAATATCTTTTAGACCGATTTTCTTAAAATTCTCTCTCACTTCTGGTACTAAATTATTGTTAAACCATTCTCATGGACATTTTTAAAGCTTTTTCTATGAAATTTTCTATGAAATTTTCATTATGCCAAGCCAAACTTATCTCAAGTAAACACTTTCCATTCACCATTATATCATTGGTGAGTTCTTTCATTGATTTGAATTCATTTAATTTTTCCACAAAAATTGTGGTAGCTAATCAGCTGAATATTTTTCTCCTGCAGTATTAAGTTTGTGAAGACCATGACGTTTTTTTCTTAAATTTTTAGTGGAATATTATAGACTTTCATTCACCGTTAACCCAGAAATTGGAGTTCCTTTAAATCGTTCCTTCCGGAATTGTTCATAAACTGCAAAACCTACTTTTGGTTCTTCATCAGTTTTTAAAGTTTTTCGGTTTCCAAAGCCAATAACAGAATTACTTTGTTTTTTATAATGTCTAATACTCCTCATGCCAAAAGCTATCGAAAAATCGATGGCACAATATCAACAAATTTTGGTTTTATTCACATTGTGTTTGATTGTTCAAAAATAATCGAAAAAAATATAATCCCGGGTAATAGAGGTAATTACGGTTCATCGATGCAAAAAAATTTAAATCGATCCAAAAACATTTTCTTTTTCTTTCCCGGATAATTGATGTAGCTGGTTAATCGAATCACGGATAATCGAGGCCTCACTGTATATGATATACGAAAACAAAATATAGATATCTACCAAAAATCCGCGAACATTTGGATACCGAATTTTATGATGACAGATCCATGCCTAATCTTATATTTTTAACAATCTATAAAATACTAATATCGAATAAAACAAACTAACTTAAATACGTTGTCCCATTCCAAATTATTATTATAGTCTTTATAACAGTGTATATCTCCTTATATTTAGTCTCATTGTAAACAAATTATAGCACTCTTACTTGTTTAGGTATAAATATTTAATAACTTTAACACCGTCATAAATCTGCCCTTGTAAAATTATAATTGTGTAAAGCGATTATGTTGTCATTTCAGTGTCATGATAAATAAATATTTTATTTTTTATTGTTAGACAATTAAGAAATTATAAATACAATGGTAAAAATTCTGCAAATATGATTACATTTAAAATCATACTAAATAAATTCCAGTTCTGTTCAGTCTAGTTCTTTTCTAGTTCTAGTTCTAGTTCTGTTCTAGTTCTGTTCTAGTTCTGTTCTAGTTCTGTTCTAGTTCTGTTCTAGTTCTGTTCTAGTTCTGTTCTAGTTCTGTTCTAGTTCTGTTCTAGTTCTGTTCTAGTTCTGTTCTAGTTCTGTTCTAGTTCTGTTCTAGTTCTGTTCTAGTTCTGTTCTAGTTCTGTTCTAGTTCTGTTCTAGTTCTGTTCTAGTTCTGTTCTAGTTCTGTTCTAGTTCTGTTCTAGTTCTGTTCTAGTTCTGTTCTAGTTCTAGTTCTGTTCTAGTTCTGTTCTGTTCTGTTCTAGTTCTGTTCTAGTTCTGTTCTAGTTCTGTTCTAGTTCTGTTCTAGTTCTGTTCTAGTTCTGTTCTAGTTCTGTTCTAGTTCTGTTCTAGTTCTGTTCTAGTTCTGTTCTAGTTCTGTTCTAGTTCTGTTCTAGTTCTGTTCTAGTTCTGTTCTAGTTCTGTTCTAGTTCTGTTCTGTTCTAGTTCTGTTCTAGTTCTGTTCTAGTTCTGTTCTAGTTCTGTTCTAGTTCTGTTCTGTTCTAGTTCTGTTCTAGTTCTGTTCTAGTTCAGTTCTAGTTCTGTTCTAGTTCTGTTCTAGTTCTGTTCTGTTCTAGTTCTGTTCTAGTTCTGTTCTAGTTCTGTTCTAGTTCTGTTCTAGTTCTGTTCTAGTTCTGTTCTGTTCTGTTCTAGTTCTGTTCTAGTTCTGTTCTAGTTCTGTTCTAGTTCTGTTCTAGTTCTGTTCTAGTTCTGTTCTAGTTCTGTTCTAGTTCTGTTCTAGTTCTGTTCTAGTTCTGTTCTAGTTCTGTTCTAGTTCTGTTCTAGTTCTGTTCTAGTTCTGTTCTAGTTCTGTTCTAGTTCTGTTCTAGTTCTGTTCTAGTTCTGTTCTAGTTCTGTTCTAGTTCTGTTCTAGTTCTGTTCTAGTTCTGTTCTAGTTCTGTTCTAGTTCTGTTCTAGTTCTGTTCTAGTTCTGTTCTAAGCAGTTCTGGTGTTAGCTTTAGCATAATATTTTCTCACAGTATATCTTATGTAATCTTAAAACGTTTTAAAACATTTGTTAAAAGTTCAAAATGGATTAGTACCATTTGTAATTTCCCCGAATCAGCATAAGTTATGACTAAAAATTGTTATGATCGTTTTAAGAAAATTACAAACATCGCGAGATTAATGGCAGCTTTGTGTGGTGCGGATGTAATAAGACCAAAGTACAAAATGAACCTGTGGACATGGCTCGTAATTTTTGCCATTAATGCCTTTTTTGGCTGCACAATTTATACCATTTACATGGGAATGGTAGTTGATGGAGATTGGAGAGTCCTTTTGCAGGCCCTCAGTTTAGCGGGAAGTGCAGTGCAAGTTGGTGAATATGTCAATTAAATGGGAATTTTATTAATATACTCTTGTTTAAGGATATTTTGAATATAAAATTTGCGAAATTTAATCAGGTGGCAGGTAATGGTAGGAATACGAAGAAGACGATGTCTCTGTTAATGGAAATTGTCGAATGGCATAATAATTATAATAAGTAAGTAAATAATAAAGATAGTTCTGTGGTAAATAATCTTTAATATCCAATCAGATTTGTTCAGCAAGTTGAAGAACTCTACTATGCCATCATATTTATTTAAGTTTCTTCGGTGGTAAGCATTAGCGGCACCCTTTTCTCCATTGTCATTCACAGTTGGCCAGACGTATTTGCTTATTTGATGTTAAGCACAATAATGTTGTATGCAGTTCTAGTTCAGTTCTAGTTGAGTTCTAGTTAAGTTCTAGTTCAATTCTATTTCAGTTCTTGTTCATTTAAAAATATTAATTTTTAGAAAAATGTATTAAAAAAACAAATAACATTATTTGTTTTTTAATACATTTTAAATCAAAAATTATCATCTCATACAGTCCGTTCAGATAATTCACATTCATTCATGTGAACATTTTCCCATTATCATGCATTTTAGGTTTTTTTTCTCTTTTTATTTTATTTCTTTTGAAGTCTATGACATTTTGTATAAGTTTTTTCTTTAAATACAAATATGTTTATGATAAATAAATTATAATAATGTTGGCAATGAAAAAAAGCAATCGCAAATTCTGAAAAATAAATCAAATAAATGATGAAATCACCCCAATCTATAAAGAATAAACGCTGTAGTAAATAAACAAACAATAATACAAATAAAAGTTTAAAAAAGGAAAGTTAGTTTGCCATAGATGACCAAATTTCCGCTAATAAATCTTGAGTTCAAATATTTGAGAAATTTTCGAGTTATTAAGCAACTTATTATTTTATGAACAATTTTAAATATCGCGAAATACCAGCTGATTAATTAGTTAGTTGATATGTTTAGCACTTGCAAATGTTCTGAACGTTCAAACAATAATATGTTTTGTAAACTCTGCACAAAAAAAATAAAGAAATTATTGAAATGTTAACCTCTTACCAAACTGAATATAACTATTGTATTTAAGTACTATTTACTGTGTGGTAATATTATTTAATGTAGGGTACAGAAAATTTCTTATAGGTCTAAATTTATTTTCCCAAACAAAGCGTTCATCTACATAAATATGTACATATTAGACAACAAAATTAGGAAAATATGATATAAAATAACAGTTATTTTATTTTATAATTTTTTACAAATAAATGTAAAAGTACACAACCAAAAATACGCAGGATTAAGTTCAGAGATGCTGAAAAAACTTACCCCTGAAAGGTGTGGCTATAAAAAAATAAAGTAAAGGCTACATTAAACCTAAATTTTTTATATTCTGTCTATTCTAAGTAAGGTAAATATATCCATACCCACACATACTAAAGCGACAATTGAAGCTAAAAGAAAATAAATTATATGACAATTAAATCAGCACAATTTGTATAAAACCAGTTGTACAAATTACACACAAAAAATTTTAGATCAAAATAAAGGTCTAAAGAGACTACACTCTAGATTACTTAGAGACACATAAGTGACAATTGTCTTTACGTTAGATTACATGGGATGTATTAAGTAACCAATTGATTTCTTTCTGCACTAAAATAACTAGTAAGATAACTAATTATATGTAACCGGTAAGTGAATCCAATGCCTTGACTACTTTGTACCCACTAGCAGACAGTCTCAAAAAGGGTCAACTAGTCACGTAAATACTTATGTAACTAGTTGTTACCCAAAGTAATAGGTAAAATAGGCATACAAGCATACCATTGAAAGCGCATGGAAGTTTCACGAAGCACTACACAACGAACTTGACCTTCATGCTTACAGTGACTGTAAACGGCATTCGATACAGGAACATTATAACGGAGTTCTGGTGGCCTCAACTGGACGACAAGTGGTTTCAGCAAGATGACTCCACCTGTCATACCATGCATGCAACAATCGATTTATTGCAGCAACGATTTCCAGAAAAAATTATCTCAAAAAATTCTGATGTCAACTGGCCACCAGAATCATGCGATTTAACACCGTCCGATTTTTTTTGTGAAATCTCGGATTTATGCGAATAAACCAGAAACAATTCCTGAGATATAGCCACATTTGTGTGAAGAAGTCATGGACAATTTTATGAAAGCAGTAACGACCTATCATCAGAGCCGTGGGAGCTATTTGACGGACATTTTATTCCATACTTAATCGGAACGTGTCTTCTTTACAATCCAATAAAAATTAAAAATACAACTATTTAAAAAAATACGTGTTTTTATTTTAAAATAAAAAAGTCTATTCTTACTGAGACACCCTTTATAACCCATATAAATAGGCTTGTTGATGCGCAAAAAAACATCAAACATACATTACAAAAATGGCTGATGCATTGTCTGCGCATCATCATCAACTGATTTGCATCAGCATCGCAAACTAATCACATATGATGCATTTCCGAAAAGGCCAAAATACATATATGTATATGAGTGCCCAATCTGGACGTCTTTGTTAATCTTACGGAACCCGTAATAATCAACTGGCAATTCTAAAAAAATTTACTACATCATTTCCAATTGTATTTCAGAACATTCCAATTATATTTTAGAAATTTTCTATTTTATTAGGATTTTCTGGAATACAATTGAATATTTCTGAAATTTAATTAGAAAATTCTGAAATACTTTTGGATAATTCTGATATACAATTAGAAATGGACACTTCTGAAATATAATTGGAATATTCTGAAATTCTATTAGAAAATTCTGAAATATAATTGGAAATTCAATTGGAATTTTCTGAAATAGAATTGGATCCGTCACTGACATATCTGACATAGTACAAATCATAAAAGATATCTTAGTCACATACAAGGTTATTTTTCCTCCAGACAACTTCTGCCATATATGTTAATTCATACGATCTGACATACGACCAATTAAACAATGGAGAGCCAAGAGAGTTGAACTTCTGTTCACTTAGATCGTATAGACATTTAATACTCTGATTTATCACTATGCCGTAAGTTCCTTCTTACGAAAAGGTTCTGGTTTCCGGCAATTTGAGCGAAACCAAGAAGCTAAGCTCATCAGAGAAAATTTATGTATTTGAACTGTCAATATGAAGTGAGATTATGTCACCCTGGAGAACAACGTTTGAAGACCAGTCATCAATATTTAGTAACCACACTAATCTTCGAGTCTTGTGTGTCCAGTATTGTCTTCAGACTGGCATGAGGAGTTGAACCATTTGTAGCAAGAGAGTCTCTGTACCCTTTATCGAATGAAGATTGTAGTTTAATTGTCTACCGCTCTCCACCAGCAATGACCACCATAGATTAAAATAGGTTTTATTTATCATTATCTGCTCAGAGGTCTCATCGTGCAGCTCGCAAAATTTGAAACATTGTCTAAAGTTAAATCGCTCTTGCCGAGCGATATCAACTGTTAGGATCTACCTTTGCACAGAGTAATGAATAGTTTGGCCTACCTGAGTCCACACAATTTAATCAAAATAATCTCCTTCGAAAACATTCAGCACATTCATGTTGAGTATGTACCTTTCGAAATATTCATCGCAGACCCACAAACGTTTTCTGTGTACTTATTAAACTCTAAGACGATCTAGCTATGGGGTATAGACAAAGAAACCTTGCTAGCAACCTACAAGACGATTGACCGGTCAGTGGTTAACTATGCTGCTCCAGTGTCGTCGCCTTCGTTAAGTGATACTCAGTTGAGAAATTACCTCCGAACACCACCTTCACGAGGAAACTAAGTTTCTAACGGTCAGGGAACATAACGTTATGTTGACGCAACAGTTCCTTTTAGGATGTGACCGGAAGAGTCATCCAAACTTCAAGATCCCACAGTCTCCCCCGAAGCAAATACGAGGAGAGCATACATAGGTATGTATAGGATGCATTGGATGCTTTGAACGACATTCATAGAGACGCCATGAATGTCGTACTTAGAGGTCGCCCACCACCGATAGCAGACGCCAAGAAGATTCTGCCGCGTAAAAAACAAGAGTCATTCTGGCACAACTAAGATCAGGATGGAGCAACAGGCTTAATGCCTTCTGGTCCCGCATAGACCGTACCGTCCTCAATTTATGCTCAATTTATGTGGAGGATGTCCACATGACATCCTCCACATATTCAACTGTCCAGCCAACCCTACTTCACTACGTCCAGTGGATATATGGACCCACCCAGTAGAAGTAGTACAATTTCTTGGACTTGATCTATATGCTGAGCCCCCCTGTAAAGTTGTTTACGCTGTTACAACAACAACAACAACCGAATTAGCATTAACGTTATTTTGATCCGTCCCGGGAATTTATTTTTTTTTCTGTAAATATTCGGGAAATTTATGTCGGGAATTCCTTTATACATTTTCTTCTTAATGTTACAATATTCAGATTCATTGGGATGGCCAAATTTTTTGCTAATCAAATGATTCCATTATATCCATAGATTTTTTC
The DNA here is from genome assembly GCA_942486065.2 of Calliphora vomitoria. Lineage (NCBI taxonomy): Eukaryota > Metazoa > Arthropoda > Insecta > Diptera > Calliphoridae > Calliphora > Calliphora vomitoria. Next base: position 56,710,907 of record OW818031.2, on the reverse strand, counting down.
TGTTCCAGCAACAGATAGTTGGCTAAATTTATATTTTATAAATTTAAAATTAAGGATGGGAAAGACTTTTACACGAATAAAAATGTGGCAACAAACTTTATTAAGGAACAAAATATACATTAAATCTAACCATGTAATGAGGTGTGCTAAATAAAATTATGGCTGACGGAAACAGTTTTTTTCAATCTTGTTGCTGTAACAATATTTCTAGTGTGATTTTTAATTTAAAATGCAAAGGTTCAATATACAAAAGTATGTATTGTATGTTTATGGAAATCTAGAGTTACCAACACTGCTTTAGCAACATTTTGTCACTGATTCAATGGAGATCAGTATGGTTATATAACTCGTTGGTCAAACTGAGATATTATTGGGAAAATTGAAAAAAGTTTTAATCGAATAGTCGATTATTCGATTACAACCTTAAACCTTTTTTTAAAATTTTTTTTTAACAATTTTTGAAAAATTCTTTTTCCTCATCAATGTTGAAAAGACGACTCATCAAAAATTTTAAAATAAAGTCTAATTTTTGTTTCAACTATAGACTATATGGACAAATTTAAAAAATCTCAAGATTTAAATCTCATAAGTCGAAGAGTCGACTTTCAACAATTTTAAAAAGTCGAAAGTTCGAAAAGTCTACTTTTTTGAAATTGAAAAAAAGTCGAAGGGTTCAAAGCTTATGGACAAATTTAAAAAAAATCACTAGATTTTCAGGGGTATTGACAGTTTTGTAATATTTATCAGTAAATTACATTCAAGTAAACATTTTTTTAAATCCTATTTCCTTCATTAATTTAAAACCAAAAACCATTCGACAACATGTTGGTTTTATACTCCAGAGTTTTTATAAAAAATACATTTTGTAAAAACTCTAGAACATTTTACTTCATTTTTCTAAATGGCAGCCCGGCCTCTTAACAATATGGCCTTATCGATATAATTTAATTTTTTATTATTTTTTCTTCATCTCCTATTTTTATTGTCGATTTCATACCCATAAAGTTACTAGTTAAGCGTAATTTAAATTTGTTTGGTTCGGCAAAATATAACAGAAATAAACAAGCAAATAAATGAAAGAAGAAAAAAATATATAATTTTATATGCTTGATTTGAATTTCTTACTTTCTTTTGCTTATTTTAGATTTCCTCTTTTTTCTTTTATGTGCGATTTTCTGTTCAGTACTTTTACTTTATTTGTTGATTTTAATATAAATCAAATTTCCCTTTAATTTTATATTCCGCAAGACAAATGACAAACTCACTTCATCAACATCATCATCGTCGTCATCAGCAGTGACAACAGCAGCAGCAACAATGGCGACATTTCAACGATATCAAACATATTCACAAATACACAAACATTCAGGGAGGCAGGACAGGGTATTCCTTAAAAAACCATGAAAGCCTAAAAGCAACCGTGGGTTTTGGAAATCTTTGAAAAGTAATACAATGGGTAGTCATCTTGACGCGATGTAGAGGCTTAAATGCGATGATCTGTGCTGGTCATTCTGGAGGAGACAGTTTAACTTGAGTTGGCTGTCTCTGGTAGGGTCTCCCCTACCAGAGACAGCCAACACTAAAAACTACCCTCCCCCTCTGTCTGATAGCGTATGTTCTCCTTTGGGGCGGCTATCAGACGCAACATGTTCCCCACACTGAGAGGTGTGGCTTTGTTGGTTATTGTCCGGCTGGTCCGAAAGGGTTCCTAAATTGTTCGTCCGAAATCCACCAGCATCTGTTTCCCATATTGGGCGGCTGATGGTCCGCGTCTGTTATCCCCAGTGGGGCGGCAGTTCTCAACACCTGGCAGCAGGTATAAAAAGCAACCGATACTTGTCCGTATGGACGTAATGGAAGGTCGCAAAGCATGCCCCATGTACCCGGTCGGGGGCTTCATAATCTCCGGGGACCCTACTCCCACAGCGATGGTAACGGGCTGTGGTGAGTCGAATGCTACTGTAATCCAGGCTAGTCAGGTGATTACACCGGGCCAGACTAGTCTGTATGCTACTGGTGTCGCAGGAGGTCAATCTGGTACACTCAGGTTGACTGAATGTAAAAAACATAAACCAGTTGATGGTAGTGACATAAGCGGCGAGGTACCTCTGGATTTCTCTCCAAGTACCTCCAAAGCTGCTAAAGCCCTAACCGCCAAGGCGGTTAAAACCCTTGCTTCGGGTCCCTATGAGGGGGAAGCGACTAAGTCGCTCTTCTTAGTAGCTTCCCATATGCCAACTGTTCCCATATGGTCTGTGATGCAATCCTCCTGCCCTGAAGCCGCACCACCCCCCTCCAACTCCGGCTCTGATAACAGTCTCAGGCATAAAAATCCTGATAGAAGGCTCTCGGCTCTAAAAAAGCCGAGGACCTCACAAAGGAGCAACAAGCTTCTCTCGCATGGGCGAAAGCTCACATTGCTGGTCTCAAGATCGCCCCTCCTTCTACTGAGTCATCAGCGGTGCCTAAACGGCAACGTTCAGAGGAGGATGCGACAACCAAGGGCCAGCAACCGGGACCAAAAAAGCCCAAAACGTTACAAAGATCTCTAGCTAAGTCTTTTAGCGAGATTGTCAAAGACAACCTCGTTAGGGCGGTTATAGATCGGAGTGCCAATGATGGATCCATACCACAATCAAATTGGGATATGGTGAAGCAAAAATTGGTAGGGGTGTTCTGGAAAGTTCTCAAAGAGAACCCAGGCACTCCTCCTTAATGCGATGATGCTGGTTGGTACCAGTGTCACGTCAAACTTATGCTTGTATAGATGAATGCTCAGCGCTGCTACTCAAGACTGCCGTCGCATCATTGGGTGAAGTATGGCCGGGATCTGGGCTTGAGGTGGTATCGGTGAGTGAGATAAGCCTAGATCCATAGCTAAAATTCCAGCTGAGCCATCTAGCCCAGAGGAGATCTTGGAGATCCTCCAGTCCTGTAACCTTCCAACTAACGATTGGAAAGTGGTTAAGGTTACTGAAGCTGAGGGATCTTCCAGAAAGGCAATCTATGTCCTGAATAAGGACTCTTTGGGGCCGCAAAGGAAGGTGTACTATGGTCCTGTGTGTCTACCGTAGCGACAACACAGACAATACCTCCACAGAGGATGTAAAACCCATGCTCTCAGAAGAGGGTATGGAATGCAATGACCCGCTGATCCAATCGACAATGAAGATACCAACCTTGGGTCCATCAGGACCGTATCTGTGGACTATGTCTGAAGGGCTAAAAGCTCTACTACGCTAAAGGCGCAGGTAAAATTAGATCAAGTATAATGGCTAAAAGCTCTTTGATTATCTTTATTCTGTCTGATTACAGCAATGAAGATACAAAAGTAGTCTCATGGGAAACCAATGAAGGCAGTTTGTTTTGGCTTATTTCCAGCTATATGGCACACGATCATGGGGAGCATCCGCCAAATGATGCTATCCGTAGTGCTGTTATCAGGATACCTTTGGTTATCTGAGAGTTTCAGTTTCATTATTAATAGAGTTTTGAAGTAGTAAATATAGGTTCAGAACCTACATTTATTGTTTTAAACAGAAGTGAGGTGCTAGACTTAACACTTGTGAGTGCTGAGCACCATAGAATGATTAATAATTGGGCTGTTGGACTGGTCTTTTTCCGATCACCAATATATTGACTTCAATATTGGTGTAACTTATGGGAGTGTTAATAACATTCTAAATAGGAGGAAGACCGATTGGGATATGTAATGTGGCGCACTCTTTCGATCTTTACCTAACCCGCCCTCTATTGAGAGTACGGAAGATATTGAGAAGCGTTCCAATCGGATACAAATTGGCCTGTAGGCCGATAATCCGCAGAGGTAGGAATAAGCCTCCATGGAATCCTGAAATAGCACACGCCAGAAGGACGTGTCGTAATGCATGTCGCATGCACAAATGTAGGTATGTAAGTATTCGTAAATTAATTACGCATTTAAATATATTGTATATGTTACAAGAATGTTGTGTTATACATACATACATTAGAAAAAATTTTATTACCGCCATAAAGCTGCCAACTTTTTCATTTATAATTGTGTAAACCTAATACATTGTAATATAAGTGTCATATTAAAGAATCATTTAATTTGTATTGTCAGACAATTAAGAAATTCTAAGTACACTGGTAAAAATTGTAATTTTATTTAAAATCATAATATGTTCTAGTTCTGTTCTAGTTCTGTTCTAGTTCTGTTCTAGTTCTGTTCTAGTTCTGTTCTAGTTCTGTTCTAGTTCTGTTCTAGTTCTGTTCTAGTTCTGTTCTAGTTCTGTTCTAGTTCTGTTCTAGTTCTCTTCTACTTCTCTTCTACTTCTGTTCTAGTTCTGTTCTAGTTCTGTTCTAGTACTGTTCTAGTTCTGTTCTAGTTCTGTTCTAGTTCTAGTTCTGTTCTAGTTCTAGTTCTGTTCTAGTTCTGTTCTAGTTCTGTTCTAGTTCTGTTCTAGTTCTGTTCTAGTTCTGTTCTAGTTCTGTTCTAGTTCTGTTCTAGTTCTGTTCTAGTTCTGTTCTAGTTCTGTTCTAGTTCTGTTCTAGTTCTGTTCTAGTTCTGTTCTAGTTCTGTTCTAGTTCTGTTCTAGTTCTGTTCTAGTTCTGTTCTAGTTCTGTTCTAGTTCTGTTCTAGTTCTGTTCTAGTTCTGTTCTAGTTCTGTTCTAGTTCTGTTCTAGTTCTGTTCTAGTTCTGTTCTAGTTCTGTTCTAGTTCTGTTCTAGTTCTGTTCTAGTTCTGTTCTAGTTCTGTTCTAGTTCTGTTCTAGTTCTGTTCTAGTTCTGTTCTAGTTCTGTTCTAGTTCTGTTCTAGTTCTGTTCTAGTTCTGTTCTAGTTCTGTTCTAGTTCTGTTCTAGTTCTGTTCTAGTTCTGTTCTAGTTCTGTTCTAGTTCTGTTCTAGTTCTGTTCTAGTTCTGTTCTAGTTCTGTTCTAGTTCTGTTCTAGTTCTGTTCTAGTTCTAGTTCTGTTGTAGTTCTGTTCTAGTTCTGTTCTAGTTCTGTTCTAGTTCTGTTCTAGTTCTGTTCTAGTTCTGTTCTAGTTCTGTTCTAGTTCTGTTCTAGTTCTGTTCTAGTTCTGTTCTAGTTCTGTTCTAGTTCTGTTCTAGTTCTGTTCTAGTTCTGTTCTAGTTCTGTTCTAGTTCTGTTCTAGTTCTATTCTAGTTCTGTTCTAGTTATATTCTAGTTCTGTTCTAGTTCTGTTCTGGTTCTGTTCTAGTTCTGTTCTAAGTAGTTCTCTTCATGTTCTGTTCTAGTTCTGATTTTGTTCTGATCTAGTTCTGGTGTTAAATTTAGCATAATATTTTCTCACAGTATATTCCATGTAATCTTAAAACACTTTAAAACATTTTGTTAAAAGTTCAAAATGGATTAGTACCACTTGTAATTTCCCCGACTTAGCTTAAAGTTATGGCTAAAAATTGTTATGATCGTTTTAAGAAAATTACAAAATTCGCAAGATTAATGGCAGCTTTGTGTGGTGCGGATGTAATAAGACCAAAGTACAAAATGAACCTGTGGACATGGCTTGTAATTTTTGCCATTAATGCCTTTTTTGGCTGCACAATTTATACCATTTACATGGGAATGGTAGTTGATGGAGATTGGAAGGTTCTTTTACAGGCCCTCAGTTTAGCGGGCAGTGCAGTGCAAGTTGGTGAATATGTCAATGAAATGGGAATTTTATTAATAGATATTTATTCGCAGGGTTATAGCAAATTAATATTGTGTATTTATCATCGTTCAGTTATGGTTTCCATGGACCAACAACTAAACAATATATACATGGAGTATCAAAAGGATAAGGACTACTTAACAATTCTGCGTTATCGCACTGATTTGGCCACCAAAATGTTGAAAAGTGTCATGTTGATCTATATAGTTATTGTGTCCACCATTATTGTATATCCTCTGATTTATGGCTTGTTGTATAATGAGCAAATGTTTGTAATGCAATTTTTATTGCCCGGCATAGACCCATCTACACACTTTGGTTATGTTCTGCATAATGTTGTTCATGTTTGTCTTATGTGTTTGGGAGGTTTTGGAAATTTTGCGAGTGACATGTATATTTTTATATTCATAATAAATATACCCTTGCTGAAGGATATTTTGAGGATTAAATGTGAGAAATTGAACCAATTGGCACTTAAGGCACGGGATCCAATGAAGACGATGCCTCTTGTAAAGGAAATTGTGGCTTGGCATCAGAAATACAATAAGTGAGTAAATAAGGTAAAGTAAAGAAGGTAGTTCTGTTGTTAATAATCTTTAATATTCAAATAGATTTGCACAACAGGTTGAAGAAGTGTATTATGGTGTCATATTTGTTCAGGTTTTTACTTCGGTGGTGAGCATATGCTGCACCCTTTTTTCAATTGTCATTCACAGTTGGCCAGCTGCTTTTGCGTATTTGATGTACAGCGTTATAATGATGTATGCATTTTGTGGACTTGGTAATTTGGTGGAAATATCTGTAAGTATATGCGTTCTAATACAATATATCATACTTTTTTAGAAGGTTTTTGTATCCGTGATAGCAATAGTGAAATTAGTTTTAATAGTTAACATTCCAATTCCCTCTTCAGCATATCTGCGGCTAGGCTAAAACCATTTATTTTGAACGACATTATTTTCAGAGCAAAACATGTACGAATACTTTTGAAATCTAACTTTACCATTCGATTCCACATGAAATATATGAAATTATAATATATAATTCAAAAATAAATTGTTTTCAAAAAACCACACAGGATGAGGAGGTGATGATGACAACAACCTTTATTAGTTTAACTTTATAACTTTTAAATAATAAGGCTTATTTTTCCTACATTTTCTCTATAGAATTATATGGTCCGATTTGAAATATATTCAGCTTTGTTTAGTCTGTAGCAGAAGGAGTTAGAATTTTAATATAAGCGCGGATCCAGGGGGTGGAAATGGAAATTACTCCTTCGCCAAAAGCCAAAAATTTTTAATATAAAAAAAGAAAATTTGTTTTATTTAAAAAATGGCTGTGCTGGATCCGCACCTGATTATATATACATACATATGTGTAAACATATATTATTTAAATTCCAGAATGATGAAGTAATCGATATCATTTATTGCGATTGTTTGTGGTATGAACTGTCTGTGCCAGAACAAAAATTAATACTCTTGATGATGCGAAAGGCCCAAAAACCACTAACATTGACCATAGGTCAAATCATGCCCTTATCTATGAGTACGGCTCTGCAGTTGACAAAAGCTATTTATAGTTATATGATGATGCTGGTGAATTTCTTGGAAACGGATGATATCTAATCTAATATATAATTAACTACATACATTTGGAAGAGCTTTGGTTTGCAGTTAGTGCTTATATGATGACATCAATTTATTAGATTCGTAGTACAACCTGGAGATTTAGTTTAATTAATTAATAACACAAGTTCAATTATTGTTATTTTCTAGCTCACTTTTAGTTTAGTTCTAGTTAAACACGAGCAACATAATGTGAGTATAAATTTTATTTAATTGATATTAACTTTAATCTAATCTTTTCTAACGGTGTTGCACATTTTCTTTTAAGACGTTACAAAACATTTTATTAAAGGTTTAAACTCGTTTAGTACAGTTTGTGCATTTCCCAATACTACTTAAAGTTATGGCTAACAATTGTGTAGATCGTTTTAATAAAATCATCAGCGTCACCAGAATAATATCCGCTTTGTGTGGTGCGGATGTAGTAGACCTAAACTATAAAATGTCCTTATTTACATGGGCCGTGCTTTTTGCCATTAATGCCTTTTTTGGCTGCACAATTTATACCATTTATATGGGAATGGTAGTTGATGGAGATTGGAAGGTTCTTTTACAGGCCCTCAGTTTAGCTGGCAGTGCAGTGCAAGTGGGTGAACATTTTAATTGAATAAAGTTCTTCTTTTCATATATTTGTTTGCAGGGTTATAGCAAATTGCTTTCGAGCATTTATCGTCGTTTGGTTATGATTTCTATGCTTCAAAAACTAGACAATATATATAAGGAATATCAAAATGATAAAAACTATCTAAGGATTCTACGTTATCGCACTGATTTGGCTTCCAAAATGTTGAAAAGTGTCATGTGGATCTATATAATAATTGTGTCTACCATTGTTATATATCCTCTGATTTATGGCTTAATCTATAATGAGAAAGTGTTTGTTATGCAATTTTTATTGCCCGGCATAGACCCATCAACTCAGCTTGGCTATGTTCTACATAATGTGTTCCATGTTTTTCTTATCTGTTTGGGAGCTTTTGGAAATTTTGCGAGTGACATGTATATTTTTATATTCATAATAAATATACCCTTGTTAAAGGATATTTTAAAGATTAAATGTGAGAAATTGAATCAAGTGGCTCTTAAGGCTCGCAATCCCAAGAAGACGATGCCTCTGTTAAAGGAAATTGTTGAATGGCATCAAAATTATAATAAGTGAGTAAATAATGAATACAATTTTGTAGTAAATAATAATAATAATATTCAATCAGATTCGTTCAACAAGTTGAAGAAGTCTATTATGCTGTAATATTTGTTCAGGTTTTTACCTCGGTGGTGAGCATTTGCTGCACCATTTTTTCCATTGTCATACACAGTTGGCCAGCCGCCTTTGCGTATTTGCTGTACAGCATAATAATGTTGTATGCATATTGTGGACTTGGTAATTTGGTGGAAATGTCTGTAAGTATTTGCTATTTAATATAACTTCTTTTAATTTTGTAAATATATACATATATGTATATCAAAATTACAGAATGACGATGTAATCGATATCATTTATCGCGATTTGTTGTGGTATAAACTGTCTGTGTCAGAACAAAAATTAATTATCTTGATGCTACTAAAAGCCCAAAAACCTCTAACATTGACCGTAGGTCAGATTATGCCCTTGTCTATGAGTACGGCTTTGCAGTTGACAAAAGCTGTTTATAGTTATATGATGATGCTGGTGAATTTCTTGGAAACGGATGATATCTAAAGTGCTTTAAAATTACTTAAATAAATTTGTAGTGTTTTAGTTTGCTGTTAGTGGTTCCATGCTGAAATTAATATATTAAAGTAGTAGTAAAATCTAGAGATATATTATATTTAACTAAGAACTAAGTTCTATTACAATTCTAGTTCAGTTCTAGTTCAGTTCTAGTTCAGTTCTAGTTCAGTTCTAGTTCAGTTCTAGTTCAGTTCTAGTTCAGTTCTAGTTCAGTTCTAGTTCAGTTCTAGTTCAGTTCTAGTTCAGTTCTAGTTCAGTTCTAGTTCAGTTCTAGTTCAGTTCTAGTTCAGTTCTAGTTCAGTTCTAGTTCAGTTCTAGTTCAGTTCTAGTTCAGTTCTAGTTCAGTTCTAGTTCAGTTCTAGTTCAGTTCTAGTTCAGTTCTAGTTCAGTTCTAGTTCAGTTCTAGTTCAGTTCTAGTTCAGTTCTAGTTCAGTTCTAGTTCAGTTCTAGTTCAGTTCTAGTTCAGTTCTAGTTCAGTTCTAGTTCAGTTCTAGTTCAGTTCTAGTTCAGTTCTAGTTCAGTTCTAGTTCAGTTCTAGTTCAGTTCTAGTTCAGTTCTAGTTCAGTTCTAGTTCAGTTCTAGTTCAGTTCTAGTTCAGTTCTAGTTCAGTTCTAGTTCAGTTCTAGTTCAGTTCTAGTTCAGTTCTAGTTCAGTTCTAGTTCAGTTCTAGTTCAGTTCTAGTTCAGTTCTAGTTCAGTTCTAGTTCAGTTCTAGTTCAGTTCTAGTTCAGTTCTAGTTCAGTTCTAGTTCAGTTCTAGTTCAGTTCTAGTTCAGTTCTAGTTCAGTTCTAGTTCAGTTCTAGTTGAGTTCTAGTTGAGTTCTAGTTGAGTTCTAGTTCAGTTCTAGTTCAGTTCTAGTTCAGTTCTAGTTCAGTTCTAGTTCAGTTCTAGTTCAGTTCTAGTTCAGTTCTAGTTCAGTTCTAGTTCAGTTCTAATTCAGTTCTAGAGTAGTTTTAGAATATTTCTAGTTTAGTTTTGTGTATATTTTAAATTCAGCTTACTAATAAATATTTATTGCAAAATATCTTAAAAATCACAAAAGATTCATCTTAAGAAAAATATCTGCAAAATAAAAAAAACCAAATAAAACGATAAGACGACGGGGAAAATTAAATAAAGAAACAGTCCGTTAAAATATTTCAAATTCACTCATGTGAAAATTTTCCCCATTTTCATGCATTTTTACTTATTTTTTTCATTTTGCTTCTTTTGAAGTTTTTGACATTTTTCATAAACAAGTAGATTTGCTTTAAATTCAGATATGTCTATGATAAAAGAAATTATAATATTGTAGGCAAGGAAAAAAAGCAAACGAAAATTCTGAAAAATAAATCAAATAAATGATGAAATCACCCCAATTTATAAAGAATAAACGCTATAATAAACAAACAATAATACAAACAAAAGTATGTAAAATAAAAAAAGAGGACAAATTGTTGGACAAACATGACCAAATGTGTGCTATAAGGATTAATTTAAAATGTGTGGAGAATTTTCTTGTTTTTTAGCAAATGCTTATGCCATCATATGATACTTTTGTTTCAGAAGCTAGATAATGTTTGCAAGATTGGATGATGTTTTTTGAATTTACAAAATTTACTTATTTACATTGTGATATATTTACCTAATGTAGGGTACTAGAAATTACTTATACGTTTAAATTTATTTGTTCAAATAAAACCTTCATCTACATAAATACATATTCTACAACAAAATTAGGGAAAATATTATAGAAAATAACAAGAAAACAGTTCTTTTATTTTATTATTTTCAAACAAATAAAAATAAAAGTACACAAACAAAAAACACACACTCTTGCCCAGGATAAAGTTCAGAGAGGCTGAAAAAAAAAACATGAAAAAAAACTCACCCCTGAAAGGTGTGGCTATAAAAAATAAAGTATTATAAGGAATAAATAAAACCCTCATTTTTTCTAATATTTTGACTACTCAAAGACACAGATATCCAAACTCATACATACATACATTCATGATAAAGCAACAACTACTACAACAATAACAACATATCAATACATTTTGCTTGAATATTTTTACATTTCTAGTTAGCATACGCACAGCAATACCAAAAGCAGCAACAACAAAAGTTTACCCTCAAGTAGTCGAAACTGAAAAAAAAATAAGAACTAAACATTGGAAGTCTATTTTAAGGCCTTAAGGATCCAATACAACAATAGCAACATGCGAACTGAAATGGAAAGTTGAACGCAGAAATATAGAAAAAAATAGAAAATTCGACATTTAACAAGGATGCTTAGTCAGGTAGTTACAACAGGCAGGATCTGTGTAACGTGCTCTCTTCTCTATCACCCTCCGTCTCATTCTCTCCTTTATGCCATCGCTGATTTTTAGAGTGTGCCATGTATGATGGTATACAATTCCAATAGATTTCAAACACATAATATTGGAATTATTTCAATATGTTATTCTACTACTCAATCATAGAGGGCGTTATTTGTTTATTCTAATTCCTTGTGACGTCATTGTATTCCATTGACTCAAGTAATGGTCTTGATAATTTGTTTACTTTAGTAAATGTATTTATAATTATTAGAAGAAGATATCAAAATTATGTTTAGTTTGGACACGTTTTTCTGCATCCTGTTTATTATTATTTCCTGATAGTTAATAATATTTTATTTTTAGTACAGATTGATTAATTAAGAGATTCTTCCTGTTTATTCTTGTTAATATTCGATTACATTTTCAAAATAAATATGCAAATAGTATTGGAAAGGCGAAATCCAAGGCTGTTTACCAAGAGTTATGAGCTTCTACATCAAGTTTTTTTAAAGATTTTATTAATCTCAAAATAAAAATAAATTATCTTCGTGTTAACATTAAACGATAAGTAAAACGTGCATTAGTTACATAGTTACTAAAGAATGCCAACATCAAATTATATTACCAAGTAATGTATTAAAATGCCGATATAATGATTTGTCATTTTAACGGCTGATTTATGGTATATACGTACAAATAGCGATTTAAATTAGTCATTACTTTTTCCCTAATATAAGGACTGAGATCGAAAAAACCTTAACACACGTTTTTTATTAAAACTTTCAACTTTTTTTATCAATAATGTTAATTATTTTAATTTGTTGTTGATCTGATTAAAATAAGTGACCAGAAAAAAGTGCGTACTAAAATTATTAAATATTTTCAATAAAACCCAACTTGGTCCTTCAAAAAGTTGGCCAAACAATAAAGGTCTGCTGTAAAACTGATTCCAATGATATTAAATAGTATCGGTAGAAAGTATCGGTTGATACTAGAAGGAATGGTTCACATAATGTTTCTAAAGCCTATAAATAGAAAGTATTTTCAAAAGTGCTCCCAACACATCCGGTAGGAAAGTTAGCTTAATACTCGGACTATTTGGTATGAAAAGTTAAAGCTAATGCAGGTTTAAAAACATAAAAGGCTTAAAAAGTTCTTCACAGGAATGGAGCACGGAAATTGAAGTCAAGTTTTATACAAAAAATATACCTGCTGCGTAATGGATGAAGAAACGTATGTTCTGCCAAATTTTCGCAGCTTCCGGGTCAATATTTTTATGTTGCTGATGATCGAGGGAATATTCTAGAAAAGTTTAGGAACCAAAAACAGAAAATTTACCCAAAAATATGCAGTTGCGGCAAAAGAAGCCAAACATTTTTTACAAAGGGCTCTATAAATACCGAAATTAACATTAAGGAATGTTTACAAAAGAGGATGCTCCCATTCATAAGACTTCTTTATGTGTCCACTTATTTTTGGCCTGATTCGGCACCCTGTCACTATGGTAAGCAAGGTCTTGAGTGGTACAAGAACAATAATGTGGTATTTGTACCAAAAGAGGCAAATCTTCCAAACTGCCTGAAACTAAAGCCAGTGGAGAGATATTGGGCTCTTGTTAAAAGAGAATTGAAGAGCATTTATTGTTTGAAGAGGGACCCCAAATACCTCTAAGGAGCAGCGCTATGGCATATGCTATTTATCTCTAATAGTTCATTCAACTACAATTTTTCAGAAAGAGATGAAAAATTCGGTGATTAAGAATGAATCAAATTAAAATTTTATGTTTTTAAAGGAATTATTAAGGTGCCTAACATTACATCTTCTAAGGATGTTCATAATAACAATAATAGTTGTTTAAATTTGTTTATAAACAATCTGATGTGAAAAATGTATCGTTCGAAACGCATATTTTACAGTCGAATTTATTGATTTTATACTGATAAAACTATAATTTTTCTACATTTACATTTAGTATTAAAATGTTTACAACACCATCCATGATTAAAAGCCTATCAAGTGTGGCAGTAATTGAGCTATCTGTATTATTTAATGCGATCTTGAAACTAGGGATATCCTAAAAAACTGGAAAATTTCTAAAATAATGCAGACCCATTAACCTACTCCCTTATTTGTCGAAGCTATTCGAGAAAATATTCCAAGAAAATATCATACTTTTTGTGAATGATGAAAGCATTATACCATATCAACAATTTGGTTTCCGTGAACATCATGGCATCACTGAATAGGTCAGTCCTTTAACTGGAGAGATTAGGAAACCGTTTGAATTAAAGAAATATTGTTCTGCTGCATTTTTAGACGTTGCTTTTGTCAAGGTATGGCATAAAGGTCTAGTATATAAAATCAAATATTTACTGTACTCATAACCTACGGGAGTCTTATCTATCGTATCGACTTTTCAAGGTTAAGTACAATAATTATGTATCAAGAGAAAACAAGATTAAAGCTGGCGTTCCACAGGGAAGTGTACTAGGACCTACGTTATATTTAGTTTACATTGCCTACGTGCGATAAATTAACAATTTCCGTAGTCAACTAGAAAATTAGCTCATACGTGTGGAGAAACGGTTAAAAAACTGACGAATACGGGTGAATAAGTTGAACAGTAAGCATATTACGTCCGCTCTAAGGAGAGAAAATTGTCCACTTCTCACAATCTAGATAGAAACCAAGAGACTTCACATGGAGCTAAAAGTCTCCAGCTTTTATTAGTTAATCAGTCATCAATCAAAATTGAGCCTTGAATAAGTCCGTTTTGAAACCAATTTGGGCGTATGGATTTCAAATATGGGGAATGGCTAGCAGCACTAGTATTGATCTTATACAGAGGGCCTAATCTAAAATTCTTAGGACCATGACAGAAGCACGATGGTATATAAGAATCGAAAACATACACAGGGACTTGGAAGTGCCATTGGTAAAGGACGACTTCAAGAAAGTTCGTGAAAAATATATTGTAAAACTGCAAAACCATCCCAACCCGCTTGCAAGACTACTTGTGCAGATCCAAAACCGATCAAGGCTGCGTAGAGCAGATCTACTTACCATCCCGCTAAGATGAGTGCCATTTGTCCATGAAGGCTCTCTTGTTAGAGAACAACTATTTTTAATTTTAGTTATAAGATTCAAATACTTATTGTTAGGTCTAACTATTAAAGGGAGATCCAATAAATAGAGCGTAAAACTAAAAATATGTTAGCGATCAGACCCTTTATTGAATACTACATATCCCATGCTCCATACCAAATTCCATGCTCCATAGCTCCCATTTAAGGACCTCTTCCAAAAAACACTTAAATTCGCATTTAAATTCATTATAAATATCTTTATCATATAAATAATTCTAATATACATAGAAATCGCCGTACCAAATTTTGTAAAGATCGGTCCATAATTGGTCATAGGTCGCATATAAGGACCACTGCTGAAAAACTCATTAACCTACATGAATATCCTGCAAATATAGACTTTGAACCAAAATTTTCCACAGATAAATAGTATGTATGCAAAACTCAAACTGCTGGAATTGGTGTATATCGCTCCATATTTGATCATAACAGAAATCTGTTAAATATATTACTAGTTGAACCCGGTCCGCGTAGCTGGCCCTTAGAAAACATCTGTTTTATATTGCATCTCGATTTAGATTTTAATATAGAGTGTCGTACAAATCTGAAGCACGGACTTGCCCGATCTGATTTCTCACCCGAAACACGTATTATCTGTAACCAGATGAAGGCGGATGTGACAAAATTGTAACAGATATCTATACAGTGCCAAGCTATTTATGCCCTTAAAAAAACAGAAACGAATGTATTTAAGGCAAATTGAATATTTGGTCAATTCACAAGGTGTCTTATCAAGCCATATTGTCATAATGTCTTAATATTTCCCAATGGTGTTAATTGCTTTTCAAGCAAAAACTTTCCTAAAATAATACTACTTTCTATGCTATGTTTATTGTATTATCGTAACGAACCAGTAGAGACCAACGCCAAATGCCTAAGAGTCGGTTCAGCCGAGCCGCCGAGTCGTGATATATTACGACATTATGACAACATGACTGATAAGAGACCTTATGAATTGACCAATTATATTTATGAATTCATCTTAAGGCCAGGGGATATACAATGTTGATTGTTTTCTTATATGGAGTAAAAATTTAGAAATCCAAATGTATGCCAGCAATAGCCAATGATTGGCCTGGTGCTTTATTAATGGTTGGCGCAAAGGCAAGGTGTAATGGGAACTGGAGCCGCTTGAATTAAAATGGTAAGTCGTTGGTAATCATCGGTATTGAATCTGCCACCGATGATTGTTGCCTCAATTTGATGATAATTTTTTGATGATCAATCTTGTTACGTTGCATAATTTTGGCGCATTTAAGTTGCGGAGAACCATAATCGGTGATGCAACCTTCAATGTTAATACATGTGGTTGGCATTCCGGCTGGTTCCAATGAAATCAAAATTTCAGTAGGATATTTGATAATTGCTCTTCATTCATTACATACTTTCCAGTGAAATAAATTTGAAGGAACTTTGCATCATCATTGGGAAGCGGGAGCAATGATCTGATTCTGTGGCACATTTGGCTTTAAAGTTTAAATATGGGAATGAAGCCGACGTTTTTTACGTATTAGTTGCCCCGAATGTTGTAATTTGATAGCATGAGTTGTGCTTTTAGTGCCAGAACAACTTTACCGTTCGAACAGCACATTCCCACATACACTTTGTGGTCGCAGTAACTATTTACATGATTGTGGTAACCATAATATGGTTAACTTACGATTCACATGATTGTATCAATCAGCAAATCCACACACATGCTCGTCGATATCTTTCGGTTTCTGTAGCTTCATTTGAAAGAACATTGGGAAGCGGGAGCAATGATCCAGTTCTGTGGTACATTTGGCCTTGAACTTTAAGGATACCCCGAAGGACGTCATTTGAAAGCATGAGTTGTACTTTCGGATATTTGAAAGGAAGAACTTGGTAATCGGAGTGACGCCGGAAATGTTACTTAGAAGTGGTTCAGGCGGTTTGTGAATTTGACATAGTTCCCATGTAAGAAGATGTCCCCTTGATAGGCTCCTATATAAGGCCCACTTCATGCATAAATATCGAAATTGGTAAAAATTTTAAAACAAATTTGTTTCAAATATAAGTACTACTGCTTTTTGTGACTAATGACCCAAAACTATACTCCTATATGTTATTTGTAACAGCTTCAATTAAAATATCCTTTAAGTTTAATTAGTTATCACTTTATTTATATAATTTGTATTGCTCTTTGCCATTGCTGTTTGCTTTCACAGTATATGATTTCGTATTTCTCATATTTCAACTGCTAATTATTCCTTTAGATATTTTTAGAAATAACCACAAAAAACAAACTTTCCCAGGATATTTGTGCGGAGAAATCCTTTCATGTCTTTTTTATTTCAGTTTTCTAACCCCCCTTCATTCCACATTAAAGCATTTAACAATTTGACCATGTTTTTCATCTGGTAATTACTTTGTAAATCAAAGGAAATTGAGCGCATGAACATGTTATGAATTTTAAATAGTCACGTCGAAAACTCACAGGTAGAAGAAAATTATGGTTTTTTTTTAGAACGTCGAGACTTACAAGGAAGAACTCTTTCTTGGAGTCTGTCCTGTTTTGTTCTTTTTATGGAATTTAATTAAACTTCTTTGATGTAAAAGTTATGCAAATATTGTTGGTGAGCGATTGTGTGAATGCTAAATAAAGGTCATTCAACTTTTAAAGACATGCTTTTAAGCAAAATTTAGTTTAAATTTTTAATTTATTATGCACATTTCCTACTGGGTTTTGTACTATATCCACCCAACTGCTTTTAATAAGTATTTAATTTGTTTTATAAATTTCAAGTTTTTCTTTTCATTATAAAAATGTATTTATAAATATAAATCGTGTTGTAAATAAACAATTATTACACTAAATTAATATAATTATTACTGGCAGTTAGTGAAAATCAAACAGAAACCTTAAGGAAACCATTAAAATAAAAAAAAATACACAGTATGAATTGGAAGCACGACAAGAAATTTGGTAAGAAAACAAGAAAAACAATTATGAAAATCAAATAATAAAACAACAATAATAATAATAAAGAGAACAAGAACAGAAGCAGTGTATTTTTGTTTTTTCTTTTTGTAGCCCACAAGTATTAACATGTAGTCACCAAGCAATTTAACACCAATTACAATATCCGTTACATCTAATTACAGTAAAATGCCCAGCAAAAAAACAAAAATTCTCACACTCCTACATCAAAGTCCTTTAAAGCAACATGGACATCATCAGCATCATCTCCTGCTCTTCATCACTTAATTGTACAATAAGGAAAATTATGAGTAACACAAAAAAACAAAACAGATGAAAACTAAGATCTAAGGGAAAAAAAAAACATTAAACATAAACATGGTAACGAGCAAATTTATGGCCGTAAAACCAGAATGAAATCAACCCACATCAGACACCCCATCCCGCAAATGCTAAGTACACACACACACACGAAAACACACACATCTACAAACCATGTCCTAATATTTAACGTACATTGTATGTGTGTGTGTAAGTAGTTGCCTGCCTTGTTTTCTGGTTTTGGCCAACGTCATTAACGGTACAATTTAAAAATCCTATAAAACAACAACTGTATATTTGAGTCCAGTGTTGCCAGAATTAAAAATACAAATTCACGATTTAAATGACGAATATGACGGAATATTTTTTTTATTAATACTCGTAATATGCTATGAAGCACCTCCTATCCAGCTATAATGTATTGCGATTTTTATATCCATTTGTCAATCCGTTTGCAACATAACGATATATATGTCGCACGGTGTTTTTAAATTTGATCAGAAGTAAATTATCATTGCTGGTTTACATGTTAACATAGCAAAGACCAAAGTCTTGCTTTTTAATACTACGAACTCTCAAAAGTTCGAAATACAACAAAGTAGACGTTGAAGATGTATTGTATAATTGTTTATATATCTGATTAGTATCATATCAGCATCAGGCTGCTCAAGAGACGATATTTCAAATCGCATCAAAAAGGCAAACAAAGCATTTGGGGCACTGCAAAAAGTATGGAAATCGCCCTAAATTCATCGCACCTCTTTTCATCTAACGTGCGTTGGAACAATACAGCTAGCGACTTTCAAACTGCTCAACATATTTTGGCCGAATTTTATCTCAAACGGGACCTTATAGAAAGAGCAGGTGAAATACCAATACGTATCTAGATAATCAATCGTACTCGCAAACTATTATCGAAAATTGGCTGAAGTTATTTCTTATAAGGACTGAGATCGAAAAATTCTTAACACACGTTTTTAATTGCAACTTTTAACCCAAATATTATTTGATTTTTTTTTTATCAAGTTACCTTTGCAAAGCATGTCAGTTATTATGTTTAATATCAGTTATGTTCATTTGTTGTTAATCTGATTAAAATGAGTGTCCAGAAAAAAGTGCGTACTAAAATCATTAAATATTTTCCACAAAACCCAACTTGGTCCTACAAAAAGTTGGCCAAACAATCAAAGGTCTGCCGTCAAACTGTTGCCAATGTTATTCAACAGTACCTAGAGAACTTGTCCGTTGATACAAAACCTGGTACAGGTAGAAGGAACGGTTCACATGATGTTTATTAAGCCAAAAAAATAGAAAAGACCTCCCAACACATATGGTAGGAAAGCAGCGCTCGGACTATTTGGTACGAAAAGTTAAAGCCAATGCAGGTTTAAAAACATACAAGGCTCAAAAATTTCCTGACAGGAACGCTGCTAAAAATTTAGAGGCCAAAAACAGAGCACGGAAATTGAATTCAAATTTTATAAAAAAAAATATTCCTACTGCATATTGAATGAGGAAACGTATGTTCTGGCAGATTTTTCCCAGCTTCCGGGTCAAAATGTTGATGTTTGTAAAATGTCCAAGCTCGATTGATGTGGAACGTAGTCGGGATACAGGGTTTATATTTAGGAATGTCAACTGGATAGAATTTCTTGATGTCATTAATTCTATTAAGTCTAATGCTATGGGACATAATGGATTCCTGTTGGATTCATGAGTAAAATATTCCCCAAGTTTGCAAAATACCTGTAAAATCACCTAGATATTTATCTGATATCAGACCGACAAATATATTGTTGTTCGAAAATTCTGGAAATATTATTAAGGAGGCAATATTTCTCTTGTTATTCTTTAGTCTGCAGGTAGAGAAAAAATATAGTTGTGCATGTTTACTGTCCCCATTTATAAAAGCTTTTTTAACAATATTAGTCACAGTAACTAATTACATGATTGTGGTAACAATAATATGATTAACTTACGATTCACATGATTGTATCAATCATTTCTATTACCCAGCTTTTAAAATATATGACCCTATAGTCTAGGGCAGTTGCACATAATATGCTCAACTCTCTCCAGCTTCTCTACATCCCCACACACCCTACAGAAATCCTGTGTAACATAATCCCTACATCTACATCTATCCAACCCATTTGGCCCTGGACACTTTGCAATCCGTCCTACTACTCTAGGATTGGTTAGTGGGGTCACAGAATCTTTTAAATATTAGCCTTTGGTAGTGACTTATAGGAGGGTTTACCCCCCGTTCCCTAGTACCATGATCTAAATCAGAACCATGTTTTCCCGTTCCTCTGCAACCTCATTTCCCTGTCTGTTACAGTGCCCAGGTAATACAGTCTTCCACTAAACAGGAATGTATTAAATGATATTTCAAAGAACTAAGTGCCGCCTGACTGTCCACATATATAATCACTACAGACCCCTCAGTGTCGTATGCCTTCATCAACTCTGTGGCTTTCCAGATCACGAAGATCTCTGACTGGAAGAAACTGTACTCGTTAGAGAGTCTATATGAACATTTAATATCCTTGTCGATCAGATAAACCCTGGCCCCAATACCAAAATCTATCTTAGATCTGTCAGTGAAAACAGCACCCCCATCGAATAGTTGAACAGATCCAACCAAATTATCCCTACTGGGGAACTCTACTGGGGGTGAAAATCACTTAAATATGAATAAATATCTTATAACTATCGTTATCCATTCCTTAAAATTTTACATTAATATTCCAAATTTTATGAAGATCCCATTTAAGGACCTGTTTCGAAAAGACGATATCGATTTGGAACAAAATTTTATACAGATAAGATATATGTAAGCAAAAATCAAACAGCTGAAGTTTATACATATGGGGCCTTATTTGGTCACAGCCAAATTTCTTGCAAACATCGTAATCAGTTTGACATCAATAATCTTCGTGTACACAAAAATCGCAGTACCGTAGCAACATAAATATGGGCAATTTCACGAGAATGACAACCACGACTGAAAAAACAAAACCCTTAAACTTTTTTTCAGGATGATTTGAATAGGAGAAAACACTAAAATGTTGCTAGGTGAAAGTATTTAGAGCATAGTACAGCATTTTAAGTGCAAAAATAATAGTTTAAACTGACTATATTTAATATTTTAATTTAATTGGTATGTTTTAAATAAAATTGGGCGAAAACTAAGCTCCCAATTAGCATATTGTATGAAATGAATTTGACTCTGATTGTTTCTTTGCAATTATCAAATTGTTTATTGAAACCGAATATATATTTTTTATTTAGTTTTTTAGTTTTTGTAAACATATATTTTCAGAATATATATTGTTTTACTATAAGAGAAAAATCAGTCACGTACGGTATGTCACGTACGATATCAAATTTTATTTATTATAAAAGCATCCAAAGATTATTTTTCTTTGAATATGAAATCTATTTAAATTAGGAAAACTATTTGGTTTAGTGTAAGAAATTAAAAGAAAACTTAACGCATCTAACGATTCGCAAATTTTCGCATATTTCTACATGTACCTCAAAATGACTTCCGTTTTATGTCACGTTCGATATACCCTTATTTCGCTCTATATTTTGGACAAAAATGTTTCGAAAGAACTTATTAATTTTTTAAAAATAGTACCCTCTGAATGGAACATAAAGACCAAATTATTTTCAGATACTCTTATTTTTGAAAAATCTATTCCACTCTATAGGCGTACAAATGCCACGTACGATGACATGGAATTGCCCATATGTATCTTATAAATATCGATATTGAACAAAAATGTATGCACGCAGAATCAAGCTACTGGATTTTGTGACGATCCATAATTAGGCAAAGTTCCTACATGAGATCCCCTTTCGAGAATAATTACAACAACCATACAACTCTTGGTGGTGGGTATATATGATTCGGCACAGACGCATTTACTTGTTAATGTTTTCTTTTAAGTACTCTACTCCTGTTATCCACATAGCATGTTGAAATCTACTTTATTTTGCAATTTCAATTTAAAAATGATGCTATTCCTCAGTCTGGCATCATAAATTTTTATCCACACATAAAATAAGTCTGATTCTCCAAATGGTCGGTTTTTTTTGTCTTGCTTTTCATTCCTCAAACATTAAAAATACCATTTTTATTCCTCATACTTTAATGGCAGTAAGAATACAAAAAAATTACGAAGAAGACGTAAAAAATTAAGATGAAAAAAAATGAAAGAAAAAAAAAAATATATTAAACTGTCGTAAGACAAGTCGTTATTTAAACAAAACGCCCTCGAAGCCATCTGCAATTGAAGACAATCAAAAACAGAAACAACAGCATTTTCTTAATTTTTCAAAATTTTTGAACCAACACATCAGCAGCAGCGTAAGCGGCAGCAGCCACGGCAAAAGAATGGAAATGAAAATGCTTTTAGCACCAAGCAACACATTAAATGGCGTTTAAACATGAAAAAAAAATAACATAATGAAAAAAAGTACTTTAATACATGTGTACGAGTACTAAATATTGACAAAAATGTAAATTTTAAATATGTAAGAAATGCAGTGAATTCTATATGTTTTATTAAAACTCCAAAAAGAGAAGTCAACTCTGAACAATTTGAAAATATGGGGAGCAAAGGGAGAAAACCTTAAAAAAATGCTTTTTAATTTTGGTTATATATATACATATCAGAGTGGTCGGTACTCAGGGGCAAAACCTGATCGGTTATTTGTCTATAAACAACACGAACAGTTAACAATCCACGTTGCATATGCTCTTCTTGCCGACCACTGATGCAGGTATAGCATAGTCCTAGAAAATGCTTTATTATAACGAAGAAAAATTTACTTTCAGAGTGTGACCGAAACTATTTTTTTCGTAAGCCATTTTTATGTACACTTCATTTATAATATTCTATTAAGCCCATATTATATCCTTTACATAAATTATCTTATTTAACTAAAAATAAACTATTGTTTCCAGTTGTTAACAAACAATAGGGAAATCTTAACTTTTTCTGAAATCAAACAAACACAAAATTAAAATAGAAAGTGTTACAAAACATCAACACCTTTATTTTTAACTTTACATGTTTGCAACAATGGTAAACAACACCCTGATTTGCCAAAAAAAAATAAAACAGGGAAAATTAAAACTGATAACAATACAAACACACCATTCACACTTTTATTATTACAACACATTCAAATGAAAATTTTGCAACAAAAGTCAGGCCACAGTGTGTGGTTGCCACAATAGCACACAAAGGATGTAGAAAAGGATAATAGATTTATTGTAGTTTTGTTAAAACAGTTTTCCACAGAAACATAAAAATTTTTGCGAAAACAATAACAGTTTATGTTAATTTTGTAACTTTTATGCAAATTGTTTAAATATTTTTTGCACAGCACAAAAAAAAAAAGAACGCGCAATATATTAAAGTGAAAGTGTTAACATTTACATAATAAATACATCTATGCATTATAAGAGTACCCAGCAGTTCGTGTTGGTTACAGGTACATAACTGATTGCACAGAGAAAAAAATATAGTTGTGCATGATTACTGTAACCATTTCAATATTTGTGTATGTTTACTGTAACCATTTCAAAATTGTTAACAATATTATAGTAACAGTAACCATTTACATGATTGTGGTAACAATAATATGGTTAATTTACGATTCACATGATTGTATCAACCATATGTATGCTTAGAGTAAACATGTATATCTTTGTGACAACCATTTACACAACATACTGATCTACGAGTATTTCCTGACAATTAAACTTCAAATGACTGTTTGTTTATTTAATTACCAAAAAAACAAACAAGTAAGAGAGCTATATTCGGTAGTTATACCTTAAAATAAAATTAAAATTTTTTTTTTTAAATTTTTTTTTTTCAAAATAGTTTTTTAAAAGTTTTTTCCAATTTTTTAAAAAACATTTTTTTAATTTATTAGTGGAAAAAAAATTGTGACAAAAGAAAGTTTTTTGTGAAAAAAAAATTCGGGTTAAAAACTATTTTTCCCGATTTTGACCCATTGTAGGTCCAACTTTGTATAGCCTTATATACATCGTTGCAATGGACTTTGAAATATCTATCATTAGATATCCATATTGTCTATATTTACGACTTAGTAATCGAGATATAGATAAAAAAATAGGCCAAAAATAGAGGTTGTCTCGGATTTTTGCTCATATCTCCGTTATTTATGGACGGAATTTGCTGATTTTAAATAGGAAACTTTTCGAAAGCATGTCTGACAGAATTATTGAGAATTTGGATACCGAAGATATCTGGGGTCTTCAGAAAATTGATTTCAACAGACAGACAGACATGGCTAAATCGACTCCGCTATCTATAAGGATTCAGAATATATATAAGTTATAGGGCCGGAAAATTATATTGTGGAAATTACAAACGGAATGACAAATTTATATATACCCTTCTCACGAAGGTGAAGGGTATAATAATGCAAAATTTTTGTAAGAAATCTTAGTTATTTTCAAATATCCGATAAAAGTATGGAGTACTAGCTTCGCCACCCCAATTGGAAGATAGAAATAGTACTATTAAGTCATTCTTTGTGAATTAATACTGATTCAGGAAAACATGTCTCTAGTTTCATGTTTATTAATTCATGGTAATGTGGATTCTAGCTCATTCGAAACGCATTACACTGGTCAACAAAATTTTGTACCAAGAAATGTACTAACTAATTTTAAATTATCTACATACCATCATTCGAACACTATATTGATTTTGATTTGATCTGGTCTAGTTTTTGTGTTACAGCCAGTGCTGCAATATGTGAAGATTTTAAATTCTCCTACTTGTACTTACAAGCAGAAAGCAAATAATAAGAGCAATTCTAAACCTGCTCTTAGTTCCGATCGGTCAGCTATGTACGCCAGAAGCAATCGAAATAGGCACTGACTTTTAAGAAACTTTATCATCTAATGAGTCAAATCTGCTATTTCAAAAAGATCTCGATGAATTGATACTTGACTTAAATTTGTCCAAACAATAGGCAGGACATTGGCCTCTCGATTAAAGGGATGGAATTCATTACAACCCGAAACAAAAATATATTATTATCAAGATGAAGAGCTAAAAGGTTTTGTTCACAAGATGATCAGTTAGTATTTTGTAATAATGATTATGGCGTAATGACTGTCTTGGGTATAGAATCAGAAGAGTGACGTTTGTTTATCAGTGTTATCAAAAGTAAGCTGAGTGATGCAAAATTTAAAGAAGGCATATTTAAAGAAGAACTTAGTGATTGAGAAAAATCTGCCTGGGAAATCGTCGATTAAGCCACTATAAAAGTATTGTCGCGGAGCTGTTATAAGGATTTGGGGTGTAATATGTCGTTGAAAATACATTTCGTACATTCACATTTAGATTTCTTTTCTAATAATTTGGGATCCGTCACCGATGAACACGGTGAATGATTCTACCAATACATTTCTACGATAGAAAAACGATATCAGGGCCAGGGGGGCACATGAATGCCGGCGGACCACTGTTGGATATTACAAAGAGTCATTTCTTAAGTAAAATACAGAAGCAAATCATAAAGATACATTCACGCTTATATTACATTATAATAAAATAACGTAATTTTGTTAATAAAAACAGAGATTTTCTAACATAGAATAAAATCAAATTACGAAAGAACAATTCGTATTTAAAACATTCTATTTATATTTCTGTTATCCTTATGCTAGTTCCAAGCATAACTATACAAAAGTATTCTTGTTACATGCAAAAGGTGTTTTTTTGTTGACCAGTGTTATTAGAATAAAACAAAAAAGAGAGCTATATTCGTCTGTGCCGAATCTTATATAGCCTTCACCAAATTATACTTTAAAATAAAAATTTTAAATATTTTTAAGTAAACAAAATTAATTTATTTTTTTCAAAATTGTTTTTCAAAATTTAAAAAAAAATTTTTTTTAAAAACTGTTTTCAAAAAAATTTTTTTTTAATTTTTTAAAAAATAATTTTTTTAATTTTTTAAATTTATAATGAAAAAAATGTATGACAAAAAAAATGGTTTGGTAAAAATAATCGATTTTCCCGATTTTGACCCATTTTAGGTCCAGATTACTATAGCCTTACATAGATCGTTGCAATGGACTTAGAAATATCTGTCTATATTAATGACTTAGTAATGCAGATATAGATCAAAAATACGCCAAAAATCGGAGTTGGCCCGGTTTTTTCCTTATATCTCAGCCATTTGTGGTACGTTTTCTCGATTTTAAATAGCAACCGAGGCGGAATATTATTCTGCTTTCTATCATTGTGTCTTTCTTTACTCAGAAGCATATCGGGCAACTATTATGTATACATATAAGTAAAATAATTTAATATAACAAAAAGTACCCTTAGAAGTACTAATTTTCCACACAAGAACTACCGTCAAGTTTGAAATTTCAAAGTAATTTCCTGATTCTAGTTTCAATATTATAGAAAATTCAAAAAGTACTATTTGAAGAACGAAAAAGTACTCCTTAGTTTATTTTAGTTCTCCATTTTTGGTATCATAATACAATTGAGCATCCTATTCTTGATTATTTCTTTACTGAGAAGCGTATTAGCCAACTTTAATGTATATAAGCTAACTAATTTAATATATTAAAAAGGTACCATTAAAACAAAAAGTACCAATTTTCCTTTATCCTCTTCAACACTCGTAAAGTTTGAACTTTAACTTTGTACAGCATTTCCTATATTATCAACTGATTTAATGGTTAATAAATTATCACAAAACCGAATAGAAACCGATCGGTTTTCAATTTCTTAAAACCGAAACCGCGGTTTTCAAATTCTTGGGTTTTTTGGAAACTCCAATAAAAAGGTATGTAAAATGTAACCAATTATTACAATCATCCTAGTCTATTTTTAAAACTGCAGGGTACTTGCAAAATTGCAAGGTTTGTATGAGTTTTTAAGTGACTGTGTGTGTGTGTGAGCAAAATAATTTTTGCCCAACTGTTGCTAATTTGATTAGGGAATGAATTGACTGTTTTGTGTATCCTTGAATAGTTAATGAGAAAAAAGTATATTTGCACACAAACACACACACTTCTAAATAAATACAATGAATAAATTTTGTAATGCCTGGTTTGTTTAAATTTCTTTTTGTTCATTGTTTCTTTTTTAAGGCCCAGTTTTATTATTTTAATGCAAAATTTATGCAAATTACTTTCATTTTTGATTTATTTGTGTAAAAAGTTGTTTATTTGCAAAAACATTAAAAAGTGTTGAAAAGTGTTTTATTGATCATGGTTTGTTTTTGATTTTTTGCATATTTAACATCTGCTTAAGGGATTAAAGAATAAAGGATTTTAAACCTTTACATTGAGGTAGGTAGCTACCACTTACAAACAAAACTCTAAAATATTGTCATTTTAAGATTCACATCAATTAGTGATCAATTAAAAAAATCATTTAAAAATATTATGAACTTAAATCATGTTTTGATTTAAATTATTTATTTGATTTTCTGGCTTCACTTGCCTTCCATAAAATCATTATTAATATTCCATTATCCATAATTTGCATATTGAAAATATTATTTCTTTCATACAAATTTATTTTCTCACACATTTTTGTAAAAGCTGCTCTTTTTATTATTCCTTTCATAAAAAAACGGATTTTATTAAACGGGACATTTGTTTTCTTATCCTGTCACATTCTTTTTGTATATAAAATAAAAATATTAAAAAAAAAAATTTAATTGTTTAACTGCTGTTTCATGTCATGTACAAAATTGTTAAAGAAAATACCACTTTCAACATTTTATGAAGAAACTAGACAATAAAAAAAACCCTTTTACTTTGTTTATGTTTGTTCAAAAAACATTTCCTTCCTTTGTCAAAAACAAAAAAACAACAGCTAACGACGAAAAGGAAGCAAACAATCCACCAAACATCTTCATGCTAAATCGTTTATTAATGATAATGCAAATGTCCTTTTTATCATCATCCTTTTTCCATTGTTATTTTAATTAGTTATACAAATATTCATGCTCTTCCGTTTGCCGTAACAACAAGGACACAAAAAAAAACTTTAAGAAATTTATGGGAAAATATTCCCAGTAAATTTGTTGTCTCAGGTAAAAGATTTGTGTTATGAGAATTTATTTAAAGTGTCATGATCAGTTTCATTTAAGCGTTCGTTTAGACAAGAGGTTCATCAAGGAATTATTTAAAAAAGTTCAGCTGAAGAAAATGTAAATGCTTTGGAAGTTTAACAGAAAATATATATACTTAAACCCGGAACTGCTGTCAAGGCCAAAGAAAACCATTCTGAATTCATACTTAGCTAAAACAAAATTTTTGACAAAATGGGTTCATTTGGTTGTGAATATATCCGGTTGTAGGGAATAAGTTTCAAAATTTCATCAGAACATACATATATGTGTAAAATCGCTTAAGGTGAAACAATTACACTGTAGATTATAATGGGCTACTAAGTGACAATTGACTCTCCAATAGATTACTTATGGTGGCCAACATAAATAATTTTTAGACAGAAGTAAAAACAACTTAAGTGACTATCGAGACTACTTAGAGGTCAATTGAATTAAAGTGTCAATTGAATTCAAGCTGGATTACCTGAAATGTAATCTAGCTTCAATTCAATAAATTAAAAATGTGGGATATCTTTTGAAGGGTACATATTAAACATTATAGTGTAAGTAACAAAGTGTTTCTGCTTCGAAAATGTCGAATTTTGTACCAACAAAGCTTAAGAACACCGATTGCCAAAGCTTACGGTGAATATGTTTCATTGGTTTCAACGTACGAGAGATAGTTTGCGCGGTACTGAAGTGGTGATTTTAACACGGAAGACAAAGAGCGCCCAGGACAGAAAAAAAAGTTTGAAGACTATGAATTGAAGGCATTACTCCAGGAAGACTGCTGTCAAACTCAACCAGAGTTTGGAAAATATTTAGGAGCCACTCAAGCAGCAATTTCAAAACGTTTGAGAGCAGCAGGATTCATCCAAAAGCAGAGAAATTGGCTACCCTACGAATTAAAGCCGAGATACCTTGAAAGACGATTTAGCATGTCCGAAATCATGCTTGAACGCTATAAAAGAAAAACATTCTTGCACCGAATCATTACCTGCGAAGAAAAATGAATCCATTACAATAACACGAAGCGTAAGAGATCGACACTAAAACCAAATATCCATGGCGCTAAGGTAATTCTCTGTATTTGGTGGGAACAAAAGTATCCTATACTATGAGCTGCTGAAATCTGAACAAATCATCACAGGAAACCTGTATTAAGCGCAACTGATTAGTTTGAAGCGATCATTGGCCGAAAAACACCCAGAATTTATGGCCAGCCGTGAAACCGTAATATTCCATCATGACAATACTCGACCACATATTGCAATACCTGTTATACGCAATTTGAAACATTGATATGTTCTTGACCTCAAAAGATCAGCAGTTCATTTGGCTCGCAATCCATATGTTGCCAGAAAGATAGGTAAACATCATTGCTAACAATGGCCAATTCTTAGAATAAATTTACGTAATTTTTGATAAATCTCTTTGAGTTACAGAGAGCACATACATATGTACGTATCAAATGACTCAAAAGTAGAGTTTCCCAAAAACCGAAGAATTTCAAAACCGCGGTTTCGGTTATAAAAAATTTAAAACCGATCGGTTTCGGTTCGGTTCCGTTTTGTGATAATTTATTAACTATTAAATAAGTTGATAATATAGGAAATGCTATACAAATTTAAAATTCAAACTTGACGAGTGTTCAAGATGATAATGCAAAATTGGTACTTTTTTTTTAATGGTACCTTTTTAGTATATATTAAATTGGTTAGCTCATATACATTAAAGCTGGCTAATATGCTTCTCAGTAAAGAAATAATCAGGAAAAGGGAGCCCAATTGTATTATGATACCAATAATGGAGAACTAAAATAAACTAAGGAGTATTTTTTCTTTCTTCAAAAACTTAGTACCTTTTGAATTTTCTATAATATTGAACCTAGAATCAGGAAATTACTTTGAAATTATAAACTTGGTTTAAGTGTGGAAAATTGTTACTTTTTTTTCTAATGGTACTTTTAATTGTATTAAATTATTTTACTTGTATGTAGACATAAAAGTTGGCTGATATGCTTCTGAGTAAAGAAAGAATCAAGGATAAAAGGCATAATGTTATTGAGGTAACAAAATAGTTAACAATAGTTGACACGAAATTAAGCATTCATGGTTTAGTGAATGCGAATTCAAAACAGATAATTAATGTTACTATTTCTTTATTGTAAAGGTACTTTTTGAATATTTTATATTAATAAACCTTAAAATGGAAATTTGGACACAAGTGATTCTGAATGAGTTAGAATTCCCAACAGTGATTTTAGTGGTACCTTTCTCTTGTATTTTCTATAATTAGGGACACTGAAATATGAAATTAGACTGAGTAGGAATACCAAATAATAATACGTTTAGAATGAGCTCGAATCCACATTATAATGAATCAATAAACATGAAACTAGAGACATGTTTTCCTGAATTAGAGACTTAATAGTACTATTTCATTATTCCAATTGAGGTGGCGAAGCGCACCTGTAAGATAGTATTCCATAGTTTTATCGGATATTTGAAAATAACTAAGTCTTTGTTACAAAAATTTTGCATTATTGTATTTTAAAATTATATTAAGGACTGAGATTGTAAAATTCTTAACACACGTTTTTCATTAAAACTTTTAACCCAAGCATTATTTGATTTTTTTTTTTTTTATCAAGTTACCTTTGTAAGTGTGTCAGTTATTATGTTTAATGCCAATTATTGCAATGAAAAAAGTGCGTACTAAAACTCTTAAATGTTTTCAACAAAATGAACTTGGTCATATAAAAAGTTGGCCAAACAAAGGTCACCGCCAAACAGTACCGGGAGAACTTGTCCGTTGATAGAAAACCTGGTTCAGGTAGAAGCAATGGTCCACATGATGTTCCTAAAGCCAAAAAAAATAGTAAGCATTTTCAAAAGAGCTCCCAACAATCCGGTAGGAAACCAGCCTAGTTAGCTCAGTGCTCGGACTATTTGGAACGAAAAGTTAAAGCCAATGCAGGTTCAAAAACATACAAGGCTCAAAAAGTTCCTGACAGGAACGCTGCTAAAAATTTAGAGGCCAAAGACAGAGCATGGAAATTGAAGACAAATTTTATACAAAAAATATTCCTGCTGCATAATAGATGACGATATGTACGTATGGAACATTTTTCGCAGCTTCTGGGTAATTTTTTTATGATGCAGATGCTCAAGGGAATGTTGAAGAAAAGTTTAGAACCCAAAAGCAGACAAAATTTCCCAAAAAGTTCTTGGTATGGAAAGCAATATGCAGTTGCGCCAAAAAAGCCAATCATTTGTTACAAAGGGCTCTATAAATACCGAAATTTACATCAAGGAATGTTTGCAAAAAAGGATAATTCCATTCAGAAGACTTCTAAGTGTTTCCACTTATTTTTGGCCTGATTTGGCACCCTGTCACTATGGTAAGAAAGGACTTGAGTGGTAAAAGAACAATAATCTGGTATTTGCACCAATAGAGGCAATTCCTCCAAATTGCCCGGAGCTAAGGCCAGTGGAGAGATATTGGGCTATTATTATTATTAGAATTGAAGAGCACAAAAAAGGTGTCCAAAAGTGTGGTAGATTTTAAACAGAGCTGGACTACCTGTTCGAGCAAAGTGACAGAAAGCACTATAAAAACGTTATTGGAAGGGTTTCCCAAAAAGGTTCAAAATTTCATCACTAGTGATTGTAATAATAATTTCAATCAAATAAAAAAAATCGAAACTGTAAGTTTAGTGGTTTCATTTTTATTAACATATAGGTATGTTAAGAATTTTTCGATCTCAGTCCTTTGATTTTCTCGTATTTCCCATGTGAGATTGCACTGTCCTAGTTATTGGATTATCGTGCATCTCCATGTACGATGTCTCCATTAGATCCAGTCTTTTTTTGTTATTTTGTATCATTCTTTAAACGGTTGTTGTTCCAGCTAAGTGGATGATTGGTCTGCTGTAGCGGGTCCTATGATACATATACGATGTTGCCAGTCTGTTGTTATTATTGCCTTGTATCAGTTTCGCTAATCGGTTGTTGTTCAGAATATATATATTGGGAACAATATTGTATGTCCTTGTTGGATAACTGAATGTTACAGGTTGAATCTAGTAATCACCTCATTAGCATTGAGCCTGGATCTAGTTTCTCGGTCACAATGAGTGCAGTTGTCTTGCCAAAACGGTATTCTATGTATTTCAAGCAATTGTTCTTGAAAGAGAACATCAAAAATATTATTTGTACAAGTTGATACATACTTGAATGGCGAAAGTTTTAGAGAACAATGCCATTTTAAAGACCTCTGCTGATATATTTAAGACCTCACAAAACCGTTATTTGTTATTATACGATGAAATGGGAAACCATGGAATGTTATATTAGCAACATAATCGATTTTGTTCCAAAAGGAAACTATCATAGAAGAATATTGTTCAGAATAGAAGAGAATGTAAAAAATTTAATATTTGACAGCCAAAAAAGTGGAACTTTTGTGTGCCTCATCACCCATAATCCATACCCAGTCCTGCTCCAAAGACTAGAGAAGGCCTGCCATACACTTCGTGTGGAATGGTTTTCATTACGTAGTTATTATTCCGATCGACTTTGTTAGTTCGAGAAAGATTTAATAATTCCGAATTTCTGATTTTAATTTGGCAATGTTTTGTATACTAAAACCAAATCAAGTTTCTGTTAAAGAAATTATTTAAAAATTTGAAAAAAAAAAACAAATTAATACAAACCAATATCAATTCCACTTAGAAAATTGAAATTGGTTTTATCAAAAAGTTATTTTGGGAATACAAAATTAATATCTTAGTAAGACTTAGTTTTTATGTGCTAAAGTCCCAATTCAGTTATTGATAAATTCACTGAAATTTATAGTTGAGGGATAAGCCAGTTCATAAGCGCATTTCGCTGGTTTTATTCCAAAAAAAAAATTCGTTTTATTTTTTCTTAAGAAGCAAAATGCGGAATTAATTCTACTTACGATCGGAATGGATTTCTGTGGCAGAGGGGTTTGTTTAACAAGACGTTATATTTGTGAACCATAAAGGGTCTTCAGTCAAAAAGTATATGATTCGATGAACACTCCGTATAAAAACATAAAGTTTCATTGAAATATAAAAAGACAAATCCGAAAATAGCTGTTTTCTGACGGTTTTGCAAAGGATTATTCCAACCGTTTAATAAATACCCAAAATTGTTTTTAAATTCATAATAAGAATTAAACAGAAAATTATCAATTACATTAACTTAGAAATCACTTTTAGTCATTAATAATAATTACAAACAAAAACAACTAAAATTCATTACAACCCTTAGCAATATTCACACAGTTTATTAATATTACAAAAAGAAACAAAGAATCCTTTTAATGGAAAAAACATACATTATTCAACTCGTTATTTTTACATGAAAACTTTATTTTCTTTCCACTATAAAGCCAGTAGTTGTAAGTAATAAAACTAACAACTCAGCGTTTTATATATAAAAAAGCAGGACTACAAAATAAGTATAAAAAACATCCCAAACATTTTTTTTCGGTGGGTTCTGCTTTAAAACGGGTCACGTTTTATTGTATTTTTTCATTTTTTTCTTTGCAGCACTGGCTGTTGAATACAATGCCCGTTTATGCCGGTAGCCATCATGAGCCACAGGCTCACGATTTTTTTTTATTAAGGACATAGAAAAAACAACGACAGACAGAACACACACAACAAACTGTAAGAGTGCTATATTCGGCTGTACCGAATAGTGTACACCCTTCACGAAAGTATAATTTAAGAAAAATATTAAAAACTATTTTTGCGGAGAAAAAGCGGTTGGTGAAAAAAAAAATTAGTTCAAAATAAAAAAAAAATTAATTTGCATACAAACCCTGTTGGTATGCAATGGATTTACAACACTTTGTAGTTTTTCAGTGTATGTAGTTGTATTGTATGCACTATCATGTAAACAAACACTGCGCAGTATTTGAATAAAAACACATTTCAAACAAATCAAATATACAAAACTTTTTAAGGTATGTAGAAGACATGAAGCATTGCAAAAATTGTTGAAGAGTACTTTCGAGTACATATCAAAGCAGTCTTATTTGTCATCTCGATTTTAACGAAATTTACACACAGTTTTTATGTATTGCAAGTGTTTATCAAATCGTAGACTTTTTGACGTATTGAAAATTGAAAAGAATTCACAAATTTTTATACATTACTGCACATAACTATCAAACCATAAGAAGCTCCACAATAAATTTCATTTCATTTGAAAGATATAGATATTCCATTTAAAGATTTATGAATAAATCACATTTACTTCAATTGTTCAATTCTATTTCTCTTTTAAAGGGTCTCTCATTAAGCACTTCAATAAAACAAAGTGTGTGTGAGATGTCATCGAAATTTTGCGTTGGCGTACAAAAAATAGTCAAACACAAACGATGGAAACATTTTGAACAGATTTTTTGAAAATGATGAGGCTTTAACTCGAATCACAGAGATTGAGAAAGATCTGGAATATTTTAAACTGTTGATTCTGAAAAATATGAGGAACATGCTTCGAAATCTGCATCACTTTTAGCAGAATTATATCCACAGAAAAAGTTGATCCCAACAGTTCATAATATATTGTCGCATGGCAAGGTTAGGTTAGGTTCCATGGACAGCCGCTCCTCAAGCAGCTTACTTGGGACCATTCAAATCTGATCCCATTGTGATACTCAAGGGGTAGACAGCAGGGTATTTACAATACTTCCGTTGACTCCAAATTAAACCAACCAGATACCCGGATGAAGGAATAGATTCGTCTTAAATTCATCCTTGATAGCTCGTCCAAACATGATATGAATGGAAATCCGAGGATGCATTTGTCAGAGCCGGACATTGGCAGAAAAGGTGATACACAGTCTCTTTCTCTTCTTCATTATGGCAGCTTCTACAGTAATCATTGTACCGTAGGCCCATTCTTCTAGCATGTGTCCCGATTAAACAGTGTCCTGTAATAAAGGAGACAAGTAGCCATATTTACTCACGACCGTATTCTATAAGTAGATTCGTCCTGCTGGCATCATATACGGGCCAAGTCGACCTCGCTGTAGCACAGGAAGGTTCATTAGTCCACCTGTTTAGTACAGTCTTGCCTTTAACAAGAAAAATACCAGAAAAGGGGTCGATCGCCTCCTCAATCGTCATCGCACACCTTTTCTCATGGCAAAGTTATACATAATTGAATATCAGACTTTGCCAATTGGAGAGCTTTCTGAAGAAGCGCAGGAGTCCCTAAACAAATTTTATAAAAAATATAAGTAGATTGCTGAAAACTATCAAATCATCAAAGTTGAGACAAACTCAGGACCTCTTCAACATGTTTGCAGCATCTTCCGATCTACTTATTTCATCACTACGGCATGTTAAATCATGTTTTTTCCCATAAAATAGATTTTTCCACAAATTTTAACTTTGCTACCACATGAGTACGTACCTAAAATGCGTAAAACCCTTTTCAAATACTACCCTAGGGGAACAGGAACTAACTAAGAAAACTTGTCAGGTGACTAGTTCCAAACTGATAGGGATCGGTTTTAGTTCTAACGTTTTATGGTTTTATTATGGTTTTTATAGTGCTTTCTGTCACTTTGCTCGAACAGGTTGTCCATCTCCGTTTAAAATCTAACACACTTCTGGACACCTTTTTTGTGCTCTTCAATTCTCTTTTAATAAGAGCCTAATATCTCTCCACTGGCCTTAGCTCCTGGCAGTTTGGAGGAATTGCCTGTCTTGGTACAAATAACACATTATTGTTCTTGTACTACTCAAGACCATGCTTACAATAGTGACAGGATGCCAAATCAGGCCAAAAATAAGTGGACACATTAAGAAGTCTTATGAGTGGAAGCAGCCTTTTTTGTAAACATTCCTTGATGTAAATTTTGGTATTTATAGAGACCGTTGTAACAAATGATTGGCTTATTTTGCCGAAGCTGCATATTGCTTGCCATACCAAGAACTTTTTGGGAAATTTTGTCGCCTTTTTAGTACGCACTTTTTTCTGGTCACTTATTTTAATAAGATTAACAACAAATGAACATAATTGACATTAAACATAATAACTGACATGATTTACAAAGGTAACTTGATCAAAAAAAAAAAAAAAAGTTTTTAAAAGTTTTAATGAAAAACGTGTGTTAAGCATTTTTCGATCTCGGTCCTTATAAAAGAGTGCCCACTTAAAATTCTTTTACTATATTGGTTTTTGAATTTTATATATCAAGAATTGAATTTTGAAAGAAATGCGATTTATTCATACATTTAAAGACCATAAATATATCTATCAAATAAAATAAAACTTAAAATTGTATATTGTATGGTTTAAAAGTTATGTGAATTTATGTATGTACATTTTTGTGAAATAATTGAATTTCAAGATTTTCAAGACGTCATATTTCTACACCGGAAAGGTGTAGACAAAAAGTTTATGATAAACACTTGCAATACATTATTATGTGGTAAAATTTGTTAAAATCATAGATGAGAAATTCAAAAAGTCCTGTCCTCTTTGGGATTGATTCTCCTCTTTACCCTACTCTAACTAGCTTAATGTGTAAATATTTTGATTGTAATATTTTTATAGTAGTTGTTGCAACAAATACTACACGCTAGTCATCAGTATGAAATAAAACTGTATACACCGAAGGACGGAGGGATAGACACATATACATATATGCAGACATTCAGTGTGGAACTATAAAAAAAATTAAAAAAAAATAGAGTCAGAAAAACAAAAAATAATAATAACCGAGACTATCAAGGAAAACCAACAAAATACAATAGCAAAAAGGAGAAAAAACTATCTGTGTCTGAGGTGCATAGACAATACGTTGCGTTACGTTATTAAACACCGAGGATATTCACCCTGTCGCATATTGTTTCATAATTTAACTGGAAAGTATCTGTGTTTGTATGAGGTGTGTGTGTGGTAGTGTGATTTATTATGATAAGACAACAATAACATAAAACATTTTGTTGTTGCTGTGTTCGATTTAATGAAAATTTAAAGAGTTTTCCTTTGTTTTCTAAACGTGTTGTTTTGGAAATGTACAAAAAGAGTGCTTTTGCATATATTACCCGTATTTTCAGTAATATGTTGAATGTTTTTGTTTTAGTTTTTATACTTCTAGTGACATGTTATTGAAAATATTCAAGGATCCATACAAAATTTAAAGAAAAGTAAAGTTGAATAATAACCTAGTTGAATAACCTCTAGGACTCTCCATGATTTTTTCTATCCCGGAAGCTTTATCAAATTTTACTTTTGTTGTTGTTTTTCAATAAAGATAAATTAGATAAATAAATAAAATTTTTTTTTAATTTTATCTCAGGTATACCCATAAGTTTGACATTCCGTGACATAAAGTATATGTATTCTGGAACGTTATAAATAGCGGAGTTAATATATCCATATCTGTCTGTCTGTTGAATTCAACTTTCCCAATAACTTACATACAATATTGATACATCAATGTATCCGCTATACATTGGTTGATATTTAAAATCTAGAAAATAGGCCCATAAATGGCCGAGAGAGAGATATAATCAAAAAAAGCACGAGCACCTCGATATTTGATTGTTTTTACTATATGTATGAAGACAGACGTATTTACGAACATACAGTTGCGAAGAAGATAATAGCAGTATCATTAAATTTTTAAAAATTGCAACAGTTTTCAGAGTGTAATGTGTTTGATAAGCAGTAGAGGGTGGACGACTAAAAAATATTTTAATTTTTAATAAAATTAAAAAAAAAATTAAATTAAATAATCCAGCACTGCTATTTCAATGTTGATAAAAAATACATATTGTGATATATAAAAGTCAGTTATTTTCGAAGTTATCATTCTACTTCTAAAAACATTACTTCAAGTACATTTAACAGACTGTCAGTATATTGAAATAAACAAAATTCTCATTTCAAAATTTTTAAAAACTTTGTACGCCGTTTCTAAAAAATTTACTATTGGTACTGCTATATTCGTGTTCGTAAGTGTTGTAAGTACATAGGACACTCATTGTACAATAATTAAACAAAATCAGTTGTACAGAAAGTTTGTGTTATATTTGGTCAATTCACAAGGTCATATTGTCATAATAGTCCTAATAATCTAAAAGTGTTATATTCGGTTGTGCTGAATCTTGTATACCCATCATCACAAACAACAGGTCGCAATTTTGAATATACATATTTCTACAACATTTAGTACATGCGTTTTGTTTGCTTCAAGAAAGGCCTGGTAAAATTGTTTGAAATCGGTCTATTATTTCGCTCAGCTCCCATGCAAATGTCCTCCCGAAATAGGACTTAATCGGTCATAAATGTTTAATTTATATAGGTATCTACACAAATCTCACTCCAAATAAGTTTTATGTATACAAAAGTCATGTCACATAATTCTTGACGATCGATCAACAAATTAATAATTAACCTGCACAAATATTTTACAAGTATTAATATAGAGATAAAATTTAACTCAAACAAGTTTTATACGCACAGAAATTAAGCTACCAATTTGTTTTGGAATCGGTCCATAATTTGCTCATATACCCGGTGCACAGAGGGATTTTGGTGTCAAAAAACCTTATTTTTTGACCACTCAATTTCAAAAATCAAATGATGCAGTTTTGTATAGAAATTTATTTTAAAATAATTTAAATATAGTCCATGCAAGG
Source organism: Calliphora vomitoria (assembly GCA_942486065.2). NCBI lineage: Eukaryota > Metazoa > Arthropoda > Insecta > Diptera > Calliphoridae > Calliphora > Calliphora vomitoria. The sequence goes on along the minus strand of OW818031.2, from coordinate 56,672,358 downwards.
GTGTCACGCAATTCAGTGGTTTATATATGTATAATTTTCCTGATAATACCATTTACCTTTAGCATGTTTTAAAAAAATATATTTAAGGAGAAAATAAATAACAAAAATATGGGGAAATCAAAAATATATAATAGGCCTCAAAAATTAATTTATTTTTGATTTTCCATGGAAGAAAAAATGTAGCCCCACTTTCCCCCAAGCTGTTTTTTTAAATAAAATAAAAGGTGGGAGTGTCTAGCTTCGATTAAAAAAAATTAGTTCTCGGAAGTTTTCAAAACAGGATGAAAACTTAAAATTTTTGTCGAATGATAAACGAAATATCAAAAAAATGCTTGTCTATATGGGTTTCATGGGCGGTGGGCGTGACCGATTTTATTGAAACTCGGCATGTGTTCTGTTTTTGTTTCAGAAAATGTATGTACCAATTTTCTAGGCTTTTTCTTGGATAGGAAACATTTTATGCGAAAAAATCGATTTGGATTGTATACGCAGTGGGCGTGGACGATTTTGATAACATTTAAATTTTTTCATAATTAAGTCCATATAATTCCCGATACCAAATTTCATTACTCTACGACCACTTCTTATAATTTTTGCACAAAAATGTATGAAGCCATTCCTCAGTGTGGTGCACAGTGTGGCAACCTTTTGATACAGGCGGAATTTAATTTTAATGCGATTTTTTCTGTTTAATAGGTGACTTTTTTACACTTATTTTGGTATATTAGTTTGTTATGGTGTCTAGAAAATTGCTAGTTATTTTCTTAAGAATAATTAGCCATGATTTAAGTACGAAATTTTTTTTGCAATTTGCGTAACGCAACATTACTCTTCATAAGTTTATAGGAGAAGCAAAGTTTTGAAATGAAATGTTCAAATCTGAATTAAAATGACACTAGAAATATATCTTTTAAAAAAAATAATTTTTTTCAGAAGAGTTTATTATTAGAAATACACGGTGGCGCAAAAGTAATCCTCCTATCAGAAAATGCAATAAATTTTTACGATTGGCCCCTAATGTAAGTTCTGTTTTGACATTTGTATAGTAAACACATGCGAAATACACGTTAATAAACAATCCCAGTAAAAATTGGGATGCAAGCAGGTTTTTTCTCCCTTACAAACTGCTACGATAAGGCATGATTTTTATATAGAGAATTCCCACTTGGAAGCATTACTTTTTAAAAAATGAAGCGTAATGTAATTTAAAATGTGTTTTTTTGTCGGAAAAGACTCGGTAAAACTGCCGATTACAATAGTCTTTGCAATACAACCTGCTTCCTTGTAAGGGACAAGAGTAAGCTTAAATATTATTTAAATACTTCACTTACAACCTGCTTCTCTGTAAGGGATAGTAGTAAGCTTTTAATTTGTTTAAGCTTACATTATAAAATTACTCCTATCATTGGTATTCCCTTATTTCCTGCTTCTCAGTAAGGCTTAATAGTAAGCGAATACAGATGCAGTTAGGTCCCTTTTTAGCTTCCTAAAGTCTAAAAATTTTTTACTGGGATGTTACGCTACACTGCTTCAGAACGCGGAATATTGCTGAATATTTATTTGACCAATAATCGGCAAAATTTATAGCATTTTCTGATAAGAGGATTACTTTTGAGCCACCTTGTATTTCATTTTCCAATACAATTTCATAAATAAAGTAAAGATATAATAATAAAAATAATAGTAATAATTACAACACATTTGGTCAATTCACAAGGTCTCCAATCATGTCATAATGTCTTAATGTTCTAATATTTCACAATGGTTTAAAAATGTTTTAAAATAATACTACCCTGAATACTATGTTTATTGTGTTATCGTAACCAAGCAGCAGAGAACTGCGCCGCGGCGAACGTCTAAGAGTCGGTTAAGCCGAGTCGCCGATTCGTGAAATATTAGAACATTATGACAATATGACATGATAGGAGACCTTGTGAATTGACCAATTAATTATTATTTTTATTCAAAGTGAAAATATCGTCTAAATATTCTTGATTTTCATCTTCAAGAAGTTGCATGGCTTCCTTGTCTAGTTCGATTTGGGTTGATTTCGTCTTATGACGAATGCTGGATATACATATATGGATCTGAAGTACAAAGCAAAATATTCAAAAAAAAATATTCCTTTAATTTAATGTTTTGCCTAATCTTCGGCTAGATTGGCCAATACACCCTACATGCGCTGTATGGTCCAATGTGGATCGATTGTAATAAAATTTATTGTAATATTTTATGTTCATACAGGAGTTCTTCTGGCTTAATTTGATTGTTATATCTGTTTTTGCTGGACATTTATTAGTGTTTAATTGGTTTCCGGAAGTTCATTTGTATGGGAGGTACCCGAAAAAGTGGACCGATTTACGTCCAAGTCAACCAGGTTCGTTCTTGATAAAAAAAATTACAGTATTCACAATTTCATAGAATTCCGTTGAAAATTGCGACCTGTACATTTTTTACAAGAATGCATTTATTTATACAACATTTATGATCCGACTTGAGTCAGAAAATTATATCAAGTTCAAAACGAGCAACAAAAAAAAAAATCAAAACGAAATGGGTATGTAAATAAAGGAGAGAGTACGTAGTTTAAAATGGTACTAGGTTTTTTACGAAATATTAGGAATTTTCTAAGGTTCTGTTCCATCAAACCTTAAGTTTATGTAAAATATTTTTAAAAATAATATGAGAGCGATTTCAAAAGTGGTGGTAACATATATCTGCATTGAAATTAAAGCTATGAAACCATTTTAACGAAAACCGTTGCATAAAAATCCCTTTTAAAAATAAAAAGTTATAAGCGATTGAATTTTGAAGTTTTTAACAACAAACTACTTTTCAGTCAGATAATAAAGGGTATCACCCTGTTTATAGGGAAAATGTTTACATAGAGACCGGAATTTTTGGCTTCTGAGGTTCTCAGGTGTTAAATTTAATATGAGAATTTAAAATTTCAATTGGCGGCAAAAAAAAAGACTTTTGGCAGCTATTTCAAAATTAGCAATGCTGTGCGTTGTAAGGTATTATATGGTCTCTACTTTTTTACTTGTTAAATCCTTATTTAGCGTTTATAGAATCGAAAACAATTTTTTTTAATTTTATGAAATTTCGTTAAAATAAAATATTTCAAAATTAAAAATTTGCGATTTGAGATATGCATATGCCATTTTATTATTTCCTTGGTATCAAATTAAGTATAATGGGTTATTGACGTCAGAAGAATGTTTATATTTTATATTTAAGTTACCCATGGATCTTATAAATACCAAAAATATTTTTAATTGGAATTTTTATTCAAAATTTTTTTTTTTTTTTTTTGGATAAATATTGCTACTTTGACCCAAAAACTCGAAACTTCCAATAAAATGTGCAACAGCTAAACGTTTTCGGATTTTGCTCAAACTTTCGGAGAATAATTTTAGAACTGGAGAGCATCTTAAATCGTGAAAGTGCGAAATAAGGTGCACCCTAATGGAGGAGAGAAATGAAAAGATAGCTTTAAGCTAAACCAACGGCGGAATAAAAAATGTGACAAGAAAATAGCAACCATTTTGTCACGTTTCCACATACAAAGTCTGCTATTTTGATAGGAATTGTTTTTTTTTTTTTTTTTTTTGTAACGAAAATAACATTTACGCCATTATATTTTGAGCAAACATTTTATATCAAAATATCTTGAGAACATTATAAATTCCACATGTGTTTTATTTATTTATTCTTGGCGTTTATTAATTTCAATATTACGTTCATAACATGGCTGGCTGACAGTCTTAACAACCATGTTGATTGTTGTTTCTTTCTATGTATGTAGGAAGGTTCAACTCCCATATGAATGAAGAAATAATTCGCGCATGTGGTGGATTTAAACGCCCTAAACTAGCATGCATCTGAATTTTTTGAATTTCTGTTGTTGCTATCTGTCTGTCTGTCATGTCTTCATATGTGTTGTTATAAATATTTATTATTATAGCTGGTGGTGGTAACAAAACTACAATTTTGCTGGCAAAACTAAGCAAAATATTCAGCAATGGAAATGCAGTCAACACCCACCCTTAAATACAACCATTTTGGCTTAAAAGCGTTTATTTTATTTTTTTTGCAACATAATAATAAAGTGTTCAAAGATGCCGCAACTGTAGTTTTTTTTTAAACTGTTTGCTTGTTGCAAGTATCAAGGTGAAGTTGAAAACAAAGTGTGGTTTTAAGTGCAGTAATTTTATAGTTTTTAAATTGTAAATACATAAATTTTAATGCGAATGTGTGTTATTAATTGCTTTAATAATGAGAAAATAATTTATACTTTGTTTTGTAAAGAGTACTAAGTATGCAGATTTCAAGTTTGTGTAATTATTTGCTTGGTTTAACTTAAAAGGTGTTTTTGAAGGAATATGTAAATTCAAATTATTAATTTCAGCAGCTAGTTTATAAAATGAGTTGCGATTTTGTATAGTATATTTCACCTGTAATAAGAAATTAATTGAGCCTAGTGAGGACATTATTATCTAAAGACCTCTAGTAAATGTATTACAATAATTCCAGATAATAGAACTTATTCAAATTTGGATCATATGCTATTTTATACTGCATATATGAGCATTAGGATCATAACATTTTATGTGCAATATTATTTGATTATAAAAACTTATTTGCATACCACCCCAAAATCGAAAAGTTTTAATATAAACAAGTAAGAGAGCTATATTCAGCTATGCCGAATCTTATATACCCTTCTCCAAATTGTACTTTAAAATAAAAATTTAAAATATTTCTAAATAAACAAAATTAATTTTTTTTTTCAAAATTTAAAAAAAAAAATTCTAAATTGTTTTTCAAAATTTGAATATTGTTTTAAAAAAAAAATTTTTTTCGAAATATTTTTTTTTAATTTTTTTAAAAAAAAATTCGGTTTAAAAAATATTTTTCTCGATTTTGACTCATTGTAGGTCCAAATTACTATAGCCTTATATAGATCGTTGCAATAAGCTTTGAAATATCTATCATTATATATCCATATTGTCTATATTAATGACTTAGTAATCCAGATATAGATCAAAAATAGGATCGATTTGAAATAGCAACCAAACCGGAAGAATTCCCGATATATTGATGTATGAATCAAGTTTGTAAGTTATTCGGGGGTTACGGAAAGTTGATTTCAACAGACAAACAGACTACGCTATCTATAACGATCCAGAATATATATACTTTATAGGGTCGGAAAATTATATTGTGGAAATTACAAACGAAATTACAAACAAGGCCTTAAATCGTTGAAAAAGTTTTATTTTTTTATGAAATATTGAAAAAAAGGACTTCAGGAAGTTATTTACAAAATTTTAACTTTGTGGGGGACCTGCAAGGAACAGAAAGGGACCTGCAAGGAATCGAAAGAGACCTGGTACGTTTAAGTACCGTTGGTTCAGTATCAGCCAAAATATAAAAAACTCATAGATTTTTGTTAAAATTTTATTAATATATTGGTTAGTTTTGTAACTTTTATAACATTTTCTATTTCAGTATTTTTTATCATTACAACATTAAGAAACACCACAATGAGAACATGAGATACTTCACCGTTATTCTGGGTAAGCGAGGTTGCCAATAGGCAAAAAAATATATTATTCCAAAGATGATAGTGTACTTTAAAGTACTTTTGGACAAAAAGGGTCAAAATATGTTTTGTTTTCATTTTGTAAGCTTATTATTGTTATGGTACTTCTAAGTACCGTCGGTCGACAAAGGGTTAATGGATCTCTATCGAATTTGAGACGAATAAATTCGGGTGTAGCTCAAGACTCGGTACTTGTATCATCACTATTTTCAAGGTACACGAACGAAAAGTTGGAACATGTAAAAAGGGTTGTATTTTTTACGTTTTTTCACAAAAAAGGCCATACATTTTTTCTTTTGTAGAGAAAAAATTTCTTCGGGACTATATACCATTTTTATATGATCCGGAAAGAGAACTTAATGCAAAAGCATGTAAAGTATAATTTAGCTCACTTAAGCGAACACAACATCTCCCAGACCTATCCAAACTTGGCCAATTAAAAAAATACAAATATAAGTACGAGTAAAAAATTCAAAAAAGGCAAAGCACCGATCCTCAAAAAAGCTCTATATTTGTATAATCCTGTGTGTTTCGTAAATACTTGCAAAGGTTTCTTACTATCACATGGTAAATAACGGCACAGCAGGTACTTTTTAAAAAAACTCAGTTTTTTGAACACATTTTCCCCGGTTTAGGAATTTCGGTATGTGAAAATACAAAATGTCAAAAATTATAATGCCGTTGATTAAAGGACATTTGAGTCTATATTAGCTCCAAATTTTGTTATGATATCTTTAATCGTTAAAATTTTACATTAATTCCAATTTTATATTTTTCTTCATGGAAAATCACCAGATTATATTTTTTTTTAGTTTTTAAGGTAAAAGACGTCCCAAAAATTTATAAAATTATTTAATTTTACCAAAATATCAATCTTCAAGTGCAAAGGCTTTCACAACTATCAAATACTTATATAAAAAGCCTTTATTTACTCCTCACCAGTTCCACAAACCTTACCCCTTTGAAAAATTTGTACGTTTTTTCATATATTGCATTTTCAATACCAAGCAAACCTTATAAACAGAGATTATATGAGGACATTTTCAGCCAGCTAGCTCCTTTCGTATTGCCCCTATCGTGTTTTCAACATATGGATAGACGAAAATAGAAGCATCATCTTAGAATCTTATGAGGACCCCCATTTTTTTATAATGAGGGTAGATGACAAATGAGAAAAATGTTTCTTATGATTATGACGTATATTTGGGAAACAAAAAACCAGCCTATCTCAAAAGTATATGTTTCACTTAATGAACAAAACTTTTTTTTAAACTTGTGTTACTTAAAAAGTTACTTTCTTAAAAATTATATTCAAAATTAACATCATTAGGATTTTCTTAAACACAATTTTAAAGCCTAAAAACTAAACGTTAATCATTAAGATATGTCGTTAACAGTCATTTTCCTGTCTCAATCAGCATGATGAAACTAAAATATCCCAACTCAAAAACTTTGTATTTCTCTTTAATCAACAAACAAAATGAATCAACCACTTTTTATGGCCAAAAGGCAGCAGCATGCAAAACCGAATAAAATGTAAGAAAAAATATTTATATCAACTATTTAAGAAAATACAATATTAAACGTAGTCGTATTCTTGCACAAAATAATAAAGTAGCAGCTTAAAATGTACATTTATCCATTTGAAATACGTATTTTACTTTATACTCTCACTCGTATTGTCCTTGCGTCCGACAAACATTTTGGGGCATATAAATACATTGTCTCAGGATTTTTAAAGTAAGTAGATATTGCTGTTGTTGCTTGCTGCGTATTTTCGTCGCAGTTTTTTTTTTTTTTTTTTTGTAAAATCGGCATAAAATGTTAAGTAAGCTCAGTTGGAAATGACGTGTGCCTCATCAGCATTTTTCAACATTTCCATATACATACACACATACATACATTTCATTCATGTACAAGGGTAATGATGCTGTAGCTCTTGTGAATTGCGTTATTTTACGAGTATTTGCTGGAGTGGTAGGGGAAGGAAGGACATTGGTCGTTGTTTTATATTGTAAGTGGGTAATATTTGTATTTATATGTACACATTTCTTTTTTCTTTATTATTTTTATATTTTGGCCACCAAAGCTGCATAGTAATCGTGGTCGTTTTTAAATGTGACAATAAAAGCTTCATGTTGGTGGTGTCCCTGTAGCTGTTTTCCTTAAAAAAAAGAACTATTTTTTATAATTTTCGGGATGGTGTCACACCAGGAATTGCTTGAGATATTATCATGGAAGAAAGTTTACGGATACCTCAATTCATGCATCCAACAGAAACGGAACTCATTGTTGCCGTTGTGATCGTCATCAAGTAAGTCAACTCACTATCTTTCCAACGCAATATCGAATGCTCACACCCTCGATGACATCCATATTGAAGTTCAACTCTAATGGCCGTTTTCTCGACATCAAGTCATTTTATTCTCGAAGAATTTAACTTATCATCAAGATCTATTTGTCTCTCGAAACCTGGAGGCTTTTAACGTGGACCATTAGCTCCACTCTAGCGTATTGGAGGACCAGAACATTATTGGCAAAACAAACCAACCAATTGTAGTAGAGAATGTAAGAAAAGATAAAATCACTGTTTATTGTTGGTGTTTTGTTTAAGCTTTGATATTTTTACAAATAAAGCTTGAGTGTCTGTAATTCTCATTCACTCTATAGTTTTATTTGTATAATATCTTTAGTTTTTCTAAGGCCTTTTGGAAAAAGGTTTCCTGATGATCTGGCCTAAACAACCAGTGAAATGCGCATAGGAACTAGCTTAACCCCCAACAATAAATTTCAGTGAATTTATCAATAAAATTGGGAATTTAGCATAAGAAAATCTTACTAAAATATTAATTTTGTATTCCCGAATAACCTTTTAATGAAAATTCACAAGGCATTACAATAGCGAGTCCGGATCTGAGTAGCTACCAACCTGGCGACTAGTAGTTTCTCAGAGGTCAGTTCACTTACCCATAAGTGTTCTCTGGACCATTCGTCGTCTCTGAACTCCGCAATTACATCAACCAGAAGAAAGCAGAATGGCACTGTTCCAAAGAATTTTCCGATCGTGTCTTCAACTATCTTCCGATACCCACCAACGTACATGAAGCAGGAATGAATTTCCATGAAACTGTCACCACAATAGCTTAATTTTTGTTAGTCGACTATACGAAGGGCAGCTGCACTTCCCAGCAGATTCCTCGAAAGCAGTAACTCGCAGACGGTTGCGATGACATCTGAAGTTCCCTGACAATCTAAGCATCCTCCAGTTGAATCGCGATATTAGCAGGTTGGCAAATGAGGACAAGTGAAAAACAATTTAAGAAGTCTAATTAAAGTTTAAAAGTTTGCAAAATGTAGCTCACAGTTCGGTCTCTCTCGAACTCTACGAATTAGGATAAAATGGTCATGATTAAGTTTGCGTATGTCTATGCTCCCGGATTTTAAATGCCAACTGAAGTTGCAGAAGGTATCAATGTAGCCAAACCATCCTATGCATTGAGTACCTGACAACGGTTTTGTCAGTGAGTAGCCTGATTATACTCAGTTTACCATCCTCCTACCAGCACGAATTCCGTCAAATTCACAACATAAACTACCATTGCAACTCAGATATCACACACATTTAACCTGCAGAGATATTGTGAAACGAAAGTCGTTGTGGAGCCAGACTTGACGAATGCCTTTAACACTATCAGCCCAGCTATAGCCTTCCTGCACATTCCACAGTTCACAAAGCCCAACAACGGAGTTTAGAAGCAAAATGGTAAGAACCCCGTAGAACTAAGCATATAGTTCCTCAAGGCGGGTCCAGTCGCCACTCCAGATTAACTACCACCTCTCTATACCCTCCGCAGCTGCACAAGGAGTGGAAGTATTGTCATATGCAAACGACTGCACTATTATGGCGACTGAGCATAACGTTGATGACCTATGCTATCTAAAATGGTTCAGCAAAATACAGAAGTTCTTAACTATTCGTAACCTGCTACTATTATCAGCGAAGTCATCGTCAACACTCCTTTGACAGCTCCTTTACCTACTCAGCTAAATCTACTGCAATCACGTTCAAATTGCAAGTAGAAACAAGATTTTCTCACTTGGGGCCTACTGGTGTGCTCACCTTTGTTGAGTGCTACCCAGCTAAGACATGCCAAGTGCTGCCTAAAGGATCATGCAAATTGCCTGGGGATACCATCTATATGAGAAACGAAGGTCCTCGCAACCATAATGTCATGTTGCCAAAAAATTTCCTCCTGGCATGTCATAGGAGCAGTCATCATAGCTACAACTGGAGACTCTTAAGATCCATAGCGCGTGTACATTGGATCCAAATCGTATTCGCCAGATTTAAACGGCATTCATAGAGACACCAAAAATTCAGGATACCGCTTGGATGTCGTACTTGTAGATCGCCCTCCTCAAATACCAAACTCAGAGAATAACCAGCCGTGGAAATCGAAATTAGTTCTGGTCCCACATAGATTTTGCTGTCCCCAATTAAGGCCTAACTTGGGATTTGAGTCCTCGTGAAACTCCTCACAAATTTAACTGTCCAACAAATACAATTCTTTCCTGGGGATACCATCTATATGAGAAACGAAGGTCCTCGCAATCATAATGTCATGTTGCCAAAAAATTTCCTCCTGTCATGTCATCGGAGAAGTAATCATAGCTACAACTAGAGACTCTTAAGATACATATCGAGTATATTTGAAAAGAACATTGGATCAAATCATATTCACCAGATTTAAACGGCATTCATAGAGACGCCAACAATTCTGGATACCGCATGGATGTCGTACTTGTAGGTCGCCCTTCTCACATACCAGACTCAGAGAAGAACCAACCGTGGAAATTGAGAGTAGTTCTGGTCCCACATAGATTGTGCTGTCCCCAATTTCTGCCTAGCTTGAGATTAGAGTCCTCGTGAAACTCCTCACATATTTAACTGTCCAACAAACACAATTCCTTCCATAACCCCCGAATTAGAAAATTGTATAGTTTCAGATGCAAAAAAAAAAAACAGTTGGAGAAATATTGTCAACACTGCTCAAATACTCATGAAGCAGTAAATAATTTTATCTATTTATGTGTGGCTGCAACATTTAAATTTACTATTACATAAATATATATTTATATACATATAATCATCTATGTGTAAGTGTAGACACATCCTATTGCAAATAAAACGTGTATTTATTCAAGCAAAACAAGACAATTTCGTTATGAAAGTGGATGTATTTACGTATGACAGTATCTACCTCCTGTTTAGTACAACCCAAACTAGATTTTTGAAATGCGTATGTCTTGCTGTTAAGCTTTACCAAAAATATCCATTCTTCTTATGAGTAGAAGATCTTCTCTGTCTTTTTGTTTTCCGGTAGATTTTTCGATTTTCTTAAAACAGTTCTAATGTGTATTTTGTACGTTTACGCTACGTTTATTTGCAGTTGTTTGTTTTCCAGTGAAATGTTGATGATTTCTGTTTTTCTCTTATTTTTCATATTTTATTATTATAAATTATAATAATTTTTATGCGCTTGGTTGATGAAAATATATTAGATTGTCCTCTTGTGTGTCCTGTGTCCTCTGTTTGCTTGCTGACTTGCTTTTGTTCCTTTGAATGTTTAGTGTCCTTTACGCATAATTTTTTTTTGCTGTTGTTGTTGTTGAAATTTTTCCAAAATTATTGTTCCTTTAAATAATTTTTATATTCTTTTGTGACAAGCATCACTAAACCCTCGTTGGCAGTTGTTGTTTTGGCTGGATTGTCAGTGATGTTGGGTGCATAAAACAGTGGCGTGATAAATATTTAATGGCACATTAAGATTTTGTCTACTTTTTGGTCTGCTTGCTATGTTTTACTGGTCGTAGTTGTTGTTGTTGTCGGTATTGGCCACAAACTGTAATTGTTTTCTTCATTTTCTAATCAGCAGACTATAAGTTTAAATATAAAGGGTTTTCCAAGAAAAGGTGTTATTTTGAATCACCCGGTATTTCGGCAGCTGTCACTTTTGAAGCTTTAATTCTTTGACATTTGACAAGTAGAAACTTCGCCATTACTAAAAATGGAACGATATACGCTTCAACAACGTACTGAAATTATTAAAATTCACTACAAAAATTGTGAAAATCTTGCAGTCACAGTTAGCAAAACTAAAGCATTTTTGGGTCGGATTGGTGGAAAAATTCGGGCTGTTGGGACAAATTAGTGATGTGAAGAATAAAACCCGTGCACGTCGCTCATGAACAACTGAGAATATTGCTGCTGTAGCCAAAAGTGTTGAAGAAAACCCAGGTTTGTCTATTCCTCGTCGTTCTTTGGAATTGGCCATTCCACAAACGTCATTACACCGTATCTTATGGTCGGAGTTGGATGATATTGATCTGGACAACGTTTACTTTCAACAAGACGCCGCTACGTGCCACACAAGCAACGCAACCATTGCTCTTTTACGGGAAAAGTTTCCGGACCGTGTTATCTCTCGAAGAGGTGATCACAATTGGCCACCGAGATCTTGTGATTTAACACTTGGCGACTTCTTCCTTTGGGGCCACGTGAAATATAAGGCCTACGCCAACAGCCCAGCGTCGATTGAAGACCTAAAAGATAGAATTCGTGAGGCTATCGAGGACATAGGGCAGCCATTTGGCGATTTGGTTATGGAAAATTGCATGAAAAGGATATGGTCCTGTAAGTGTGGTCGTGTTGGCCATTTGACTGATGTTGTTTTTCATTATTAACGACATACCCTTCCTTTTTATTATGAAATAAACATCCGATCATTTATCTCAAAAAATTCCATGTTTCTTTAAATACCAAAATAACACCTCTTGTTGGAAAACCCTATATCAGATGTAAATGTTTGTTTGTTTCTTACTTAGCCGCTCTCTTCTTAGAAATTGGCGTTACATTAGCCGGCACGGTATAAAGGGCTGAAAAGGCTAGCTAATGGACGAGCTAGTGTTGATGAACACTGCTCAAAGACCAATGCTGGTATACCATCAGGCTCGATACCAGCTCGAAAGAATATATTCGCCATAGTAACTGATAGTCTTTCGAGTACGGGTAATGATTGATTGCTTTCCAGTAAGTTCGAATTATTTGCAAATTAGCTTTATCAAACGGATTAGTAAATGATTGGCCATCCCCTAAAATAAAAGGAAGTGAGAAACTAGCATTATCCTTTATTCTTTTAACGAATGGCCTAGAGCTTTTACTGCCCCGGGGAGCAGAAAGAACTATGGCTCGGAGGCGTAGTTCGTGTAGAGATTTCTCACGCTTCAGCACTTTGGCAAACGAAGATCTCGCTCTTTTGCGCAGCGAATCAGTTTCGAAATCACGCCAGATTCTCACAGCTTCCTCTCTAGATCTGATTGCAATCATGCACTTCTGATTAAACCATGTTTTTCCATAGTTTTAGTCGGGATTTTCTTTGTTGGAATACAGGTTTTCATCCTAAATACTGCTTCCTCTCTAGATCTGATTGAAATTATGCACTTCTGATTAAACCAGGGTTTTTCCATAGTTTTAATCCAGATTTTCTTTGTTGGAATGAAGGTTTTCATCCTAATTATGTTTTCGATGATTTTTGCCCTGGCATTGACTCTATTGCCTAAGAAACAGAGTTTCCAATTAAAATGCCGAAAGAAATCGTTGAGCTCAGTCTAACGAACCTTTTCGTAAATATAAGTTGAACGTTTCGTAGCAGATCGTGAAACGTTACGAACTTCAGAGAGCAAAGAGGAGCGGAAATGGTACAATGATATGAATTACCAAGAGGTGCTAAAACTTGACGATGGTGTTAGGTTGATGCTCATCAACGAATGAAATATGCGTTGGTTCTTTCACTAGTTGCGCAAGGTGATTGTGCGCCTCGAATATTTCAACATATTGGTCTTCTGTTGTTGTATGATTTGAATGGTGAAGCCAAGAGGAGTTGTGATCATTGAAATCACCAGCATATATTAATATACTTACTACCAGCCGAGGGTAAGTATATTAAAATCTGACTATACATTTATAAATTATAGATATCTTTCTTTTTTCAAAATTCTCCCGGTGAAGACACTTGACATGAAAATATTATGAAATCATCAACATTTTCGATATGACATCTGGCGTTAAATGACCATTCCGAGCCAACGTATTTGATGACTCCGTGATCGATTAAGTATTGTGCCGGAAATCACCAATGTTAAAGAGATTTGCTAGATTATCATTTAATTTAAGTGTTATTTTTATAATAATATCATTAATGACTAGTTGGACTTAATAGTTTTCATTAAAACTGAAATAAATATTAATTTTGCAACCTCACTTGCAAGACAATATTAACAACATTTAAGTACTATTAAAAAAAAACACTGAGATAATAATAACAAGTAAGAAAGTATGGTCGGTCAAGCCCGACCAGATAATACCCTACACTAAGTAAATGAGCAAAAACATTTTTCTTTCAAAATTTCAATAATTTATGTTCGTGAGCGATTTTCGGAAGTGGGCCTTATATGGGAGCTATGACAAATTATGGACCGATCACCATGAAATTTGGTCACGTGATTAATGTTTATATGAAAGTTATTTATGTTGAATTTTATGTGTATACCAACATTTGTAGGAGATTTATGCTCGTTAAAGTGATTATCGGAAGCAGGCCTTATATGGGAGCTATGACTAATTATGGACCGATCATAAAATTTGGTGACATGAATTCCCTATATATAAAACTTATTTGGACAAAAACTTGTGTAGATACCTATATAAATTAAACATTTGTGACGGATAAAATCCACTTTCGGGAGGACATTTGTATGGAGGCTAGGTCAAATAATAGACCGATTTCAGCCAGTTTCAATAGGGATCGTCCTTGGGCAGAAAAAATGATATGTACCTAATTTTATCGAAATATCTTTAAAATTGCGACCTGTACTCTGCGCACAAGCTTTACATGGACAGCCAGCCAGCCAGCCAGACGGACGGACGGACGGACATCGTTTAATCGACTCAGAAAGTGATTCTGAGTCGATCGGTATACTTTAAGATGGGTGTTAGACTAATATTTTTGGGCGTTACAAACATCTGCACAAATCCATTATACCCTCCCCACTATGGTGGTGTAGGGTATAAAAATCTGCTTATAATAGCGGGATATTTTAACAAAACCTAGAATAAAACTAAATAAGATTACAATAATATTTTATGGATGAATAAAACCTGTGTGTAATTCATTCAGTCTATCTATCATTCAGCCATTCATCCCCTGGTAATGACAAAGAGTGTTTGTTTTTTATGCTTAATATTTATTTTTGTTTCTTTTATTATTTATTGTTATTATATGTTTTTGTATTTTTTTTTTTTTTTTGCTACTTGAAAAATTATCTTCAAATTATGAAACAACAACAGTTGAACGTTGTACAACAAAACACAAATGAAACATTTTTTAATTTACTACAGACCGTCCGACCATACAGTTACAGTTTGCGAAGTGCATCCCCATGGAGCTGCACAAGGTGTACTTACTGTACAGTGTATACTGTGCAGTACGAGTAGTGTCCTGTTTATTTATTTTTCAGCAATATTTTTTTACTTGTTCTTAAAAAATCTTGTTGATGACAGAGTGCCAACACAATGAGTGTAGATGACAATTGTAACAAAAGTAGAAAAAAAAACATAATATGAAATTGAATGGTTTTTAGTAACGAGGGTAAAGTGGTCATGAATTGCAGAAGTTACATAGAAGTACTAGTATTGTTACGGTAATTAAAAAAAGAACCATCGAAATTGGATACTGTAGGACTTGATAGTAAAATTCTGACTGAGAATACTAATAGGAATTCAAGAACTAAGTATATATGATATCTGAAATTATTATTATTATGTATTAGGGTAGCGATCTACATGATCGGATCTACCGTGGGCGGATATCAGCAAGTTGTATTCGTTCATCATACGGACATCTAAAGACCCCGATTGGGGACCGGAAGATAATCCTTTTACTGTATCAAGGCGCCAATCTATGGACGCAAGTGAGCTGGTGTAATTGACTGTCTTTATAACCTAACCTAAGGCAACGATCATAAATAAGATCATTCATTTTCATCGGCTACAACTTAGAATCACCGTACGTATTAGGTACGAGAAGATACACAGAGAAAACAGATTCGTGATGGGAACCAATCGAATGTTTCTACCTTAGTAACCGAATTTTACAGTTGTGCCTACAAAATTTTAGAATGGATAACAAAAGTTTAGTTATTTCAACTGAATTTTTTTTTTTTTTTTTTCAGTTGATGTAGAGCTCCGAACATATGAACTACGGCCGAACTCTTTACTAAATACAATGCTGATCTAAAAGTCGAAATCGGGCATATGCTACCAGTTCAATTATCCCCAAATATCACTTTCTAGAAATAATATATGCACAGAAACATTTTCATTCCCCATTCAATGGGGAACATTTTCATTCACACTTCCACTTCCAAAAAAAAGAACACAAAATAAGTATAGACTGAGATTCCCAGAGGCCTGTTACTTTAAATAGCCAGCCTATTCCCCTGATAACGCCTAATATATTATATAAATTGTATCTAACCATTTTTACATGAGACCCTGTAAACTAGGACAGTTACACAGAATATGTTCCACTGTTTCTAGTTGCTCCATATTCTCGCAGATCTTACAATAGTCCTTTGCGCCCATATCCCATTTACCAATGAAGGCTGCAATTGAGCAATGACCGGTTAGAACTTCTACTACCCAATTAGTATTCTGGTTGCCTTAGCATCCAACTTTGGCCACATAGCCTTGGACACCCTGTAATGCGTCCTACTACATCAGATTTGGTTCGTAGAGTCCCGGAATCTTATTAATAAAGTCCAGATCAGAACCCTGTCTGGCCAGTTCATCTGCTATCTCATTTCCAAGTATGTTACAGTGTTACACAATCTGATTTCAACACTATGCTCGAGTGTACGTTCTTTTGTGAGGATAGACCCATAATTGACCCCATCTCCTATATAACCCCTATATCAGAAAAATATTATATATTCACATATTAATGGTGGGCATACAAGATTCGTAACAGCCGAATATTATACTTTAACTTGTTGACTGTCATTTATTCTCACTTAGTTATTGAACATTATAGTGAAAACAACAAAGTTTTGTTTGCTTCGAATTTGTCGAATTTTGTGCCAACAAAGCTTCACATGCGGAAAGATTTGCTTTATTTCTTAAATTTAAAAAAAAGTGCCGCTGCAGTACACCGATTGCTTAGCAAAGCTTATGGTGAATATATTCCATCGGTTTCAACGTGCGAGAGATGGTTTGTTCGGATAAAAAGAAGACACGGAAGACAAACATCGCCCAGGGTGGCCAAAAAAAAGTTTGAAGAGTAAGAATTGGAGCCATTACTCCTTGGAGATTGTTATCAACCTAAACAAGAGCTCGATAAATCATTGGAAGCTACTCAAGCAGCAATTTCAAAACGTTTGCGTGCAGCAGGATTTATCCAAAAGCAGGGAAGTTGAGTACCATGCGAATTGAAGCCAAGATACCTTGAAAGACGATTTTCAATGTCCGAAATTATGCCTGAACGCTATAAAAGAAAATCATTTTTGCACGGTATCTTTACTTGCGATAAAAAAGTTATTCATTACAATAACCCGAAGCGTAAAAGATCGTTTGTGGAACCCGGCCAACCAATCGAATCGACACCAAAGCCAAAGCTCTGTATTTGAAATATGATCAGACCATCACAGAGAACCTGTAGCGAATGCAACTGATTCGTTTGAAGCTAACATTTGCCCAAAAATTCCCGGCCAGACTTGAAACCGTAATATTTCATCATGACAATACACGGTCATATGTTGCAATACCTGCTAAAAAGTATTTAGAATGAAGAGGCTTGGGGGTTTTGCCTCACCGCTTTATAGTCCAGAACGTGCCCCTCCGATCGATGCAGAACGCTCTCTCTAGGATACGCTTCATTTTGGAACAGATAGTGGCTTGATTTGTTCTTGGCCTGAAAAGATGAACAGTTCTTTTGGCTCGGAATCCATATATTGCTAAGAATGACCAATACATTATATTGTACAAATGTTTCAAAATACAAGCTCAACATTTGAAAAAAAAAATTCCGCATTGTATATTGTATTTTAATAATTTTTAGTGTATAGGACTATGTTTGAAATCAAGGACATAAAAGGTGTAATAAAGTCCTAGAAGTTTAAAATTACAAAATCGTGAGAAGGGTATATATAAATTTGTCATTCCGTTTGTGATTTCCACAATATAATTTTCCGACCCTATAAAGTATATATATTCTGGATCCATATAGATAGCGGAGACGATTAAGCCATGTCTGTCTATTGAATCTAAATCTTTAATAATTCTGTCAGAAATGCTTTCGAGAAGTTTCCTATTTAAAATCAGCAAAATCCGTCCATAAATAACGGAGATATGAGCAAAAATCCGACACAACCACCATTTTTGGCATATTTCAGATCAATATCTCGATTACTAAGTCATAAATATAGACAATATGGATATCTAATGATAGATATTTCAAAATCCATTGCAACGATGTATATAAGGCTATACAATGTGTCAAAATCGGGAAAAATATTTTTTAACCCGAATTTTTTTTACCAAACAAATATTTTTTGCCATAATAATTTTAAAAAAAAATTTTTTTTTTTTAAAAAATTAGAAAAATCTTAAAAAACTATTTCGAAAAAAATTTTTTTTTTTTAATTTTATTTTAAAATATAATTTGATGATTTGAATATAGCTCTCTTACTTGTTTTTACTAATACATTCTCTTCACATAGGTTTTTGACAACTGAGTTAGGTCTTTGACAGCAGAGTTTCCGATCTACATGTATTTATCTTTGGCCGAACATATGTAGTGTAAAAACATCAAACTTTAAGATGTTTCTATCAGATTTCATCTACACCAGTGCAGTACTAGACACTTTACAAACCACCCATATCTAAATATTTTCTACAAACTCATAGAACAAAAAAAGCTGTGAAAATATAAATAATTTTTAATAGAAAGAACACTATGCCTGGCATGAGAAATATACACTTAAAGTATGTAAGTATTCAACTACAAGTATGAGAGTACAAGTACTTGTGAAAGAAAAACAGTTGTTAAATTTATTTTCTGGAAACAAAAAATAACAGAATATAATAAAGAAAATAAATGAAATGAATGGAGGATGAATGGATGATGCTCGTAAGAAATGAGCTCTAAATAAACATTTATTCGCATCCACAAAGGGGAGTGAATGTGTTTGGTCACCAAACAACACACTCACAACATGAATTTTATATGTATATATGTCCTTAACAATGTTGGCACAACTAAAACAACTTGAACAAAAAAAAAAAAAAAATGAAATGATGTCTCCAAGTAGCAATTATACTGAACCCAAACGTCCAACCAGGTTTTTCTTTTTTCTTATATATTTATATATACTGCCTCTTCTTATAAACAATTAACGTGACACTCAACTTGGGAGTCTGTTTTTTTGTTTGTCTTGTTTTGAAAATCTAAAAAAAAAAACTTTAAATTAACAACAACGAAAATTACAAGATGTTTCTGTGTTTTACTTTTTAATCAATTTAACATTTCTGTTTAATTTAAAACATGTGTGTAATAATTTTATATAAAAAAAAAACAAAACTTTTACTTTCCAAGGGAGCTGAGTTTCTTTTTAATTTACAAGAATTTTTGGAAAAATTTTATTTCACTAAAGTCGAAAAACTGACAACAAAAATTAGACTCGTAGGAAAACCCTTAATGGTTTGCCAAAATATGTCCCAAAATTAATATAGAGGCCTATGGAATTTTTTATAGGTATTTATTACCCACTACTTGGTTACTTTAAAACCTACAGCCCTTCTCCTTCTCAGACTTATCTTACATATTTCAGTGTAGTACGTTTAAAATACATTATAACTGAATATAATTAACTCTCACTTGTTTAAACAACGTATTATTAAAAAATTTACAAAAAAGAGTTGTGGCATTTTAGCCTGCACACTTCATTGCAGTTATAGCTGCAACAACAACAGCAGTTTTTCTTAATGAAACTAAAACAAAAACAACCAAAATTGCCCATTGGTGTCATCTACTGAAACCCATAATTATTTGAACATGCAATAACATGACCCTTAAATAAAAATATATGGCCCAATAATTAGCCAGTCAAACAGACAGCCATCCAGGCAGGCAAACTGACCAAAGGACTACCTCAATATGTTTCAAGTTGTTATATGTACCAACTCGAACTTGCGAGTATTCCAAAAGTATTTAAGATAAATTTCAGGTATTGTCACATTCTTTAAATATTTGAAGAAATAAAAGTAAACAATTTATCTAAATCTCCGTCAGATTTCAGCAGCTCATAACATATAGGACCCTTTAGCTGCCAACAAATACATAGAACTACCTTGGAAAGCTATGGATATTTGGCTTTGGTGTCGATTTGACTGGTTGGCCGAGCTTCAAATACGATCTTACGCATCGGGTTATTGTAATGAATCTATTTTTCATCGCAAGTAATGATTCAGTGCAAAAATGATTTTCTTTTAAAGCGTTCATGCATAATTTCGGACATGCCAAATCGTCTTTCAATGTCTCTCAGCTTCAATTTCTTTTGGATAAATCCTGCTGCACAGTGAGGCAGAATCAAAATTTTTTGGAAATAAATCTGGTATTTCTAAACGGCTGGAGCGATTGGGATAAAACTTGACCCGAGCATAGCCAAGGAGCATTCGAGTTTAAGTTATTAAAATGGACCCTACAAATGCTCCAGGGGCGATGGGGGCTCAAAATAGGGTACCTTCGACATGTAAAATTGTTAAACACGTGCCATTTTTTGTTTCCCATCTGTTTTCAAAGATTTGTATATTTTTGGAAAGCGCTCGGCCAGGTCTGCTATCTAACTCTTATAATATCCGAGTTATAGGCATTTCAAAATTGAACTTTTAAAATTTGTACATACCTTGGTCCGCTATTTTTTAAATATACGGCTTACTTTGGGACCGAATGGTCTCGAATTTCTTTTGTTGGTTAGACAACTAAATTACCAATAACATACAAAAGATTTCAGGGTTATATCAATTATGGATCCAAAAAATTTAAGAATTCAAAAAATAGTAGATTTTTGCAGTTTTTTGGACGAAAAGGTGACTTAACTCTTTTTTTATTAAAAAAAAAACTTTATTTAAGAACATATAACAGTTTTATGTGTTTCTGTAAGGTATATTTACGGAGAACATTCGGATATAAAAGATATGTCCTGTTTTTCGAATATGTCGGCCCTACGCCCTTCGGAATTTGATCTATTTTTTTTATAAAAATTTCAAATTTAGGCCACATGCTCTAAAATTTTAAAGCTGGGATCAAAAAACGGAAAGCAGCTTCGAAAACCTTGATGTGTTCTCTATTTATCCCCAAAGTATTTTCCCAGCCCCAAAGAAAATGTGGACCCTATGGGTAAAATTGTAAAAAATACAATTTTTGGGATTTTCGCTCCAATTTTTAGGAATTTCGGTATGCCATTTGACCTTTTGACAAGTTTTTTTACACTTTGTTATTTAGAATAACAAATTTAAAAAACGTTGAAAATTTTATGGAGTTTAGAAATGCCAGATTTATTTCCAAAAAATTTTGATTCTGCCCCAATGTGTGCTGCTTACGAACGTTTTGAAATTGCTGCTTGAGTAGCTTCAGATGATTTAGTTGACAACAATCTTCATGGAGTAATGCCTCCATGTCTTGGTCTTCAAACTTTTTTGGCTGGCCTGGACGATCTTTGTTTTTCGTGTCAAAATCACCACTTCTGAACCTCACAAACGATTTCCCGCACATTGAAACCGATGAAACATATTCAGCATAAGCTTTGGTGTGCTTCAGCGGCGCTTTATTCAAATTAAAGAAGTAAATAAAAACTTCGAAGCAAAAAATGCTTTATTAGTTACATTATAATGTTCAATAACAAAGTGAGAATAAATGACAAAAGACATATAAGTTATTAAAAACAAAAAACGCGTTCAAAATCTACGCCATCTATTGTAAATCCCATACACCCAATAATATAATAATAATGTAGTAACATTGACAGCTTCTTTCATTCAATAAATATTTATTTACAGCAAAGGACAGTCTCGATTTGTTCAAATATTTTCATAATGTGACCATACCTTTACATATTGTTGGTATTTAATGCACGTAGTATGATCATTAAGTTTATATACCATGATTATGGATGTTTAATTAAAAAGTGTACTTGAAACAAATATAAAAATAAACTGAAAATATTAATAGTTTTAATAACAATGATTACCAGTGAGTTGATTATAAAGTTTGTATTGCAAATAAATTGTTATTGTTTTCTTACACAACAGTAGCTTTAGTCTTTTTAGCAATCCTTATTATTATTATTATTATTTTATGTTTAATTTATATGTATTTCTTTATTTATTATAAGGAAGCTGGCATATTGTTATTCAATTAAGAATTTTAGAAAAAAATATTGCAAAAATGCCATAAACTTAGATATGCAAGGTGGAATAAACCGAAAAATATAATACAAACAATTTAAGTTTTTGTTAAATCTCAAAGTAATGCTTACCACTTAAATGCGTTACATATACATAGAAAAAGCAGATTCGTAATAGCAACCAAATTTGCTGCCAATTGAATGATTCTAGTTACCGAATTTTTCAGTTGTGGCTGCAAAATTTTAGAAGAGATAACAAAAGTTTGGTTGCTTCAACCGAAATTCTTCTTTATTAACTGACTTTCTGTTGGTAGAACCGATAAATTCTATGTGTGCAACCGAATCATTCGATTGGCAACAAATTCGGTTGCTATTAAGAACCTGTTTTTTTGTCTGTGTACATATGTGATACGTTCTTGTCTAAGTGATCGAAAGTATATCGTCACTTAATCACTTAATTACCATAGTAATTAGTAGTATTTATCTAGCATATTTTTATTGGAACTAAAAAGGTTAAAACAACTAAAGAAAACAATAGAATACATATTATAAACTGGAAAATTAATTTTTTCCAGAATTGAAAAATTTAAAGCAATAGCTAAGTTCTATAACCCTAAGGCCATATACATACTGATTTTCAATTGTAATTATTTTTACGTATTATTTATTTGATTTTTAAATAATGAAAATGTAGGCTTGCCAGTTTTGAGAACTTGTCCCCAAAGTTGGAGATTGCTATTACGATTTTAGGAGGAGCAAGAAGCAAAGGCCATATTTCGATGCGTAAATGCATTATAACAAAATACAGAAATAACGGTATATCTCGAAAACAAGAGCTAACCTAAAAAACGGTTAGCTCCACTGGATTCAGTGTACTCGGTTAACCCGCTGGTTGCCCTGCTTGACAAAAAAAGAAAATTGTAAATTTCGAGTAATTTGTAGTAATTGTAGGTAATCGTGTATACAAGAAAGGTTACCAAGAAATAACCATCAGTCGAGTACTTGGAAATAATTTGCCTCACCCACCACCACAAAATTCAGCCTGCGACAGCTAGTGGTAGAAAGCTATGTCATATGTGTCCTCTTAAAATACAAAGGAAAACAACAGCTGCTCTTCTTGCTTAAACCATATTTGATTGCAGTGTTCCAGTGTACTCTGTGAAAACTTGCAAGAAACAATTTAATACTTTTAGACTGTATCCCAATGATTTCACCGTACGATTTGGCCAAAAATCAAAACTGAATATAGGTTAGCAGCTCACTTGGGTCTATTCAAATCTGAGTCCTTTGTGATACCCAAGGGGTAGACAGCAGGGTATTTACAATACTTCCGTTGCCTCTAAGTCAAACCAGCCAGATTCTCGGATGAAGGAGTAGATTCGTCTAAGATTCATCCTTGATAGCTCATCCAAGCATGATGGATGAGCTGAGCGATACGTTCCCTCAGGTTTGTCAGAGCCGGGCATTGACAGAAAAAGTGATACACACTCTCTTCCTCTTCTTCATTATGGCAGCTTCTACAGTAATCATTGTACCGTAAGCCCATTCTTCTAGCATATGCCCCAATTAAATAGTGTCCTGTAATAAGACCATTAGCCTTATTTGCCTAAGACGGTAATCTATAAATAGATTATTCCTGTTGGCATCATATACGGCCCAAGTCGACCTCGCTGTAGCACAGGAAGGTTCATTAGTCCACCTGTTTCATATAGTTTCTGCTGAACAACCATATTGCATTTAACAAGGGAAATACCAGAAATGGGGTCGATCGCCTCCTCATTCATTATCGTACCCCTTTTGGACAATTCCTCTACAGTACAATTACCCTTATTTCCATCGTGTCCAGTGACCTATATATGCGTTATCCTAGAATGTCTCGCTATCTCATTTAGGGATACCTGGCATTCCTCGGTTAATCTAGATCTCGTGAGGACACCCTGCATTGCTATGAGTAAATATACATATATCACCAGATATTCGATAGTACTTCAGCCAGTTGGATGCACGTTTAATGGCAGTATTTTCCGCTTAAAGAGAGTACAGAAGTTAGGTAGCGTAAAGTAGGATTTAATCTCAAAGTTTAATCTATATCCCCTGTTAAAGCCATCAGTCTTGTCATATCCTTATGACATCGTCAGGGGGAAGATTCCGCGCTGCCATAAATCCCTATTCGAGATCATAATATGTCTATCGAAAAAAGGTTTTGCGATGCAGTAATCAACATTACCATGTATCTGCCCATAGTAATTCAGTATCCTAGAGTGCCCACGGACATGGCCAGACCTCGAACATCCAGTATTTAGCCTCACAGCAGAGTTAAGAGAAATTTGTATCACCATCAAATCCACTGGTAACCAGTCTAAAATAGTAAAAAGGGCCTTAGAGGAAGTAGACCTTAAGCGTCTGTAATCAGTATCGCGATAGTCCGTAGAACTCGTTCACACCAATACTAAATAGAACAAGATGGGTTTAACAATTGCTTTGAAGATCCAATTGATACCTTTCGGCGTAATACCCCAGTTAGTACCAATTGCCTATTTACAGGAGTAGGCCTTATTTATCCTGTTCTGAATATTCAGATTCCAGGACAATCTTTTAGCCCGAATGATGCCAAGGTACTTTGAATTTTCCCTAATCTCAACACTGATTCCATTCAGTCTAGGTGGTCTAAACTCATCTATCTCCTATTGTTAACGTTTGAATAGATGACCATGCCCTCTTTATAGCTTGATACAATTTGTTTGGATCTCGATGTGGCAATTTTCTATGTACTATTCCTTCACCAATTTTCAAGTGTATTTAGGTATTCCAACAAGAGTGTATTTAGGTATTCCAACAAGAGGTGTTATTTTTGATCACCTGGTATTTTGGTAGCTGTCACTTTGAAGCTTTTATTCTTTGACATTTGACAAGTAGAAACTACGCCATTACTAAAAATGGAACGATACGCGCTTCAACAACGCATTGAAATTATTAAAATTCACTACAAAAATGGTGAAAATCTTGCAGTTACAGTTAGCAAAACTAAAGCATTTTGGGTCGTAAAGCACCTTGTCGAATCGCAATACAGAAATTGGTGGAAAAATTCGAGCTGTTGAGACAAGTTAGTAATGTGAAGAATAAAACACGTGCACGTCGCTCAAGAACAACTGAGAATATTGCTGGTGTAGCCCAAAGTGTTGAAGAAAATCCAAGTTTGTCCATTCCTCGTCGTTCTTTGGAATAGGGCATTCCACAAACTTCATTACACCGTATTTTGACCGGAGTTGGATGATATTGATCTGGACAAAGTTTACTTTCAACAAGACGGCACTACGTGCCACACAAGCAACGAAACCATTGCTCTCCGGACCGTGTTATCTCTTAAAGAGGTGATCACAATTGGCCACCGAGATCATGTGATTTAACACCTTGCGACTTATTCCTTTGGGGCCACGTGAAAGATAAGGTCTACGCCAACAGCCCAGCGTCGATTCAAGACCTCAAAGATAGAATTCGTGAGGCTATCGAGGATATAGGGCAGCCACTTTGCGATTTGGTTATGGAAATTTCATGTGGTGCTGTAAGCGTGGTCATTATGGCCTTTCGGCTGATGTTGTTTTTCATTATTAATGGCATACCTTCTTTATTTATTATGAAATAAACATCCGATAATTTATCTAAAAAAATTTAATTTTTCTTTGAATACCAAAATAACACCTCTTGTTGGAAAACCCTGTATATGCCTCAAGCCTTTTTGCTTGAAGTTATAATAATGCAATATGAACTAGTGGCATTCCTAAGCAGTCCTAAAATAACAATAAATTATGTATATAAATGATTATGCTTAAGAAAAATCCTCTGATATAACAAAAATCTAATAAATATAGTACGGATTATTATAAATTAGCAACGCAGACTACATAAACACGATCGCACGTTTATAAACTTGACATAAACTAGAAAATATACTACTGCTGCCGCAATTATTTTCCATAATTAATGGAAATTTTTAAATGTATTTTAGTAAATTTTATTTTTAACGTAGTAATTAGTACCAACTATTTATTTTAAATGAATTCACAATTTATTTTATAATAATTTTTAATTATACGTTGATGATTTATTAATGATTTCAAGAACTTAGTTTGGCGATTTGGATATTTTGTTCAGTTTATTTATCGGATATCTTCAGAGCCAATGCGAAATAGATTAAGTCTGCTTTTACACACAGCAATTTTTCTTGAAGCAAGCCACTTCAATTCTCTTTTAAAATTGCCCGTTTGTTTACACATATGAAGTCTGTGTTCCATTTGTTATGTCAAAACCTAATAGTGGGAATGAAATAACAAAAGGAACAAGCAGGTATGTACCCCTCCTGTTCTATTTTCTTTCCTCTCTCTCCTATAAACTTAGACTTGCTTCAAGAAAAATTGCTGTGTGTAAAAGCAGACTATTCGATCATCATACTAATTTGTTTGTCAATATTTTCCTGTATGAGTAACAATTTTGGAGTTTTATGGTTCAATTAATGAATATCAATAGCTAATATTTGTAGATTAAGTTTTTCTGAGGTAACATTAATACCATTAACATTCATAAATAAAGATCATCTATTTACAGTATGCGGAGTTGCTAAGATGGCAAACATTAAGTGTGAAATTTTGGCGGTACTAAAGTTGAAGCAACGTATGCATCTTACAATTGAATTTAAGACTTAAAAAAACTAAATATTAAAAACACCTGAATTAGAAACAATTTTAATTTGCCGAGTTTTGTAACTTAAACATTTTTATTATTTACACAAAAATCATACAAAATCATTGCCACTGCACAATTTAGCAGCCGTTAAAGAGTTTCTATTACGCTTCTTAGAATCGAGAATCTTGCCAAACGAATTGAAAGTCAGATATTTCCGGTTATTCACATAAAAATCAGTATAAGAACCAAACTCCAATTCGGGGACATATGGCGGTACGTAATACTCATTTAAGGAAAAATTTCTTATAAAATAATACACATTCTGGAATTTAAGAAAACACACTTCTCTATACCTTTTAGTTAAATTTGAATTTTCAATTTCTTTACCTTTTTCAGAGGACATTCCACCGGCAAATTACTGGTTCGCATTATTTCCAATGAGATCATTTTCAAGAGAAAATGTTTATGAGCCGCATTCAGAGCTTCACATATATCAAGGTTCATGTTCAAATAGGTTTCGAGTAGTTTGGGTCCGCGCCTTATTTTCACCTTAAAATTAGCCATGATATTGTGTAAGTCCTGCTTGAATTTAAAGCCAGTATTCATCATTAAAAATCCCTGAGTATTTTTTGTCAACGTACAATTGTAATCAGTTACGATATTAACATGTGGTTCGGGACAGTCCAAGTGCGTATACGAAGCGAACTGTATTTATGTATGTTTTAAATAAGTTAAGTTAATTCTTTATTTGTAAAATTGTATAAAAATTTAGTTATTTTACCTTTTTAGCAGTAATAAATTGTACGTAAATTAAACAAATTAAGCAATGAACATAAAATTTCATTTTTTGAACTCTATCGCTAGAACTTTTAAAAGCAACTTCATTTCGGAAAATTAGTTTTGCATTTGTTTCATTTAATTTGAACAATAAAACATTTAATGTGTATCAGGGTTATCGTTTAATTTGCATGCTATACATATTTAGGTAATGGTTTAAGTTAATAAATGAGTTGGAGATTTTTGTTAATACGAGTATAACATTTAAACTCAGGAAAAGCTGTATATAGAAATACCTATATTACTTAGTAATTGCTGTTCATTAAGCTCCGCATTATTTTGCTTTAAAAAATCGGTCTACAGAACACCAAATATTCGGTTTCAACAATGTGTCAGCTATCAACTGTCAAAGTTTCCAAGTACCCATTGGAAGACCATTTAGATATAGGGCCATGATATTGCTGTCTGGCGCAATCTCCAATCTAAAGATGCGAAATTTTCTGATTCTCTTTGTAAGCTAATAAATTATGTGGAACCGGTTTACAGAAAATACCCATTTGTCTTAAAATACTCGAATAATAACATAATTTAACCCTAACCGTACGGACAACATTTACACACGTAGACTCCTGACAAGGGTACACGGGTACCCGTGTATGTTTATTTGTCCGTTATTGTCTAAATTTATTGATTTATATGGAAAAACTTGATGCTTATATTGGAATTTTACTGGCGATGGGTAATACGTTTCGAAAATGCGTTTACAAGATCGAAACGCAAACAAGCAGACAAAGCAGCTCTTATTTCCGATATCTGGAATATGTTGATGCAGAATCTACGTTTAAATTATTTTCCAGATTGAAATGTGACAGTAGACATATATTTCCATTTAGAGGCTGAACCAGATTCACTCAATATATCTCTCAAAGCCAGCTTAATACGGAATTAAAATATTTTGGTTGTGTAACGCAGCCAATAACTACTCTTTCAATGGAATCATATATACAGACAAGCGACCTAATGGTCAGCGATAGGTAAATGGATGAGAAAACATTCTTCTAGATCTGATGGATTTCTACAAAAAATCAGGAATAAATGTAACAACAGACAATTTTTTACTTCACTCTCTTTGGCCAATAAGCTACAAGCTAGAAGAATAAATCGGTACCCTTCGACAAAAAGAATCCTATACTTCAACAGAGCTATGGCCAAACCCATCGGACGAAATAGGTAAACCACAATATTGTTTCAACAAAAACGGAACACTTTTGTCTGTTCATTTGTATTATACTCGAGTGGAGCCAGTTATTGGATAATAGAAGATTAACGACCTCTACAAAAAAACAAAAAGACGCAAACAAGACCCAATGTAAAACAAATATATGGACATTGACAAAACTCGCAATGATAATCAAACAACACGATTCGCTAACCTCCGGGCCTCTAGAGCTTATAACAAAAAAAAAACCATCCCTAAATAAGTGTTCCAGTATGCTGCAGGCCCATCGGTTACAACTAATCGTTATAAAACATTAGGATTGACAATAAAGGCTTCCTGCTACCTTTGCGTGAGTACTAATCCAAAATCTGATAGAAAAACAGGCAAAATATGTGATGGCTGTAAACGACCAATGTGCAATATGGAAAGCAAAACTATTGCTCCACGCTGCACTAGATTTTAATTGTTTTTATTTATTTTATGCAACAGTTTGATGTAAAATATTTTCTAAATAACCAATAAACATAAAATTACTAAATTTATTACTTTTTTCATACAAAATGTAAAAAGATATATAAGGGTACCCGGGTACCCTTACCAGGAGGGAAAGGACTATTTGACTTTGGGTCGCTCCAGAGTCAATCCAAACAAATCAAGAGTACTTTAGATGGCCAAAAACTTTTGAAAATGGTTATCTGAAGGAACTTGCGGAACCTCAAATTTGTATTATATTTTGTTTAAGAAAAATTTGACTTCAAAGTTCGTTCGGGTACTGGGGTACCCGTGTTAGTATGGTTAGGGTTAAAGTTTATTTCATGATTGTTTTAGAAAATGTTTATCTAATTATGAAATCGCTGTCAAATAAAAACTTGTGCACAAATTAAATGTTTAATGTATTAATTGGCTGACGGTGTCTTATTCAAATAATACATTTGGAAATTATTGTAAATAAACATAATTGGTCAATTCGCAAGGTCTCTTATCAGTCATATTGTCATAATGTCCTAATATATCACGACTCGGTGGCTCGGCTTAACCGACTCTTATGCATTCGGTGTTGGTCTCTGCTGGTTCGTTTCGATAACACAATAAACATAGCATAGAAAGTCGTATTATTTTAGGACATTTTTGCTTGAAAAGCAATAAAACCATTGTGAAATATTACGACACTATGACAATATGACATGATAAGAGACCTTGTGAATTGACCAAATATTTAACAATAATAATTTACAGTCGTAACAGAACTGATCGATTTTTAATTGCTGTTTTAATATTATGTCATGCTAACTATAGTTTTGTGTCATTGCGGTTCAATTTATAATATATTTGTTTTCATATATTTAAAGCCATAGAATCAAATATACACAGAAGCGTTACTGAGAGACAAAAAACCTAAGTCTTGCAACAACAAATCAATGTATTTTGTTGTTGTGTCAGCCATAAAATTTGTGAGTAATATTTTGATGTCAATCAAAATTGTACATAAATATCGAAAGCATTAAGCGTTTCCTTTCTTAAAATTTAAATAAAACAAAGTGTGCGTGAAATATCATAATTTGTTCGCTTGAAAAGCCTAACGGAATATAACATTGTGCAAATGTTGGCCGTGGCTTGGTTGGGTGCCGCGCTTGCCCAATGTCCAATGGTTCATGACTCTGGCACATAAATCAGGCTGAATTTGACCGATGAATGGGTTATGTTGGCTTTGAGGACCGCTGTGGTATGTGGCTTATTCGCATAGACTTGTGAATAATGTCTGAAGGGGTCAAATCGCACTATCTCGGTAGCCAGTTCACATCATCTCCACATGAGATGACCATTCCCTCAAATCGCTCCTGCAGAATGTCCTATAGAGTGGCATGAGCTGTGAGGCACGTAGCATGGTCCTATTGAAATCACATTTCGTTTGTGTCCATAACATACAATTCAGGCAATATAACCGCCATCTGTTTGATGGTGGGTATAAAAATTAACTTTTTCCAGCAAGTCGACTTTTCGACATTTTTGGGATAACCTTCAATTTCGATTTCTTCAGCAAAAAGTCGATTATTCGAACAATAAACATAAATCTTTGTAATATTGGTTCATAATTATCGATAGCTCCCATATAGGTCCACTTTCCAAAAACCATTTGGATTCTGCAAGAATAAATTTTATGAAGATCGGTCCATAATTGTCCATACCCCCCATATAAGATCTAATGTTGAAAATCACTAACACGCGCATAAATCTAGTAGCGATTAGGATCAATTTATAATTGTCAAGAACTCCCAATGATGAAATTATGAAATTTCAGCAATATTCAACTTTAAAATCACCTATTTTTGAAATCGTACACAATTTTGATTTCAACTTAAGTAGTCACCGATACAAAATTTTTATAAAATTACATTATCAATTTGAATTTAACGGTCTGTAATGGCTGCTTGCAACATTCATCATGTAGAAACTTCTACTAATCAACAACACCCTGTTATTAACATTGTTTATAAGTATGACAACATTAACTGTTAAAGCTGCTAACATTTACATAAAAGCTGTTAAAAGCTCTGATGATCATTGTGAAAATAGAACATTCTAGTTTTGTCCGTTAGATAATTCAAGAAACTACTAGAAGTGTATATAAATACTAACAGCGAGTAGCACAGTTAAACAGTGTAAGTAGCTGTTAGATTACCTCAACTGTATTACCAGTGTATTCTTGTAAATTATATGTGTGCTTTTAAACTGTGATTATTAAAATATAGTCACTATTTAAATTGTTGTGTATTTTTATACCCTTCACCTTGGTGAGAAGGGTATACATAAGTTTGTCATTCCGTTTGTAATTTCCACAATATAGTTTTCCAACCCCATGAAGTATATATATTCTGGATCCTTATAGATAGCGGAGCCAATTTAGCCATGTCCGTCTGTCTGTCTGTCTGTTGAAATCAATTTCCTGAAGACCCCAGATATCTTCGGGATAAAAATCTTAAATAATTCTGCCAGAAATGCTTTCGAGAAGTTTCCTATTTAAAATCAGCAAAATCCTTCCATAAATAACAGAGATATGAGCAAAAATCCGACACAACCTCCATTTTTGGCATATTTCAGATCAATATCTCGATTACTAAGTCATAAATATAGACAATATGGATATCTAAAGATAGATATTTCAAAATCCATTGCAACGATGTATATAAGGCTATATATAGTAAGTTGGACCTACAATGGGTCAAAATCGGGAAATATATTTTTTAACCCGAATTTTTTTCACAAAAAACATTTTTTTGTCATAAATTTCTTTCACTAATAAATTTAAAAAAATATATATTTTTAAATTAAATTTTTTTTTTTTTTAAACTGGAAAAAACTAAAATTTTAAAAAATTAAAAAAAAAAAAATTTAATTTTATTTTGAAGTATAATTTGGTGAAGGGTATATAAGATTCGGCACAGCCGAATATAGTTCTCTTACTTGTTTAATTTAAATAGATAAAGAGTTGTTAAAATGTTTAAACTACTCATCGCTTTTATTTGCATTAAGAGAATACGGTTTATTTAAAGGATCAATATTTAATAAAAGGGGCTCAAAAAGGTACATCAAAGTTCAGCATAAAAAAGTATAATTCCAACAGAAATTATGTTACGAAATATTGTGACAATCAATCTCGAAGATAATATTTACGCGGATAAATATCTCATAGGTTTTGGTATCTAAATTAAATTCAACACAAATACGTTTCACATTAAAAAAATAGTTAGAATCAATATAAAATTGTTCATAGCTCCCATTTGTATGAGAATATTGTAGTAATAATTACAAAAATTAAAGAGGAAGCAGTTTTAAACAATGAACCAATATATATTAAACCTCTAAACGCAAGAGTGCCTCAAGGCATGTATTACAAGACACCAATTATCTCCAAAAGTAATTATAATTTTTTTTTAAATATAACTGGGACCTTAGTTACAGATTTGTTAACATTTCCCTAGCAAAAACTTTTAGTTTTTGTTCTGTCAGCTGTTTTGTGAGTGATGTCATAATTTTAGCACGTTAAAATTATTTGTGTGATTTTTTCTTTTATATCAAAGTTTTACTAACTTTTAGTCGCACGATATATTCGGGAAGATATTCTTCTTTCAGTCTATGAATTTGTAAATATTAAACAACTAACAAAAAAGTGTTTTGAGAACGCAAAAAGTAAGGGGGCCTCAGGGCACTGTTGCGTGTTGCTGCTAAACTTATCGGCGTGTTATGTTGTATAGCTTTTTACTTTTTTGTTATATTTTTTGTTATATAATAACAAATTTATAGGAATGGCAGATGGATGGATCATGATCTATTGGTACTCCACAAGAAGATCCACAGCCAGAAAGTTCAAAAGTTGGCGAAAAAGCAAAACATTTACTTAATGACGTTCGTTATGACAATATCGATCACTTTCCAATCTGGTTAGGCAAAGAAGTTGGTGCAAACTATGCAAAAAGTCAGAAACACAGTGTGTTTGCTCAAAATTCGATCTTCATTTATATTTCTCAAATGCCGAAAATTGTTTTTATGAGTATCATCGTAGAAAGTAAAACATATGTTCTTACTTTTTGTATTTTTTTTCATTAGTTTTACAATAAAATCGTATCATAATGTAAACATCTCATTGTTTTTTACACATAAACCGGCAACAATGCCCTGAGGCACTCTTTACCTTTTTGCACCTGGTTTCTAAACTTAATTTGCAAATTAGTTTCTGATTAAAAGATGTTCACTCTTACATTAGTTACTACTTAATAAAAATCTTCTAATAATTCTGTTTTATTATATACAACAATTATCTAAAAATTTTATTAGAAATTAATTCATGTGTAATATCAATTTCTTAATTTGTACTTCTTAGAATGCACAATCTTACCAACCGTATTAAAGGTCAGATATTTCCGTTTGTTCACAAAAAAATCACTGTAAGTAAAATACTCCAATTCGGGTACATATGGCGGTATGTAATAGTCATTTATGGTAAAATTTCTTATATAATATAACAAGTTCTGAAAGGAAATACACATCCTAGTTTCACTCTCTAAACATTTTAATTAAAATTTCTGTACCTTTTTCAGAGGACATTCTACCGGCAAATTGCTTGTATGTTTTATTTCCAATGCAATCATTTTCAATAGAAAATGTTTATGAGCCAAAGTCATAGCATCACAAACGTCAATGTTCATGTTTAAATAGGTTTCGAGTAGTTTGGGGCCACGTCTTATTTTTACTTTAAAATTCAGCGTAATATTGTACAAATCCTGCTTGAATTTGAAACCAGTATTCATCATTAAAAATCCCTTGGAGCTTTTTAGCAAAAAACATTTGTAATCCGTGATGATATTAACATATGGTTCGGGACACTCCAAGTTTGTGTAAACGGCGAACTGTATTGATGCAATTTAAATCATGAATTTTATTTGTTATAATTTTATATGCATTTCAAAAGTTTTTACCTTTCTAGCAGTAATAATTTGTACACAAATTAAACAGATTAAGCTGTTGAAAAACATTTTCTATTACTGTCGCTAGTTGTTGTTAAAAGTGTGTTCATTTTTGGAAAAAAATATCATTTAATTTCCCAGCAGTTAAGCAAGTAATCAATGTATACCTTATAGACAGTAGTCGTCACAAATATCTTATCACTTGGCTGACTCCAATTTATATAACTATTTTGGTAATTTGAACCGTATGTGCTCTTTGTAGTGCAGAGAGAAGACAATTGGTTACTTTATACATCCCAGGTAATCTAGCGTGAAGACAAATGTCACTTAAGTGTCTCTAAGTAATCTGGAGTGTAGTCACTTTAAACGTGTTGTGTGATAATTCGTTCAAACTGGTTTTATACAAATTGTGTTGATATAATTCTCATTTATTTTTATTTTTGCTTAAGAATACTGATATCCCTTGTAACACAACATGAAGTCAATAGTCACTTTAGTGTCTCTTAGTAACTTATAGTGAAGTCACTTTAAACGTTTATTTTGTACTGCACTTTAGAAAGTAGTTATTTTACCCACCAGAAGCAATCCATTGGAGAGTTGTCGAAAAAAGGGTCGATCAAACTGGTTTTATAAAAATTGTGTTGATATAATTCTCATAAGATAATTTTTATTTTTGCTTAAGAATACTGATATCCCTTGTAACATAGCATTAAGTCAATAGTCACTTTAGTGTCACTTAGTAACCTATAGTGAAGTCACTTTAAACGTTTATTTTGTATTGCACTTTAGAAAATAATTCTTTTACCCACCAGAAGCAATCCATTGGAGAGATGTGAAGAAAGGTTTGTTTACAAGCTATGGAGACAGTCCCGAACTAGTGATTTTACCCATCATTTATGGTGGGAACTAGTTACTTCAAAAAGCTGGGATGTATAAAGTAACCAATTGTCTTCTCTCTGCACTACAAAGAGCACATACATGTCAAATGACCAAAATAGTTATATAAATTGGAGTCAGCCAACTGATAATACATTTGTAACGATTACTGTCTATAAGATATCCATTGACTACTTGCTTAACTGCTGCCAATTGCTAGTATTAGCTTAATTCAAATCCTGTCTGTCTTTAAGAAGCCACTAACTGGTGTTCGAGTTATGGTAATAATAGCCTGAGTAGGTCTTACTGAAACTACACATTCTATACTATGTATTTCATAAAATAGTTTTCCATTTATAGATCGGTTTTTAATTGTTTTTGTTTTACTAATATTTAGACGTGTTATCACAAATGTGTCTGTTAATGTCACAAATTTTCTAGGGCATAGTTTATTTATTTGCTTTCATATACATATTTAATAGTTTCCATTTCAATCAATTGTAAAACGTTTCTAATAAAGCAACATTTTTTATTATTATTATGTTGAAAACTAAATATTAAAAAATGTTCACTTGTGACATAAAAAAGACAGAATCAAAGTGGATTTTTGAAATTTGAAAATTTTGAAAATCTTGAATTTTTGTATTTTTTTTTTTCTGGAACAAAAGAATGGAAAATGCTCTAAATATACTAATAGGACCTTAGACAATTCAAATTTAACCCATTTTTATGATCAAAATGTTGAATTTAGTCTAAGTGTTAAAAAATCCCAAAGCTGGGATTCCAAAACGAGCAACAATTTTAGGTAACGATATAATTTCTGAATCATATAGTATTAATCTTTTACCAGCCGCGGACCAAATGTTGATTTTCCATCATCGTATTTTGGTTTGCAGTTTTACATTTGGTATGAAAAGGTTTACCCGCAATAAAATACATTGCGAAATGTTAACGAACAAACATTTTCATATAACAATGCAATAATTCTACTTTATATTCTTCAGAAAGGTCTATCGATACAGTTATGCATGGGTTATGGTGGATTTAAGGGCCGCTGTGATTTATGACTAATGGGGTCAAATAGCACGATCTCGGTGAGGAGTTCACATAACCCCCACGAGAGATGAATATTCCCTCAAACGGCTCGTGCAGAATGTCCAATGTGGCATGTAGAGCCGTGCTGTTGAAACCACAAGTCGTTGGTGTCCATATCATCCAACTTAGAACAAAGGAAGTTGGTAATCATGATGATGCGATGGCCAAACTTCCTTCTCAAAGAAATATGGACCAATGATGCCCTCAACTCAATATCCACACCAAACAGTGAGTTTTTCGGAATGCATTGGACGCTCTTGGATATCATGTGGATTGGTATCGTTCCAAATTTGACAATAAATATACCCATTTTCATCATTTGCACATGTTGTTGATACGTCCATAGTGATTTGGCAACTCAAACTGAATAAATGACAGACAATGCGACAGATGTAGCTTCAACAATATGGCTGCGATCAACTGTCAAAGTTCAGAAGTCCCTTTATTTGATATTGAATTACAGTAACATTATTAACCTTTGTTATTAACAAACAATGATGCACAGACACAAAGATGGAAAGAACATTTCGAAGAAATTAGTACCAACACCTCGGATGAAACTACTAATGACAACGAAATTGAAATCAACAGCCCTGCAGAAAATATCCTAAGAATATCAAGCAGCCCCCCAGTATAATTTGATTAAGAGGGCCATCGGGAAGTTAAGAAATAACAAGGCAGAAGGCGAAGATGGAATACCAGCTGAAATACTTCGGGTTGACATAGAAACCACAGCTGAACTTCTACGATCACACATCACATCAGTCTGGGAGGATAAAAGGCTACCTCCAACTTGGAAGAATGACATCATCGTAAAGTTACCGAAAAGTGGCGACTTGAAAGATTGAAACAACTGCAGAAGAATTACTCTGCTTAACACCATATACAAGATACTACCAGTCATAATAAAGGGAAGGCTTCAAATTAAAATGGAGAACATTCTACTAGATGAACAGGCAGGTTTCCAGCCAACCAGGCCAACACTCTACGCATTATAATACATACTTAGAAAAATCTCTAGAAAGGCGTACTCCCCTGTACCAACTGTTCGTAGATTTCAAGAAAGCCTTTGACACCATCAGAAGGACTGCCATATGGAAAGCATTAAGAAGAAAAGGAGTACCCCAGAAAATAATGCGAATGTACGAGGATGCAAAACTATCAGTTCTTCACAACGGGAATATAAGTCAACCATTTCACACAAACGCTGGAGTAAAACAAGGATGTCCCCTATCACCTCTGCTATTCACTATAGTGCTGGATGACATCATGAGCGAAGTCTGTACAGAGAGAAGAGGAATAACATGGAACCACTCACGCCAACTCGAGGAATTGGATTATGCGGATGATATTTGTTTACTCTCGCATAAGATCTCCAACATGCAAGCAAAGGTAGATGATCTGGAAAGACTAGCACGTAATGTTGGACTTGAGATAAATATCAAGAAAACCAAAGCTGTGAGAATCAACAACGTTAGCACCGATAACATCACCCTACAAGGCCAACCTGTTGAATACGTAGAAAGCTTCTGCTGTCTAGGCAGTAAAGTATCAACAAATGGCGGCGCTAAAACAGAAGTAAATAACAGGCTCAATAAAGCGAGAGCGGTATTAGGAAGACTACAACCAGTATGGAGAAAGAAGCTCACAATTATTCAGATGAACCAAGCTTAGACTATTCAATGCATCTGTAAAGTTTATTCTGTTGTATGGAAGTGAAACTTGGTTATTATCGAACACCATCACGCAAAAACTACAGGTATTCATTAACAAGTGCCTCAGAATCATATGCAGAATATTCTGGCCTAACAACATCATTAATACAGATCTCTAAAACCTCACCAACGAGGAACCCATACTAACGCAAATAAAACGTAGGAAATGGAGGTGGATCGGCCATACTATTAGAAAGAATCCTGACAGTATAACAAGGATGGCACAAGAGTGGAACCCTCAAAGTTCAAGAAGCCGTGGTCGACCAAAGCACACATGAAGACCAACGATACACCAAGATCTAGGACAGTGCAATCTTTCATGGGAAGACGCGAGAACAACTGCTACAAATCGTGTAAGATGAAGATGCTTTGTGGAAGCCATAAGCTCCCAAGAGGGGTAATGGAGAACAAAAATGATTGTTGACAATGATTACATGCATTTTAATGTGTAGAATGGGATTCACTTCAAATAACTAAAAACTTAAAAAATGGAATTATTTCGTTTTGTTATGGACCTCCTCATATATCAATTCTCAAAGTGATAAAAAATTTTTTACAAAATATTCAGTATATTTTGAAAATATCGGATACAAATGAATATTTTGTACGATTCCAAAAATATGTGACTTTAAAGTTGAATTTTACAGAAACGTTTTGAAAATGTCATGTAAGCCATTTATCAGCCTAACATCAAATGTGATACAAATGGCCAAAAATCTTAAAATGCTTTAAAAAATTTAGCATGTCCGTAGTTCGCTACTTTGAGACTACATAGTGCCGCTTTTGAGAGGTATGTGGGGATCTTAAATTTGTCTAAATATGTTGAAATAATTTGTTTAAATTAGTTACTTGTTTATATTTACTTTGTATTTATATTTATAATTTTAATTTAATATGTTTTGTTATTTATGTTATTCTGAAAAATTTCTATTACAAATTTGTCAATAAAATATTTTCATTTCTTGAAATCAATTCAGTTAATAAAGGTCGTATTTTATTTGGCTCAAAAAAATATAAGATTAAATAAAGTTCTGTAATAATTGGCTTCGCAGTTTCTGTTGAATAATTAGAACTTTACGAGAACTATTTTTGAAATTACGAAATGAATGGCACTAAATACAAAGTTACAATTTATTAAAAGATTTGTTATTTATTTTTTCTTTTTTAAACCAAAAATATATGTTCTGAATATCTCCTGTCTTGCGAAAATATATAGTAGTGTGTTCATTTCCTTAAATTTTCATAGTTAAAACGATTTATTAGCAAGAAAATCTTTAATTTTTCTTAACCTAACTTAAGTCATTCAACAAATAGTTCCCAATTTATGGAGGCTGTTTGGTACGAATTGAAAATTCCAACACTACAAATTCTAATATATTACACTTTATATTTAAACTACCATTAAAGGGTTTATACTATGCTTCCGAGAATCGATGATCTTACCATATGCAATGAAAGTCAAATGTTTTATTTTATTCATATAAAATTCAGAGCTGGCAGACCACTCCATTTCTGGAACGTATGGAGGTAAAAAGTTATTATTGAGGGTAAAATTTCGAATGAAATAAAAAACATTCTGAAATAGAAAAAAAAATAAATAAAAAAAACATAACATAACACCAAATTAAAAAATTAAGTATTCATAAAAATGTTTATACCTTCTTCAGTGGACATTCTAGAGGCAAATTGCTGGAACGTAGTATTTCCATTGTTATCATTTTCATGAGAAAATTCTTATGTGATGCACTCAGAGCTTCACAAATGTCAATGTTCATGTTCAAATAGGTTTCCTGCAATTTGGGGCCACGTTTTATGTTCACCTTAAAATTACTTATAATGTTGTACACGTCCTGTTTGAATTTTATACCAGCATTCATGGTTAGAAAACCTTTGGAATCTTTGACCAAAGAACAATTGTAATCGGTTATGATGTCAACATGCGGCTTGGGGCACTCCAAGTGTGTGTAAATGGCCAACTGTATTTCTCGTATATTTAAATTAACATGTTTTATATATGTAATAAAAGAAGTATTACCTTTTTACCAGAACTAATATTTATACAAGTACAAATAAAAAAAAATAAGAAATGAAGAATAATTTTCATATTTAGCCGCTTTGTACAGTATTTTCGTAATATGTAACTTAATTTGAATATACGTTTACGCATTTTTTATTTGTGTACGCATACATAATTGAGCATTTTGGTTCAAATTAATTACACTGTACAACAAAATCAAATTTTAGTCAAAATTACAAGGTCCGGCCTATAAATGTTGATAGAGGAGACACGAGTATCGGCGTTTTGAAAGTTTACATCTGAATATCATTTGAGCGGGGTTTTAAGTTTCCCAGCTCTGGCACATTCTTATTGCTAATCGGCATAAGAAACCATGTGACCCTTACATTTTAGGAACATGTGACCCTTACATTTTAGAAGGACAAAAAAGACCCATACCTTGAGGAGTGAGAGGGTTAACATATTCTACAAAAATGTTCTTCGTAACATTTTAAATAAATTTGCTTAACACATTTAATACCTAAAATGTAAGGGTCACATGGTTTCTTATGCCGATTAACAATAAGAATGTGTCAGAGCTGGGAAACTTTAACCCCCCTCAAATGAAATGCAGATGTAAACTTTCAAAACGCCGATACACGTGTCTCTTCTTTTTTTGTCTCCTCTATCAAAATTGTTGTTATACAGTGTTATTTTGTTTTTGCTATTTACACCCTATGATTATCTGTTTTATGCTAATGAACATTTAGAAAAACATAGCTAGTTCTCGTACTAAACAATCTAATTATACCCTACACCACCAGCTTATGTGACACTAACAAATGTCCTACCGAAATAGGACTTTATCGGTCATAAGTATTCAATTAATATAGTTATCTACACAAATTTCATTCCAAATAAGTTTAATATATACCGAAAGCATGTCACGAAATTTTACTATGATCGGTTTATAATTAGTCATAGCTCTCATAGAATGCCCTCTTCCGAAAATCACTTTAACGATCATAAATCTCTTAAAAATTTTGGAATCCAAATATAATTTAACAAACATAAGTTTCATATAGACATAAATCACGGGACCTAATTTCATGCCGATGGATCCATAATTGGACATTGCTCACATATAAGGCCAACTTTCGAAAATCACTCACAAAAATAAATTATTGAAATTTTAAAAGAAAAATGTTTTTGGCTCATTTATTCAGTGAATGGTATTATATTCTTTCAGCTCGATTACCGTTACCGAAATATTCCATATTATAGTTACCTTTAAACAGTTTTGCTGAAAATCAACAAAATAGCTTCATCCATAGTCTGCTTTTATGAAGCCACTTTCGTAAAAATATTGTAAAGTCTATGTAGTTTATCATAGATACATGGTTAGTTTTGGTTGACTGCGTAGCTATTATTAAAATTACAAATTCGATATTAATCGAACAAAGTTAATGATTATAATCTTTATTTAAAAGTGTATACACACATTTCACCATTTATTGCTCATAGTATTTTAGTTTTAGTGTCAAATAACCCACATTTCTTTTAATTTTCAGCATAAATTATATTAATTGCCTATTAAAACTAAGTAGAAATTTATACCCGCCACTAAATAGATGGCAGGTATATTGAGTTCGATCTTCCGTTTGTAATATATCGAAATATTGGTCGTAGAACCAACAAGTATGTGGGGGATTTCATGTCAAGTGAACCAACATTTGAAATCGATGTCTTCCGATCGAGATAAAATGTGCAGATTCTTGTAGAAACATTATATCCGAAATTCTATCCAATAGGACTAACCTTGCTGC
This sequence comes from Calliphora vomitoria, assembly GCA_942486065.2. Taxonomy (NCBI): domain Eukaryota; kingdom Metazoa; phylum Arthropoda; class Insecta; order Diptera; family Calliphoridae; genus Calliphora; species Calliphora vomitoria. The sequence continues at coordinate 56,630,586 of OW818031.2, read as the reverse complement.
AAATTTCATCCCGACCGGAGAACATCGATTTTAAAAGTTGGTACACTTGACATGAAATCCCCCATATATATTCTGGCTCCTTATTAAATTCTAAGACGATCTAGCTATGGCCGTTCATCTGTCTGTTTTTAGCACAATAGGCCGTATGAAATTTTCCCTAAATATTTTTGGTAGATCAGAAATGTTTGGTATTGAAAATGCGCGAAATCGGTAGACTAGAACTACAGTTATGGACCAAAATGTGAGACAACCTCCAAATAAGTTGATATTATTAATGGCAATAATCTGTCTATGATTTCTCCCAGCCCCCATACAAATTTATTCCCGGAAAATGTCTCTATATTATATATATGCCTATATAATAGCATTATGCATAACGATGGGTAGTCCTCTACGATGGGTAGTCATCTTGACGCGATGTAGAGGCTTAAATGCGATGATCTGTGCTGGTCATGCTAAAGGAGACAGTTTAACATGAGTTGGCTGTCTCTGGTAGGGTCTCCCATTCCAGAAGGGCACGCGGTGAGCATGACACTAAGAACTACCCTCCCCCTCTGTCTGATAGCGTCTGTTCTCCTTTGGGGCGACTATCAGACGTTCCATCAAGCCACTCAGAGGAGTGGCTTTGTTGGTTATTGTCCGACTGGTCCGATAGGGCTCCTAAATTGTCCTTCCGAAATCCACCAGCGTCTGTTTCCCATATTGGGAGGCTGGTGGTCTGCGTCTGTTATACCCAGTGGGACGGCAGTTCTCAACACCTGGCAGCAGGTATAAAATGCAACCGAAACTTGTCCGTATGGACGAAATGGAAGGTCGCAAAGCACGCCCCATGTACCCGGTCGGGGGCTTCATAATCTCCGAGGACCCTACTCCCACAGCGATGGTAACGGGCTGTGGTGAGTCGAATGCTACTGTAACCCCGGCTAGTCAGGTGATTACACCGGATCAGACTAGTCTGGCGAGATACCTCTGGATTTCTCTCCAAGTACCTCCAAAGCTGCTTCAAGGCGGTTAAGACCCATGCTTCGGGTGCCACTGAGGGGGAAACGACTTAGTCCAGTTAGTCCCATATGCATACAGGGTCTGTGATGGAATCCTCCTGCCCTGAAGCCGAACCACCCTCTGCCAACTCCGGCTCTGACAGCAGTCTCAGGCATAAAAATCCCTTGTTAAATGCAAGATGGCTGTTCAGCAGAAACTATATTAGACTGCACAAAACAGGTGGACTAATGAACCTTCTGTGCTACAGCGAGGTCGACTTGACAGAATACCGTTGTGAGCAAATAAGGCTTTATTACAGGACACGGTTTAATCGGGACACTTGCTAGAAGAATGGGCCTACGGTACAATGATTAAAACTTAAGATAAATATCAAGAAAACAAAAGCTATGAGAATCAACAACGTTAGCACCGATAACATCATCCTTTCAGTTGAATGCGTAGAAAGCTTTTGCTATCTAGGCAGTACAGTATCAGCAAATAGAGGCGCTGAAACAGACGCAAATAACAGGCACCATAAAGCGAGAGCGGCATTAGGAAGACTACAACCAGTATGGAGAAACTCACAAATTTCCAGACGAACCAATCTTAGAATATTCAACGCCTGTGTAAAGTCTACTCTGTTGTACGGAAGTGAAACTTGGTTAGTATCGAACACCATCACGCAAAAACTACAGGTATTCATTAACAAGTGCCTCAGAATCATATGCAGAATATTCTGACCTAACAACATCATTAATACAGATCTCTGGAACCTCACCAACGAGGAAACCATACTAACGCAAATAAGACGTAAAAAATGGAGGTGGATCGGCCATACTATTAGAAAGAATCCTGACAGTATAACAAGGATGGCACTAGAGTGGAACCCTCAAAGTTCAAGAAGCCGTGGTCGACCAAAGCACACATGAAGACCAACGATACTCCAAGATCTAGGACAGTGCAATCTTTCATGGGAAGACGCGAGAACAACTGCTACAAATCGTGTAAGATGAAGATGCTTTGTGGAAGCCATAAGCTCCCAAGAGGGGTAATGGAGAACAAAAATGATTGTTGACAATGATTACATGCATTTTAATGTGTAGAATGGGATTCACTTAAAATAACTAAAAACTTAAAAAAAAATGGAATTATTTCGTTTTGTTATGGACCTCCTCATATATCACTTCTCAAAGTGAAAAATTTTTGACAAAACATCCAGTATATTTTGAAAATATCGTAGACAAATGAATATTTTGTACGATTCCATAAATATGTGACTTTAAAGTTGAATTTTACAGAAACGTTTTGAATATGTCATGTAAGCCATTTATTAGCCTAACATCAAATGTGATACAAATGACCAAAAATCTTAAAATGCTTTAAAAAATTTAGCATGTCTGTAGTTCGCTTCTTTGAGACTACATAGTGCCGCTCCTGAGAGGTATGTGGGGATCTTAAATTTGTCTAAATATAAGATTAAATAAAGTTCTGTAATAATTGGCTTCGCAGCTTCTGTTGAATAATTAGATCTTTACGAGAACTATTTTTGAAATTACGAAATGAATGGCACTAAATACAAAGTTACAATTTATTAAATGATTTTTTATTTACTTTTTTAAAAACCAAAAATATATGTTCTGAATATCTCCTGTCTTGCGAAAATATATAGTAGTGTGTTGATTTCCTTAGATTTTCATAGTTAAAACGATTTATTAGCAAGAAAATTTTTAATTTTGCTTAACCGATCATATTTATATTTAAACAACCATTAAAGCGTTTATACTAGCTTCCGAGAATCGATGATCTTACCATATGCAATAAAAGTCAAATGTTTTATTTTATTCACATAAAATTCAGAGATGGCGGACCACTCCATTTCTGGAGCGAATGGAGGTAAAAATTTATTATTGAGGGAAAAATTTCGAATGAAATAAAAAACATTCTGAAATAGAAAAAAAAAAATAAATAAAAAAAACATAACACCATATTAAAAAATTAAGTATTCATAAAGATGTTTATACCTTCTTCAGTGGACATTCTAGAGGAAAATTGCTGGAACGTAGTATTTCTATTGTTATCATTTTCAGCAGAAAATGCTTTTGTGACGCACTCAGAGCTTCACAAATGTCAATGTTCATGTTCAAATAGGTTTCTTGCAATTTGGGGCCACGTTTTATGTTCACCTTAAAATTATCTATAATGTTGTACACGTCCTGCTTGAACTTTAAACCAACATTCATGGTCAGAAAACCTTTGGAATCTTTGACCAAAGAACAATTGTAATCGGTTATGGTGTCAACATGCGGCTTGGGACACTCCAAGTGTGTGAAAATGGCCAACTGTGTTTCTCGTATATTTAAATTAAATTAACAAGTATTTTACTTATATGGAATAAAAGTAGTATTACCTTTTTACCAGAACTAATTTTTATACAAGTACAAATAAAACAAATTAAGAAATGGAGAATAATTTTCCTTTTTAACCGCTGTGTACAGTATTTTCGAAATATGCAACTTAATTTGAATATACGTTTACGCATTTTTTTATTTGTGTACGCATAAATAATTGAGTATTTTGGTTCGAATTAATTGTTTTGTTTGTGATTATATGATTATCTAGTAAATGTTTTATGTTAATGAACATTTAGAAATACATAGTTTTCATACTAAAGAATATAATTATACCCTACAGCACCAGCGTTTGTGACTTCGAAAAATATTAGTCTAACAACCACCTTAAACTACACCGATAGATTCAGAATCACTTTCTGAGTCGATAAAAATATATTTACATCCCTCTGTCTGTCTGCCTGGCTGGCAGTCCATGTAAACCTTGTGCGCAAAGTACAGGTCGCAATTTTTAAGATATTTGAATTTCCCTGGAAGTTATTCTAAATAAAGGACAAAAAAAATATTTTCTATCCATATTTTTTCAAAAAAAGTTCACGAAAAAGCTATCTTTTTGGAAAAAATGTTAACAGAACTTGTTTTGTGGACTATTGATAAATTATTGGCATATGAAGTTAAGCGGTATCACCAAGTTTGAATTACCTGTTGTCCAAAAACTGATGACACCATTTTTTGAGGGCCCACTGATTTTCAGAATCTTTGGGGGCCCATAAAAAAAAAATTGGTCACCAAAATGGACAAACTGAGTATAGGGATTTACTACCCTTTGGTAGTAGAGTCGAATGTATACAGTCATGATGGTGTGTTTTTCCAAAAGTTTTCATTTGTTGCATAGTATAATTAGTCATAGCTCCCATAGAATGCCCTCCCCCGAAAATCACTTTAACGATCATAAATCTCTTAAACATTTTGGAATCCAAATATAATTTAACAAACATATGTTTCATATAGTCATAAATCATGCTACCTAATTTCATGCCGATGGATCCATAATTGGTCATATTTCCCATATAATTCCTAAATTATTGAAATTTCAAAAGAAAAATGTTTTTGCTCATTTACTCAGTGAAGGGTATTATATACATTCAGCTCGATTACCGTTACCGAAATATTCCAAATTATAGTTACCTATAAACAGTTTTGAATGTGTAGCCAACCTTGCTGAAAATCAACAAAATAGCTTCATCCATAGTCTGCTTTTATGAAGCCACTTTCGTAAAAATACTGTAAAGTCTATGTAGTTTATCATAGATACATCGTTAGGTTTGGTTGACTGCGTAGCTATTATTAAAATTACATATTCGACGTTAATCGAGCAAAGTCAATGATTTATTGCTCATAGTATTTTAGTTTTAGTGTCAAATAACCCACATTTCTTTTAATTTTCAGCATAAATTATATTAATTGCCTATTAAAACTAAGTAGAAGTTTATACCCGCCACTAAAAAGATAAGAGGTATATTGAGTTCGTTCTTCCGTTTGTAATATATCGAAATATTGGTCGTAGAACCAAACAAGTATGTGGAGGATTTCATGTCAAGTGAACCAACTTTTGAAATCGATGTCTTCCGATCGAGGTAAATTGTCCAGAAAAAAAGGACCTATTTTCAGTAAAAAACGTTTTTGATTCTTGTAGAAAAATTACGTCCGAAATTCTACCCAATAGAACTAACCTTGGTGTAAATTTCATACCGATCGGAAGACATCGATTTCAATAGTTGCTACACTTGACATGAAATCCCCCATGTATATTCTGGGTCCTTATAAAATTCTAAGACGATCTAGCTATGGCCGTCCATCTGTCTGTTTTTAGCACAATAGGGCGTGTGAAATTTTCCCTAAATATAAGACGCATAAATATTTTAATTGATAAAAAAATATTAACAACAATTTGTTTCAAGTATGCATATCTTGGTTTTTGACTATCGATCCATAACTCCTATATAAGTACCACATCCGGAAAATACTTTACCCTCCACCAAAATTATGGGGTTTATATTGATTTTAAAACTTTTGGGTAAAAATATATAAAAATCTTACCACTATACACATTTTTATCCTGATAATAACATTTAACACTATTGATTTATTTTGTTGATAAAAGAACTGAGTCGTTCAAACGATGCGCATCTGAGAGAAGAAAAATATTTTGGAAATAAAACCGCCATTTCAAACTAGCTGATCCAAGATTGATAATTTTGTGTTTTTAGAAACTTCTCCTTGAGTGGTAGGGTTCTTGATCAGTCTGTACGTTAATATCAACTTTCCGTGGCCCCAAATAACTTACATACATGACTGATATTTTCGCTATAGTCCACAAACAAATAAGATATAAGCAAAATAACTACTATCTAAATTGATTACCTGTTTTTATCTGCATTACTAAGTCATTAACATCGACAATACGGATATCTAATGATAGACATTTCAAAACCTTTTTTTGTTGAAAAAAAAAATTCGGCGTAAAAATATTTTTCCCGATTTTGACCGACTTACTTTGGTCTTTGAAATATCTATTAATGAATATCCATATTGTCTATATTAATGTTTTAGTAATTCTGATATAGATCAAAAATAGGTAAAAAATCGATATTGTCCTGTTTTTTCCTTATATCTCAGCCATTTGTGGACCGATTGTGTCGATTTTAAATAGCAACCGCACCGGAAGAATTCCCGATATATTGATGTATGAATCAAGTAGGTAAGTTATATGAGGGCTACGGTAAGTTGATTTCAACATACAGACGGACATGGCTATGTCTAGTACGCTATCAAAAACGATCCAGAATATAAATACTTTGTGGGATCGCAAATGAAAAATGTAGAAATTACAAACGGAATGACAAACTTATATATACCCCTGCCACTCATGGTAAAGGGTATAAAAACACCTTATTAACATCAGTGATCACAGTTTTTAAGGAATTGCAAAAATTGCTCAAACCTAAGATATAATAAAACTATAAAGCAAAAAGTTTAAATTTTTAAATTCATCCTACATTATGCAGTTTGACAACAACCAATTCTCATCTCACATCATTTTGTTAATCCTATTATTAACTGCAATTACATCACCTGCTTCTACCAGCAAACAAAACAACAAATATCCTTTCACTGCCTCTATACAACCCTCAAGGAAATGCCCTTAAAGACTTCAAGTCAAATTTCATGTCATTTGCATATTTAATTTTTACATATTTGGCTGTAAACATGAGCAATATTTAAATTACAACATTAAATGCATTTCAGTTGAATTTTTTTTTTATTTTTTGTTATAAACAACATAAATATCGAAATGCCAAAGAAAAGCCCAGCGAAATAATAATTATTTTATCAATGTTTTGCATACGAGTATGATCATTTAATAATTTGGGAATATCTGCGAAAACGCCTTTAGACATTTAGTTTTACTTTAACTGTCACTGGTCACACAACTTATGAACTTATGGGGGCTGCTTAAAAATATTGTTGAAATGCAACACGTTAATGTTTGTTGCTGTTGCTGTAATTTTTGATGATGATTATGATGATGATGTTGCAATAATTCGTAAAGACTCGTATCTTCCACCATTAACATGATCACGTACTTGTTGTAGTCATAAAATATAATTTTTAAATTATTTACTAAGTATTCATCATTTGGCTGACAGCATTTTATTGGCAGTTTTTTTTTTTTTTTTTTTTTTGAAGTAGAATTTTGTTTAATGCAGATGTAAAAGTTATATTGTGGCTGATTTAATAGAATTGCGAATGAAGGGTTAGTTTAGGCGAATGGTAAGGTCAAAGTTGTGTTGATAATAGAGTAAATTTATCGACATTTAGAAATAATGAGGAATAATAATAATTATAACAAAATGAGCATAAGATTTTTAATTTGAATTTTATACTTAGAATCTAAGTCTAAAATACAACATGCTTCGAAACAATCTCCTCGTACGAATGATCATGCGCAGTGGTCAGTATTCAGAGGTTCGTTTATTTGTCTGTAATCAACACGGATGTCAACGAAGTTCATACAAATTATCAAATAAGAAACATAAATTACAATCAGTAGCTGGACTGATTATAAAAGAGAATGAAAGTGCGTAACAGGTTATTATAATCCATATTCCAAGTTCTCTTTATGTCGAACACTGAACTAGCTACACTGAATGATTTATTTTGCTTACATTCCATGAGTAATTGCATGTTGGCTTAAAATCACGAATACAGAGTGTATATGTATTGCAGGGCAGTGGCTTAGACATAAACTTCGGGAAAATACTATTGATATTTTGTATCACTGAGTACCAAACACAACACCGGGGCACGAATTTTAAATATTTTTATATTTAGTTATTTAATTTTATTTGACCTTTTTGTTGCACTTTAATATGATAATTATTCAATCTTGATTTGGAAAAATATTCCAATTTTATGAAAAAGACCTCAAGCTTGAATAATTATCATATTAAAGTTAAATATTTTTAGGTAAACAAAATTTAACAAAAAAAAAAAATTTTTATTTTTTTTGGAATTTAATTTTTCAAATATTTTTTTAATTTCAAAAAAAAAATTCATTTATTTATTTGTGAACAAAATTTTATAACAAAACTATTTTTTTTGGTGAAAAAAAAAAAATCGGGTTAAAAATTATTTTTCCCGATTTTGACCAATTGAAGGTCCGACTTACTTTGGCCTTATATACGCCGTTGCAAAGGTCTTTGAAATATCTATTATTGGATATCCATATTGTCCATATTAATGACTTAGAAATCCAGAAATAGATAAAAAATAGGTGAAAAATCGAGGTTGTTCTGGTTTTTTCCTTATATCCGATTGTGTCGATTTTAAATAGCAGCCGAGCCGGAATAATTCCTCATATATTAATGTATGAATCATGTATGTAAGTTAATTGGGAGCTACGGAAAGTTGATTTCAACATACATAGGTATAGACGGACTTGGCTATATCGACTACGCTATCTATAACGATCCAGAATATATATACTTTGTAGGGTCGCAAATGAAAAATTACAAACTGAATGACAAACTTATATATACCCTTGCCACTCATGGTGAAGTGTATAAAAAGAGATAACAATAATCATTTTTCTTTTTGGCTGATTCTGCTACTTCGAGAAGCATGAATGGAGATAAAATATCTCAATAGCAAAATTTCAAAAAAAAAGTGGTTTTGTAAAAGTCTTTTATTGAAATTTTGCTATTGAGATATTTGATCTCCATTCGTGCTTTTCGAAGAATAAATTCCTAACTATCACTTGATATTTAGTCTTTATACATAATTTAGTATCCTACTACCATATTTCCACAAATTTCTCTAGGTGTAACTAAGTAATATTTAATTCACTTAAATTACACATTAATATCGTATTACATGTAAAACTTGTAGGAAGTAATTACTGTTTGTAACTGAAAAACTATAACTTCTGGTAAAAAATGTTAAATGTCAACAAGGTGATCTCATGTAAAATAAAATAGCTTCACACACTCACTAACATTACAATCAATTACTCTAGTAAACCACCATTACTTATGAGTCGGAATTTTTTTTTTTTAAGTCAAACACTTCCAATGACAAGAAATTGCCCTAAGCCTAAGCATAAATGCATCTGTTTTCTGGCAGTAGTTTAGTTCATTAAAATTACACCAGCTAAACCAAAAAACGCACTAACCACCAAATATTCTTCTCTCGCTATTATCCTTTGAGTAACGACTGTAACAATAACAACAACAAGAACAACATCTGAAAAAAATACTATTTCAACGAAACTGCCCAAGGATGACATTGACGTAATGCCAACGTGGCTCTGAGCGTTGCATAAAACAGTAATAAATTTTTGTCTCTAATTACTCTGCGATGTCAGGTGATGAAACAGAATTATATTTTAGACACTTTGAAAATGTCAAAATATGATGAAGATCATGATTGATGTGAATGGGAATAAAATTATCAGTGGTATAGAAAAGTTTGGGAATGAATAAAAATAATTTAAACAACAATGAAGTATTTTTACAACAAGGAATTAATAAATGCAGTCTTAGATTAGCGGCTTTCATAGTTTATACTAGGTTTTATTCTAAGCTATTTCATATGTTTACATCTACAAACCTATATCTATGGACTGAGATCGAAAAATTCTTAACATGCATATATGTTAATAAAAATGAAACCACTAAACTTACGGTTTTATTTTTTTTATTTGATAATTTCATTATTATTACAATTTACAAAAAAATAAATATATATTTTTATAGTTCAAATCACTAATGATGAAATTTTTGAACCTTTTTCGGAAACCCTTCCATTATGGTTTTTATAGTGATTTCGGTCACTTTGTTCGAACAGGTTGTCCATCTCCGTTTAAAATCTACCACGCTTTTGGACACCTTTTTTGTGCTCTTCAGTTCTCTTTCAACAAGAGCCCAATATCTCTCCACTGCCCTTAGCTCCAGGCAGTTTGGAAAATTTGACTCTCTTGGTACAAATACCACATTATTATTCTTTTACCACTCAAGACCTTTCTTACCACAGTGACAGGGTGCCAAATCAGGCCAAAAATAAGTGAACACACTAAGAAGTCTTATGAATGGAAGCATCCTTTTTTGTAAACATTCCTTGATGCAAATATCGGTATTTATAGAGCCCTTTGTAACAAATGTTTGGCTTTATTGCCGCAACTGCATATTGCTTACCATACCAAGAACTTTTTGGCAAATTTTGTCTGCTTTTGGGTCCTAAACTTTTCTTCAACATTCCCTCGAGCATCAGCAACATCAAAATTTTGACCCGGATGCTTTGAAAAATCTGCCAGAACATACGTTTCGTCATCCATTATGCAGCACAAATATTTTTTGTATAAAATTCCCTGCTCTATTTCCGTGCTCTGTCTTTGGCCTCTAAATTTTTGTCAGGAACTTTTTGAACCTTGTATGTTTTTGAACCTAAATTGGCTTTAACTTTTCGTACCAAATAGTCCTAGCACTGAGCTAACCGGGCTGCTTTCCTACCGGATGTGTTGGGAGCTCTTTTGAAAATGCTTTCTATTTTGTTGGCTTAATAAACATCATGTGAACCATTCCTTCTATCTGAACCAAGTTTTCTATCAACGGACAAGTTCTGCCGGTACTGTTTAATAACATTGGAATCAGTTTGACGGCAGACCCTTGATTGTTTGGTAATTTTTTGTAGGACCATGTTGGGTTTTGTTGAAAATATTTAATCATTTTAGTACGCACTTTTTTCTGTTCACTCATTTTAATCAGATTAACAACAAATGAATATAATTGACATTAAACATAATAACTGACATGATTTACAAAGGTAACTTGATCAAAAAAAAATTAAATAATACTTGGGTTAAAAGTTGTAATGAAAAACGTGTGTTAAGAATTTTACATTCTCAGTCCTTATTTAGCACTTTCTAAAATAATGGACCCACAACCATGATGCTTACATATATAGAAGGCACATAGTGCCTCTTCATTCGAATCTCAGTGTTATGTTTCCACGAGAGCTTAGAGTCCAAAACTACGATAATATATTTGGCTTCGCTTGTCATTAGAAAGTACCATCCAGTCGTGGAGGTCTGAATTCTGGAATTTAGTATCTCCTGGTGAAAAGAACCAATTCGGTTTTGGCAGGGTTGACATCTATACCGTTTTCTCTGGCACATGATAGTAGAACGCTGAGACCTGATTCCATGTGTTCACTTATTGTGGGAAGAAACTTCTCTTGAATTAGAAGCACATCGACGTCAGCATATGCAACTACTTTGGTGCCTATCCTACAGAGCCTGAAAATGATTTTATTTAGTTCCGAAAACATCATGCAAGGCTGTCTCCACCGCCCACCCTTTAAGGTATGCGTGTTGTTCCCTACAGAAATTATCAGGGAAGAGGATGTTCCTGACATGGATATCGATTAATCTTTCCAGTGTTTTCAATAAAAACGATGACAGACTAATCGGTTTATAGTCCTTGGCGGTACTATGGTTTACCTTTGCCGCTTTGGGGATAAATACCACTGTAACCTCTCTCCATTCTTTAGGAAATTATCCTGTTTCCAGGTTGAAATCGATATTTGGAATAACGCTGGGAATATGTCATCTGGCCCTTTTTTTAATACGTTTCGAATAATACGTTTCGAATCAGCTAGAATCCACATTACAATGAATCAATAAACATGAAACTAGGAATTAGTATTAATTCACAAAGAGAGATTTAATAGAACTATTTCTTTCTTCCAATGGGGATGGCAAAGTGCACCGGGTTAGCTAGTACTCCATATTTTTATTGGATATTTGAAAATAACTAAGTTTTTGTTACACAAATTTTGCATTATTTTTAAATAAATCGTTGATCGTTGAATATTTTTAAATGAGTTTGTGTCATTTATTAACAGGTTTCCTTGCATTGCCGCTACGTCATCTAAAGCAATTATTGTAATACAATTTAAAGAAATCTTAAGATATTTTTACCGATATGTTATTAAACATATTGGATGAAAAAGTTTGTTCCTCATTTCTACATTTTGAATTTTCTACTGAAAATAGATTAAAAGTAAAAATCGAAAAATAATTGTCGGTTTTGGTTTCGGTTTTAGGCCTTGAAAAACCGCGGTTTCGGTTTCGATTAAAACCGAACTGGAAACTCTACTTAAAAGTAATCTTAGATTGGTGGGCTTAATTTCGGAAGTGGGCTTTATATAAGAGCTATGACCAATTATGGATTGATCATCCTGAAATTAGGTCGTGTGGTTTGCTTCTATATTAAACTTATTTATGTTGAACTTTATGGCGATACCAATATTTTAAAGAAATCTATTCCCTAATATGGGATTATAGATTGATCAGAATAAAATGTTAAATGTGATTTCCTTTTACATACAACTTATTTGTGGAGGAATTTGTGTGGATACCTATATAAATCAAACATATATGACATAAAGGTCCTATTTCGTGAGGGCATTTGTATTAAAATAATGGACCGATTTCAGCCAGTTTTAATAGGCTTCGTAATTGGGCACAAATTTATCTGCCAAATTTGATGGAAATATCTTCAAAATTGCTACTTGTACCTTGCTCACGGACGTATGGACGGACAATGTTCAATCAACATAGAAATCGATTCTGAGTCGATCGGTATACTTTAAATATCAGCACAATCACCACTATGGTGGTGTAGGGTATATATACCTCCTATGTTTCTTAGTTTCAATTAATGGAAAAAAATTCCTGTTTAAGAAAATTGTTAAACAAAATCAGTTTGTGATGATAAATACTTTTAGTGCACACAGATTTCAATTCTAGCAGCTTTAGTTTCCAAGAAACCTGCAACTTCATATAAATTTATTTTTACTCTAATGAAATGAATCCTGTAAAAATAATTAAATTGCTTCAATTTTGTTCTTTTTTTTAGAATTTAAACTAAATTCCTTTTACTCAACAAACATTCCACAAGACCACATGTATACTTAATTCTATGTAAATATGTGTATGGATAAATTATCTAAATACATGGGAATGTTAATTACTAGTACTAGGGATTTCTGGAATACTACTTATTTCGTACGGCTTGTAGCATTATAATAATCATGCATTCGGATTAAACTTCCTAGAAGTTAACTAAAAGTCTCAACTAAATCAAATATAACTAAATTATAGATAAGTGCTACACAGAGTTGCATTATTTTCTGTTGGATTGAGCTGTATTTATCAGTACTATGATATCCATTGAATACGTTATCCAACTGAGTCTAGTGTAAAATGAATCGTAGGAATCTTAGAAATAACTAAAATGAATCGGAGAAAAATAGAGTTTTAAATGGAAAAAGGTGGTTTATTTGTGATCACTTCTATTTTCATCCAAAACTCGATTTTGCATGTGAGATTTAAGTAAAACATAAGAGTGACATACCATCGATAATTAAAGGTCCCCATTGAAAAAGGATGATCATCTGCGATCACTTATAGTTTCAAGAAAAAATCTATTTTTAATATGAAAATTAACTGAAATATAAACGTGTGAATAAGTCGTTACAAATGACAAATATTAAATGCAGCAATTAGTTTACATTTCTGCGTTCTCACTTCGTGTGTGCTTAAGTTTGTTTGTCCAGTAGAATTATTAAAGAAAATTTAAAATGGACAATCAGAATAAAGAAAAAGTACTATTAAGTCTCCCTCACTCATTCAGGATTACATGTCCCGAATTGTTGCTACACTCAGAAACATATCGGCTAACATTTATGTAGATAAATTAAGAATATCAAAATTTGAAATATCAAATTACTCTATATTGGCAATATTGATTGTGACGATCAAGTCTGTATTCGTGAACAAAAGATAAACATAGGTTTTAAACAAATACAAAAGTGATTAAACGGATTTGGACGAGATAATAATGTTGGATACAATTTATTGGGTGTATGAATTTTTAGCTTTTATTTTGAAACATTTCTAGCTATGATCTTTCTGGCAACATATGGATTCCGAGCCAAAAGAACTGTTCATCTTTTGAGGCCAAGAACGAATCATGGCAATTTCGGATACTCTGTTCTAAGGTGAAGTGTATCCCAGAGAGAGCGTTCTGCATCAATCGATCTGGCCGCATATTCTCGTTTTTCGGTCAATGCTCGCTTCAAACGAATCAGTTGCTTTCGGTACAGCAGCTCGTAATAGATAAAACTCTTTTGGTCCTACCAAAAGGGCTTTTGCAAGCACTGATTCGGTGCAAAGATGATTTTCTTTTATAGAGTTCAAGCAGCATATCAGACATACAAATAAGTCTCCTGGGCCAGATGGCATACCAGCGCTAGTCTTGAAGCACCGTCGCAATCTGGGCTGCGTTACACTGTTCTATCGATACTACAATGGAATGTGTTCTGATGAAATTACCAGATTTTTACGTAATACACGTTTATCGTCAAGAACACATCCCTTTGTGGTCGATTGACCTGAGGACCGCACAACACATTACAGGGAAAATTCGTTCTTTAGCCGTACTGTACGTATGTGGAACAGACTTCCCGCTGAAGTGTCTCCTGCCATTTCCAATGTGGGAAAGTTCAAATCGAATGTTCACGAACACTACTCCCTCTTTCCTCCCTCCCATAACCTATTTTCCTAGTTTCACCACAATGCTTTACATGAATAGGGATCATCCCTGAGTGCTGGTCCAAGAAAGAAAAAAATGGTCTTTCAGGGTCTGTCAGCTTCAACAATATTCATGGAGTAATGCTTGACCAACTCTTGGTCTTCAAAACTGTTTGGCTGCTCTAGACGATCTTTGTTTTGTAGATCTGCATAGGGAAATCTATAGTCCAAATTTCAAGGCTGCGTTGAATTAGTCAGTTCCTCTGTAGCGTTACGCTTCTATATATATATCGATAGTACTTAGTACATTTTTTAAATATTGCAAAGTTGAAATTGTTACCTACGTTTTTCTGTCTAGTGAATATTAAGGTCGGTTTGAACATCCCAAAGAATATACATATAAATATTATGTTAGTGCGTTACTTTTAGCAATATACGAGTAGAGTATACTAAAGGAAGTTTTATAGAAAGTAGAAAAAAACTAAACTTTAGCAAAAGAATAAAAACGATTTAACTAACATGCCTTTTAGAAAACTTTATTATCAAATGCAATACTCAACCACTAAACAAAATGAATATTTTGAAACTTAGAATTAAGAGTTGCCAGACAGCTCCAAAATTTAATAACTATTTACCTTATCTTGTACTAGGAATATTAAATTGAGTGTATTTTATTAATATTACAATGTTCAGCAAAATTCCAAAAATGTTTTTTGGAATTTTGCTGAAGTTCTACTTAATTTGAATAACTTTGATCCTATTTACATTGGGGATTAATAGCAGCAATTTTATTTATATTTTCTTTTAAAATTTCTTCGTACCCCTTTCATGTTTACACTGCCTTGCTACTTTTAATATTAATATTTTAATTATTGTTAAAACATGAAAAATTCCCTACAATCGCCATGGAGAGGATTTTTGCATCGTGAAACTTTTCCTACCCCGTTAGCTTCTCTACACTTCTAGTCAACAAACCAAAAAGTTGCTGCAATTTATCACACGAAAATTTGCCAATGTACAAAGGCTCTTTGCCTTCGAATGTATTAACTAACAAACTTTCTCTTCACAGTTCCAAAAATGCTTAAGTTTATTTCTCAAATAGGCTTTGAAATAAGTGTTCAATTCATAAGGTCTCTTATCATATCATATCTTGCTTTTCAAGCAAAAAATAACGAACCAGCAGAGACCAACGCCGAATGCCTAGGACTCGGTTAAGCCGAGCCGTCGAGCCATTTGAATTGACAAAATAATTTAAATAAATTAGGAAAGACAATTTTAGAAATTCAGAGATTTAAGAAATATAAGCTATGAAATCTTTCATTTTATTTAAATATTTTCCTCAAACAATGGCAACCCCCATTCCAGTACCGAACAAATTGAAAAGAATGCGAAATAAACAAGAAAATATTTTAAATGAAATGAGGAACACAAGCAACAACAAAAAAAAAAGTGAATGAAAAATTCTTAACAAAAGAAACCCCAACTAAAGTTTTAACATAAGTACATACATATAAGTAGAATAAAAAATGGTGAAAAAATAAAGTAACAAAAACAATTTTCTAAACTCATACGTTGGATTTAAACAAGAGTTTGCGCTACAATGCACACAAACTAAAATGCCGTGTACGATATGAGAATATGGGCAGAGTTATAAAGGAAGACATTCATGTTTCGTAAACAATTAAAAAAATAAAATATTTATATAGAAAGAAAATGTAAGAGAAAATAGTATATATCTGTCATCTGCCAATTTTCGAACACTCTTTCTAGCATTGCTACCTATATTTCGCCAGTAATGTTGGCTTCCAAGACTTTTGACTTTGCATAGCCCAAACAAATCAGCGGTGCTATATCACACGATCTACAGTCAGAGTAAAAATTTAGTATACAACACGTATTTTCATCGTAAAACATGGCGGCGGATCTTTGATAGTGTGGGACGTATGACAGATACAGGACATTGCATTATTGTATTCATTGCAAGTACAATGAACAGCGGAGACTACTTACAAATGTTTCTGGACAATTTTAAAGTAAGTGCTGAAAATTTAGGTCTTGTAACTCCATGGGTCTTTCAGCAAGACAATGACCCAAACCACACCGCCAGAATTGTTAAGGAGTGGGTATTGTATAACGTGCCTAAGTATTTAAATTCACCTCCACAATAGCCAGACCTTAACCCAGTAGAGCATCTGTGGGAAATTTTAGACCGGAATATTGGAAAACGAAGCATTTCATCAAAGGACGAACTCCGAAACTTCTTTAAAGGAAGAGGGGTGGGAATTAGATATAACTGAACGTTAATATTAGTGGTTATTTGTCGAACATTTTCATGCTGATTATTATATTATTAATTATTCAGGCTCAAGTTCATTAAATTGATTTTATTTTATTAAATTTTCATAATATTAAAGAACACAGAAAAATTTATATTTAGAACATCTTGTAAACTCCAAGGCGACTAGAGGCCGTAATTAAGCTGAATGGAGGACCAACAAAATATTAACTTTATATTTTCGGATTTTGATAATACAAGGTGGCGTAAAAGTAATCCTCCTATCAGAAAATGCTATAAATTTCGCGATTGGCCAATAATGTAAGTTCTGTTTTGACATTTGTGTAGTTAACACATGCGAAATAGACGTTAATAAACAATGTTACGCTACACTGCTCGAGAACGCGGAATATTGCTGACTAATTATTTGACCAATAATCTTTCGGTGACTTTGGCACAACGTGAATTTCGTCTCAGATTTCCTGGCCGTCCAACGCCTACTGGTGAAACACTGCGACGTTTAGCCGCTCGCCTCGAAGAGACTGGCACAACACGAGATGCTGCCAGGCGTGGCAGACCCCGGAGTAGCCGTTCTGCAGAGAATATTGCTGCTGTAGCCGAGGATGTCATGGAAGCGCCGTCGACATCGACCAGACGACGTGCCATGCAAATGGGTATCAGTCGACGGTCTTTACAGCGAATTTTGGTACAAGATTTTAAGATGTTTCCGTACAAAGTCCAGACGGTACATCAGCTGTTAGCTGCTGACCGCCAATCGCGTCTAACATACGCTCAAGCCATCCTTAATCACCACCAAGAGGAAGATGATTTTTCATCAAAAATAATCATGAGTGATGAGGCCCATTTCCATCTTAGCGGGTACGTAAATAAGCAAAATTTACGCTTCTGGGGCACTGAAAATCCGCGTGTAACCCACGAAGAGCCATTACACCCGCTCAAAGTCACTGTATGGTGTGCTGTTTTCGCTGGAGGAGTCATCGGACCTTTTTTCTTCGAAGACGTCGCGGGACAAACGGTTACTGTGAATGGTGAACGCTACAGAGCAATGATCAACGAGTTCTTTTTGCCGCAACTTGATGAATTGGGATTGGAAAAGATGTGGTTCCAACAGGACGGTGCAACGGCACACACTGCACGTGCCACAACCGATATGCTGAAGGATGCATTTCCCGGGCGCCTAATCTCCCGTTTTGGCGATTTGCACTGGCTAGCAAGATCGCCTGATTTGACCGCTCCAGACTTCTTTTTGTGGGGCTTTTAGAAGTCGCGGGTTTATGTCAACAAGCCTCAGACTCTTGCAGCTCTTAAAGACAATATCCGTCAAGAATGTGAGAACCTATCGCCGGAAGTTTTGGCCAAAGTGATGAAAAATGCCATAAAAAGGGCTCAAATGACAATCAACTGTGGCGGCGGCCATTTACATGACATCATATTCTCGACTTGATGTACAAAAAATTAAAAGACCAAATAAAAATAATCCACAAGAAGAATCAAAGTTTTTCATTATTTTTTTTAATTATAGCCAAAAAACATCGGAAGTTTAATTTTGCGCCACCTTGTATAAAATAGAGCGTTATCCCTCAACTGTATACTAATTTGTATTTTTCCCAAATCAATTTTAATTTTCAAAGTTTTTTTTAATATAATAAAAGATTAAACTCAAAGTTTAATTTTAAGTTTATTCAATCATATGTTGCTTGAAGTCCACTTGAAATTTTTCAGAACGTTGGTTTTCGTAATACAGCTGAATAATTTGAAGAGGTTTTTGCGGTGAGAAAATTTCCATGATGAATTGTTAAACAAAACTGAATAAAAATAAGATGACGGATCTGTGAAAAAGAACTCTAAATCAACTAACCCTTTCTTTATTGGCAAAAACTGTATGTTCAGGGGTGATTAGGGAAACATTTACACATTTATTAAAACATCAAGATAACTGTAGAATGATGGCGGTATCCCTTACAGAAGTCATAATTTTTGATTCGCTTATAATCGATCATTAAGTCGCATCTTTATTCGAAATACTATTTTATGTCCTTCGAAAAGCTTTTCTCTTGGATGCTTCCAAATATGGTTCAAATTGTTACTGGGATTGGATGCATCGCAGCTCATACATTCCAGATCCAGTTTTATTACTGACCTTTGAATTATCTATCCACTATTCAAATGTATTTAATATAGCTAAATTTAGTTTTTCCGATAAAAACATTCTTTTAAACTCTAAAAATGGAGCAAAAAGTTTCACAAAATAAAAATACTTTTCTTTCAAATAAAACCTTGTATGTGTATGAGTAAGTATGTATATAAACGCTAATATGTTGAACATACACAAATTACACTCATATTCACTTCTTAATGTTTCTTCCATATGAAATCACCAACCAACACAAATATACCCTCACATACACTTAAACAAATACAAACGCAGACACATACATATAAAATACGCACATGAATCAGTCTGTTAACCTTATATTAAATTTTTGTTGTTTTCATGTTTCTATCCGATGCCATTCACTACATGTCCTGCGTATAAATGTTGCCTGCAGAATGGTTGAGTTCGGTTGAGTGTGTGTGGGGGAGGGGGACTGCATGTTGTATGAGTAATATTTTGCTACAACACTCATACTCTCATACAAGCACTTGCTGCTGAACATATAAAGGTAGAGGAGCATAATAATAAACATGTGCTCTTATCGATTTTGTTGGAGCACAATTTCAGACAATGGCTTTTAGTTGTTGTCTTTCTTGCTGCCTCTGCATTGTGTTTTTTTTTTTTTTTTGTTGAATAAACTTCATACGTTTTCTTTTTATTTTTGTTTTCTGTTGTTATTTCTGTTGTTGTATATTTGCCTTGTTGGTAGCAAAGACTTTCTCTCTCAGTATTTTTCTTTTTCATTTTATTTGGTAGACAATCATGTTCTTTTATTTATATTTTCTCAAATTTTTACTCAGATTTTTAGTAGAAAACATTTACAGGGGAAAATTTTATTTTTTTTGGCCTAAAACGTGTGTCTTTTTAATGTGCTTGAGGTAAAAGTATTTCTTTTTCTTTGAAAAAATAATATACAAATGTACATTCATATGTCTGTATGTATTTCATTTTGAGTAATTTTATTTGGTATTGGAAATTTATAAAGAAACTTTTAATATTCCAGTTGTAGATATACGATTTTAAAATAGATGTTATTATAAAGTATTTTAAGTTAGTAGTAAGAATATATTATAGAAAATAATGTTAAATAAATAAAACAAAATTCAGCCTAAATAGAAAAGTCGACTATTATTTTAAATTTCATAACATAAAACTTATTTCAAACAGAATTTAAAAATTTGTTTTTAAAATAAGCTTTTTTGTTTAAATACTTTATGTACTTTTTGTTTTTAATTTTTGAAACTTTTTCATTTACATTCATTGAAAAGTATTATAAATTGTTCGAATGCATATTTTTAAGATTTTTTAAAAATATTTATTACGGAAAAAAGAAAAGTTCTAACTATTTAAAAAAAAAATTCTTTGAGTCTAGATGCTAGCAGCTCAGTTCTCTCTTTCAAGGTGTCTTATGAAGTTACTTAAGTCATATTGTGAAAAAAGTAAAGGTGTCGATCGGGATAAAATTTGACACTGGCCAAGGAGTATTCGAGTTTAAGTTATTAAAATGGAGCCTACAAATGCTACGGGGGCTCAAAATAGGGTACCTTTGACATGTAAAATTTTTTAACACGTGGCATTTTATTGTTTCCTATCCAATTTCAAAAATGTTTATATTTTTGGAATATTGACCTGAAATTTTGACCTGAAATCTTTTTTATAACACCAAAAATTAACTTATCTAAACCAAAAAAAAAATAGTTCGGAAAAATGTGGATCAAATTGTTCCTAATATTTGCAATCCTATCAAAATTTTTATACAAAGTTTAGTTTTAGAAGCTCAATAAATATGTAATCTATATATATATATATATATATATATATAAAAGAGAAACGTTACAGACTGACTGAATGACTGACTGATTCATCATCGCACAGCCCAAACGACTGAAGCTAGAATCATGAAACTTAAACTGTGGGTTCCTCCCTCACCAAAACGATCCGATAAGAAGGGATAATATCTTCAAAAATTGTATTTTATAGAGTAATTCTATAAAAAACTAAAACCCTCTTTAACTTTGTAAGGTTAATCTGTCATCACTTATATTTCTTATTAAAAATTGAATTTTAATCGAGAAATTCTATAAAAAACTAAAACCCTCTGTAACTTTGTAAATACTGCGTTTATCGAGAAAATAAGGTTAATCTGTGATCACTTATATTTCTTATATAAAATTGAATTTTAATAGAGAAATTCTATAAAAAACTAAAACCCTCTGTAACTTTGTAAATACTGCGTTTATCGAGAAAATAAGGTTAATCTGTGATCACTTATATTTCTGACCCAAAATTGAATTTTAATAGAGAAATTCTATAAAAAAATAAACCCTCTGTAACTTTGTAAATACTGCGTTTATTGAGAAAATAAGGTTAATCTGGGATCACTTATATTTCTTATTAAAAATTGAAATTTTATAGAGAAATTCTATAAAAAACTAAAACCCTCTGTAACTTTGTAAATACTGCGTTTTTAATCGAGAAAATAAGGTTAATCTGGGATCACTTATATTTCTTATATAAAATTGAATTTTTATAGAGAAATTCTATAAAAAATTAAAACCCTCTGTAACTTTGTAAATACTGCGTTTATCGAGAAAATAGGGTTAATCTGTGATCACTTATATTTCTTATATAAAATTGAATTTTTATAGAGAAATTCTATAAAAAACTAAAACCTCTGTAACTTTGTAAATACTGCGTTTATCGAGAAAATAGGGTTAATCTGTGATCACTTATATTTCTTATTAGAAATTGAATTTTAATAGAGAAATTCTATAAAAAACTAAAACCCTCTGTAACTTTGTAAATACTGCGTTTTTAATCGAGAAAATAAGGTTAATCTGTGATCACTTATATTTCTTATATAAAATTGAATTTTAATAGAGAAATTCTATAAAAAAGTAAAACCCTCTGTGACTTTGTAAATACTGCGTTTATCGAGAAAATAAGGTTAATCTGTGATCACTTATATTTCTCACTAAAAATTGAATTTTAATAGAGAAATTCTATAAAAAACTAAAACCCTCTGTAACTTTGTAAATACTGCGTTTATCGAGAAAATAAGGTTAATCTGTGATCACTTATATTTCTTATATAAAATTGAATTTTAATAGAGAAATTCTATGAAAAACTAAAACCCTCTGTAACTTTGTAAATACTGCGTTTATAATCGAGAAAATGAGGTTAATCTGTGATCACTTATATTTCTCACTAAAAATTGAATTTTTATAGAGAAATTCTATAAAAAACTAAAACCCTCTGTAACTCTGTAAATACTGCGTTTATAATCGAGAAAATAAGGTTAATCTGTGATCACTTATATTTCTTATTAAAAATTTAATTTTTATAGAGAAATTCTATAAAAAACTAAAACCCTCTGTAACTTTGTAAATACTGCATATATCGAGAAAATAAGGTTAATCTGTGATCACTTATATTTCTTATTAAAAATTGAATTTTTATAGAGAAATTCTATAAAAACTAAAACCCTCTGTAACTTTGTAAATACTGCGTTTATCGAGAAAATAAGGTTAATCTGTGATCGCTTATATTTCTTATATAAAATTGAATTTTAATAGAGAAATTCTATAAAAACTAAAACCCTCTGTAACTTTGTAAATACTGCGTTTATCGAGAAAATAAGGTTAATCTGTGATCACTTATATTTCTCACTAAAAATTGAATTTTAATCGAGAAATTCTATAAAAAACTAAAACCCTCTGTAACTTTGTAAATACTGCGTTTATCGAGAAAATAAGGTTAATCTGTGATCACTTATATTTCTCATTAAAAATTGAATTTTAATAGAGAAATTCTATAAAAAACTAAAACCCTCTGTAACTTTGTAAATACTGCGTTTATCGAGAAAATAAGGTTAATCTGTGATCACTTATATTTCTGACTAAAAATTTAATTTTTATAGAGAAATTCTATAAAAACTAAAACCCTCTGTAACTTTGTAAATACTGCGTTTATCGAGAAAATAAGGTTAATCTGTGATCACTTATATTTCTCATTAAAAATTTAATTTTAATAGAGAAATTCTATAAAAAACTAAAACCCTCTGTAACTTTGTAAATACTACGTTTATCGAGAAAATAAGGTTAATCTGTGATCACTTATATTTCTCACTAAAAATTGAATTTTTATAGAGAAATTCTATAAAAAACTAAAACCCTCTGTAACTCTGTAAATACTGCGTTTATAATCGAGAAAATAAGGTTAATCTGTGATCACTTATATTTCTTATTAAAAATTGAATTTTTATAGAGAAATTCTATAAAAAACTAAAACCCTCTGTAACTTTGTAAATACTGCGTTTATCGAGAAAATAAGGTTAATCTGTGATCGCTTATATTTCTTATATAAAATTGAATTTTAATAGAGAAATTCTATAAAAACTAAAACCCTCTGTAACTTTGTAAATACTGCGTTTATCGAGAAAATAAGGTTAATCTGTGATCACTTATATTTCTCACTAAAAATTGAATTTTTATAGAGAAATTCTATAAAAAACTAAAACCCTCTGTAACCTTGTAAATACTGAGTTTATAGAGAAAATAAGGTTAATCTGTCATCACTTATATTTCTCACTAAAAATTGAATTTTAATCGAGAAATTCTATAAAAAACTAAAACCCTCTGTAACTTTGTAAATACTGCGTTTATCGAGAAAATAAGGTTAATCTGTGATCACTTATATTTCTTATTAAAAATTGAATTTTAATCGAGAAATTCTATAAAAAACTAAAACCCTCTGTAACTTTGTAAATACTGCGTTTATAATCGAGAAAATAAGGTTAATCTGGGATCACTTATATTTCTTATATAAAATTGAATTTTTATAGAGAAATTCTATAAAAAACTAAAACCCTCTGTAACTTTGTAAATACTGCGTTTATAATCGAGAAAATAAGGTTAATCTGTGATCACTTATATTTCTTATATAAAATTGAATTTTTATAGAGAAATTCTATAAAAAACTAAAACCCTCTGTAACTTTGTAAATACTGCGTTTATCGAGAAAATAGGGTTAATCTGTGATCACTTATATTTCTTATTAGAAATTGAATTTTAATAGAGAAATTCTATAAAAAACTAAAACCCTCTGTAACTTTGTAAATACTGCGTTTATCGAGAAAATAAGGTTAATCTGGGATCACTTATATTTCTTATATAAAATTGAATTTTTATAGAGAAATTCTATAAAAAAGTAAAACCCTCTGTAACTCTGTAAATACTGCGTTTATAATCGAGAAAATAAGGTTAATCTGGGATCACTTATATTTCTGACCAAAAATTTAATTTTAATCTGTGATCACTTATATTTCTCACTAAAAATTGAATTTCTATAGAGAAATTCTAAATACTGCGTTTATCGAGAAAATAAGGTTAATCTGTGATCACTTATATTTCTTATATAAAATTAAATTTTAATAGAGAAATTCTATAAAAAACTAAAACCCTCTGTAACCTTGTAAATACTGCGTTTATCGAGAAAATAAGGTTAATCTGTGATCACTTATATTTCTCACTAAAAATTGAATTTTAATAGAGAAATTCTATAAAAAACTAAAACCCTCTGTAACTTTGTAAATACTGCGTTTATCGAGAAAACAAGGTTAATCTGTGATCACTTATATTTCTCACTAAAAATTGAATTTTATAGAGAAATTCTATAAAAAACTAAAACCCTCTGTAACTTTGTAAATACTACTTATATATTTCTTATATAAAATTGAATTTTTATAGAGAAATTCTATAAAAAAGTAAAACTTTCTGTAACTTTGTAAATACTGCGTTTATCGAGAAAATAAGGTTAATCTGTGATCACTTATATTCTTATTAAAAATTGAATTTTTATAGAGAAATTCTATAAAAAACTAAAACCCTCTGTAACTTTGTAAATACTGCGTTTATCGAGAAAATAAGGTTAATCTGTGATCACTTATATTTCTTATATAAAATTGAATTTTTATAGAGAAATTCTATAAAAACTAAAACCCTCTGTAACTTTGTAAATACTGCGTTTATCGATAAAATAAGGTTAATCTGTGATCACTTATATTTCTTATTAAAAATTGAATTTTAATAGAGAAATTCTATAAAAACTAAAACCCTCTGTAACTTTGTAAATACTGCGTTTATCGAGAAAATAAGGTTAATCTGTGATCACTTATATTTCTGACCCAAAAGTGAATTTTAATAGAGAAATTCTATAAAAAAACTAAAACCCTCTGTAACTTTGTAAATACTGCGTCTTATTAAAAATTGAATTTTAAAAGAGAAATTCTATAAAAAACTAAAACCCTCTGTAACTTTGTAAATACTGCGTTTATCGAGAAAACAAGGTTAATCTGTGATCACTTATATTTCTCACTAAAAATTGAATTTTATAGAGAAATTCTATAAAAAACTAAAACCCTCTGTAACTTTGTAAATACTACTTATATATTTCTTATATAAAATTGAATTTTTATAGAGAAATTCTATAAAAAACTAAAACCCTCTGTAACTTTGTAAATACTGCGTTTATCGAGAAAATAAGGTTAATCTGTGATCACTTATATTTCTTATATAAAATTGAATTTTTATAGAGAAATTCTATAAAAACTAAAACCCTCTGTAACTTTGTAAATACTGCGTTTATCGATAAAATAAGGTTAATCTGTGATCACTTATATTTCTTATTAAAAATTGAATTTTAATAGAGAAATTCTATAAAAACTAAAACCCTCTGTAACTTTGTAAATACTGCGTTTATCGAGAAAATAAGGTTAATCTGTGATCACTTATATTTCTGACCCAAAAGTGAATTTTAATAGAGAAATTCTATAAAAAAACTAAAACCCTCTGTAACTTTGTAAATACTGCGTCTTATTAAAAATTGAATTTTAAAAGAGAAATTCTATAAAAAACTAAAACCCTCTGTAACTTTGTAAATACTGCGTTTATCGAGAAAATAAGGTTAATCTGTGATCACTTATATTTCTGACCCAAAAGTGAATTTTTATAGAGAAATTCTATAAAAAACTAAAACCCTCTGTAACTTTGTAAATACTGCGTTTATCGAGAAAATAAGTTTTATCTGTGATCACTTATATTTCTTATTAAAAATTTAATTTTTATAGAGAAATTCTATAAAAAACTAAAACCCTCTTTAGTAAAATGACAATAGAAGTCATTAAAAATTGTTTTAAGACTTTAGAAAAGGTGGTTAGAAAGGTGACCACTTAAACGGAAAGAGTTAAAACAAATAAAATTCCAACAAAATATTTAATTCCTTGAATTTTTAGGTCTTAAATTTCTTGAATTTTTAGGACTTTTGCAAGTAATGATTCGGTGCAAAAATTATCATTTATAGCGTTCAATTCGGACATGAAAAATCATTTTTCACGGTCTCTCGGCTTCAATTCATATGGTACCCAATTTCCCTGATTTTGGATGAATCTTGCTGCTCGCAAACATTTTAAAATTGCTGATTGAGTATCTGCCAATGATTTTGCAAGCGCTTGTTGAGTTTTAAAACAATTTTCATGGAGTAGTGGCTCCAATTCTTTTGGTTGGCATGGAAGATCTTTGTCTTCCATGTCGAAATCACCACTTCTGAACCGCAGAAACCATTTCTCGCTCGTTGAAATCGATGAAACACATTCACGGTAAGCTTTGGTTGGCAATCGGAGTGCTTCAGCTGCACTTTTTTTTCAAATTATAGAAGTAAAGCAAAACTTCCCGTTATGACGCCTTGTTGGTACAAAAATAGCCCTCAAAATGACATATAAGTTATTAAAAACAAAAATCACTTTGAAATGATACGCCACTATTGTAAATCTCGAACTTTTAAGTCATACTCCCAATAATAAAGTTAAATCACCATATATATGCGCGCCTTAAATATATTTTATATCAGCATCAGATAATGATTTCGCCGATAACGTTGGCAAATGATTTCTCAATCTCATTTTAAATTAAAATTGTTAGAATATGAAAACAAAATCATTAAAAATAGTTCCAGCTTTTATCTACTTATATCAATCTTAATAGCTCAAATTGATCCAATGATAACATATGCTTTATAAAACTATAATAACACCTGCTTAATCATGATCACATTAATACCCGAAAATAGTGGCAAAAACCAGGCAGGCCTACACAGCTAAAATTTTTTATGATCTAATTTTATATTCAATGTTTCTAATAAACCTCAAATAATAGTTTGTATAAATTTGAATTTTCCTAAGATGAAACATATAAAAATTCATATCACTGTGAGTACATTTTGCCAATAACTATTATATGAATATTACCAAGTATAGACGTAAACGAGGGTAGTTCAAAAGATTTTCAAATTTTTCGTTATAATTTTGAAAAAAATTTCAATCAATTTCATAAATATAATATGACAATTACAACTACACGCAGAAAAAAATATAGTTGTGCATATTTACTATATCCATTTCAACATTTTTAACAATATTATAGTCACAGTAACTATATATATGATTGTGGTAACAATAATACGGTTAATTTACAATTCACATGATTCTATCAACCATATATATGGTTACAGTAAACAAATATATGTTTTTGACAACCATTTATATGCTGAATTATTTTATCATAATATGTTGTTCTCAGATTATGATATCCATAAGCCGAGAGCAACATAATATGGTAAGACATTCATCATATAAATGGTTGTCACAAACATATATTTGTTTACTGTAACCATATATATGGCTACACCTGACATTTTGACGTTTATCAAGACGAAAATGTATACTGAAGCAAAAATACAATTTTGATGGAAAAATTCTTTTCCAGGACTAAATTATTGTCTTATAAAAACTAACTTTTGAATATCTAAAGACTAAGATTCGCAGTATTTTAAAAACTTTAACTCCAACCCCTCTATTTTCCTACTCGTATACAAATTCTTATAGCTATCATTTTATAACCAACCATTATTATTGGCTTTAATGTTTCATATTGTAACCGAAGTTTTATTATTTTCTTCTGTTTTTTTTTTTTATTTTCTGCCAGCGAGACAACAATCTTACGAATGGGAAAATGTTGGAAAAAAGATATAAGAAAATGTGGAAAATGAGAAAAAAACAAGATGTAGAAGAAATCTACATAAAATTTAACTACATTTTAACGCGAATTTCAATTTGGAACGGATATAATTTATAGACGACTGACTTTCATGATACAACACGTAAAACTATGTTGCAGTAAAAATGGGAATACACAACACTCTTTCAACGCAATCATATTACCGAACTGTCGATACATACACAACGTTGCTGGTATTAAAAGGTACAGAGGAGTGTGGTTAAAGTTACTACAAAAATATTAACTCTAGAATAGAAAAATATCTGCAGAAATCTTCTGTAAACTTTCTGAATTCTTACATTCTAAATTATTCTTAGTTAAACAACAGTGTGAGGCTACCGTATCCAATATATCCATTCAATATCGATGACAACTGAAATAGTGAAGAGCTACGAGTAGCTTAACCAAGAACGGTAACACAGACTTGAATTCAAATCAAACGTTTCATCAGAAATGTTCCATTTCTCGACAAAATTTGTTTAAGTCCTAACAAATCCTGTAATATCTTTAAGTATTTCTAGTATATATACTTCAACCTCTAGTAATTCGTTATAACTACAGTCCCCTGTAATTGTCATCACATTAAAGAGGCACAATATTGTTGTTTCCATCTTGCAACTCGCACACTAAAATACAAAGAATTGCAAATGTTGCAACATTGTCTGCCTGCATGTGTATAAATGAGTGAATGTGGGTTGTGTGTTGTAAGTAAATGTTATTATATTTTAATGTTATAAAATGGTTGCAACACATAAAAATAAAATACACATCTATAATGGGCTGTAACGAGTTGATGGTTTAAAAAGTTTTTTCTTTTTTTCTTAGAAATTGATTTAACAAATATTTAAAGAGAAAGAGCAAAACTGCTCGGCATTTTCCATCCTAAACGAAAAATAAATATAATAAAAAAAATAAATGAACGAAATCAATTTAACCAATTTTCTATAAATCATTTAAATCGTTGTAGTTTTCAAGAGAAATATTTTTCAAGCAAAATGACAATAAACTGATGATAAATACGAAAAATTGTAGTACAAGCATAGAATGTATCTTTGCACACAAAACAGAAGGAACGTAGTTATATTTTGTAAAAAATAAAAAGTCTATAAACCCCCCACAAATGTCTGGCGTTGCAGGAGGACTTGAAACTACAAATTTCATTGTAAATGAAACGACTGTCTGCGCCTTGCTGTTGCATGTGAAATTTTTGGCAAAAAATTGATGTATAGGATATTAGGATGGTAAATATAATAGGAATGAATCTTTTATGCTGCATAGAACGTTTGCCGATATATAATGTTTTCCAAAAGAAACTCTTTCAATTTAGTGATCAATTCTTAAAACAGAAATTTATATTGTTAGAACCCTGCTATACATATAATAACAACAAAGAAATGTAGACACAATTTTAATAAACAATAATAGGTACATTTCGCAATATAATTTCAATTTTTTAATTTTCAATATATTTTTTGAAGGTACTCATTTAAAAAAAAGTACCTAGAAAGTACTTATTGCAAAATAACTCTAATTCACAATTTATATATTTTTTTCATTTACAGTTATGTAATTTTACAGCTTTTATCATATTTTGATGGATAAACCCAAAAAAATTCCGTTTTTTTTAAAAAGTACCTAAAAAGTACTTTTTGTAAAATAACTCCAATCCACCTCCTTCAATATATTTTTCCATTTTTTAAGTATTTTTACAAGTTTTAGCATATTTTCTGGATAAATTATTTAAAAAGTACCAAAGATTTTCTTTTTGAAAATAACACAAATTTACAATTTTCAATATATTTTTGTAAGTAGTTCTACAGCCGTTTGCATATCTTTTGTGGAAAATTCCTAAAAAAAATACTACTCTCGTAAAAAGTATTTTTCTCAAAATATTTTTAAGTATTTTTATATATTTAACACATTTTTGGGGATAAACCAGCTGGATCCGAAACACTACGCTACCCCTATCGTAGTAAAATAAAAAAATGTAAAAGGATTTTATATAAACAAATAAATTAACATAAAGTGGTTTCGGTAGCTATCA
The DNA here is from genome assembly GCA_942486065.2 of Calliphora vomitoria. Classification (NCBI taxonomy): domain Eukaryota; kingdom Metazoa; phylum Arthropoda; class Insecta; order Diptera; family Calliphoridae; genus Calliphora; species Calliphora vomitoria. The sequence goes on along the minus strand of OW818031.2, from coordinate 56,600,497 downwards.
TTTTTGAAGATTTTATTCTTTAACAATTGACAAGTAGAAACTACGCCATTACTTAAAATGGAACGATACACGCTTCAACAACGCATTGAAATTATTAAAATTCACTACAAAAATGGTGAAAATCTTGCAGTCACAGTTCGCAAAACTAAAGCATTTTTGGGTCGTCGTGAAGCACCTTGTCGGACCGCAATACAGAAATTGGTGTTAGTGATGTGAAGAATAAAACCCGTGCACGTCGCTCAAGAACAACTAAAAATATTACTGCTGTAGCCCAAAGTGTTGAAGAAAACCCGGGTTTGTCCATTCCTCGTCGTTTTTTGGAATGATATTTTGGATGATATTGATCTGGACATCGTTTACTTTCAACAAGACGGCGCTACGTGCCACACAAGCAACGAAACCATTGCTCTTTTCAGGAAAAGTTTCCGGACTGTGTTATCTCTCGAAGAGGTGATCACAATTGGCCACCAAGATCTTGTGATTTAACACCTTGCGTCTTCTTCCTTTGAGGCCACGTGAAAGATAAGGTATACGCCAACAGCCGAGCGTCGATTCAAGACCTCAAAGATAGAATTCGTGAGGCTATCGAGGAGATAGAGCAGCCAATTTGCGATTTGGTTATGGACAATTTCATGAAAAGGATATGGTGCTGTAAAAAAAAGTATAGATAGCTATTCGGACAAAGCTTGAAGAATTATTGTTCTCAAAATATTTAGAAATAACTGTTTAGTTTGTATGGAAGGTGACTCACCCCCAGTTCCGATTCATCTCATTTTTGCTTGAACTTCATGCAGTCATAAGAAATTGATTCATATGAAGATTGAAGACTTTCACAATTATAGTACTCCAGATATTCGAAAATAACTATTTACTTTGTATGATAGGTGTCACTAATTCTATACCGCCCTTTTTAAGCCAAACTATGTTAAATGATATGGGTGCTTTCACAATAATAGTTCTCCAGATATTCGAAAATAACTATTTACTTTGTTTGGAAGGTGTCGAACCCCCTGTTCCGGTCCGTTCCAATTTCGGTTAAACTTCATGCATTGATAAGAATTTGATTCGTAAAAAGTTTGAAGATTGTCACAACTATAGATCTGCAGATATTTGAAAATAACTATTTACTATAAATAGGTGGTGCAACTCCCATGTATACAATCCTGCTCATTTTTAGGGAAGCAGGGCACAATGATAACGCGAAGTTTTGCGGCTTTCACAATGATAATTCATCAGATATTCCATAATAACTATTTACTTTGTATGGGAGGTGCCACGCCCACTTCAAATTTCAAAATAAGAAGTATCCTATTGGTCATTCCAAATACAAAGGAATATACGGTAAAAATGTCAAGACAAACAAACAAATAAACAGTCATAAATATAGTTAAACACAAAATTCCTAATTTTAGCCGTTTTTAACCCCTTGAAGGTAATTTTTTGACTTTCTAAATGCATAGTTTTATGCTTATAGAGAGCTAAATAAAAAAAATATTTTCCTTTTAAAACAAAAATTCAATGTTAAGAAACTAAAGGTATCATTTTCCGTTTTATCCTTTTACGGACCACGTTATACACAAATATATAGCCCATTGATGCTACCAAGTAAGGATCTGCCTATATTAAAAAAGTACCTATAAAGGATATTTTCAAATAACAATTTTTAATATATTTTTCCATTTTCTAAGTAATTTTAAAGCATATTTAAATAAATCGTTAAAAATACTGCTTTTTTTTTAAAAGTACCAAAAATTACTTTTTTCAAAATGACTACACTTTAAAATTGTCGATATTTTTCTTAATTTTCTAAGCAATTTCTCAACTTTTAGCTAATTGATGACAAATATTATTTTTCAAAAAAGTACCAGATTAGAGTTAGGTTGATAGAAGGGGAGGATAAGGTCTCGCTGTCTCAACTCAAAAGACATGCACCTAATATTTGGTCTTAAGGATGAACCAAAACTAATTTTAACAATATAGATGATACGTTCGTTGTTTATAAACACGGTTTCTTCAACTATAGGACACAATCCAGGTAATTCCGAAAGCTTATGTCAGGTATCCCAATAAGTACTTTTTTAAAAATATACCAGTTAATAAATTTGAATATATTTTTCCATTCTCGAGTTAATTTTACAAAATTTAGCTCATTTTAATGGATAAATGATGAGAAATCTTACTTTTCAAAAAGTAATTCTTTTAAAATGACTCCAATTTAAAGTTTCCTTCTATTATACTTTTTGCCATGGTGAAAAATTAATTTTTCTTGAGCAAATGCGGTTATTTTTTTTAAATCCTCATTAAATCGACCAATAAGTTAGCATACTATTCGTCATTTATTGTTTTAATCTTTTGAAGTTAGTCAATGTGATTAGAGTTTCCAAGAAACCGAAGAATTTCAAAACCGCGGTTTCGGTTTTACAATAAATTTTGAAATGGGATTTTTTAAGATTCTGATTTAATTTTGTTTTGATTCAGTTACAATTAAGTTTTCTTTTAGTAAATCTTTACCATCCTAATAAGCTGACTGCACATCCCAACAATATGAGTTTATCATCCCCACTTGGTCTCTATTTAGTCTGCGTTTGGTTTTATTTTTTTTTTTCGTATTATTCTCAACTTATAAATCTACATACAGAGACTTTTCTTTCATATTTGCACAAATTGTAGCAGAGTAAACAGAATTTAATTTTGCAATTCTCGGTATTTTACTCCTATACAATGAGTGGAAGGTATTTTATATGTAAGACAATAAATGTAACATACTTAAATCGAAGTTGGAGGAATATTGAAGTAACAGGATTTAGTACGTATATTTGTGAACTAGAATTTAAATCTTAAATACAGTGCAAGCTCGGTATTCGCGACTACTTAAAAACCAGAACTGTCGCGAACCCAAAATTTTATTGAAAAAATTCATGTAATTTTTAAAATTAGAATCCTTTTTATTGAAATACATATTACATATTAAAAATTTATTAAGAAATTGGAGATTTTGAGTTGTTTTTTTGGCAAATTATTTTTTGAAACAACAGCTGAATCACGTAGTTCATATAGTGCTGTTGTGGTCTTATCATTTTCGAAATCCCATTGTATGCATATGTTTATCGATGTTAAACAATCGTCCACTTTAAGTTTGTTTTCTTCATGACCACTATCGTATAAATCCTCCGATTCCATATCTGATAATTCCATTTTCTCCTCATTACTTTCCACATGAAATTCTTCTTGAATCCAGTTGTTTATGTCAGCATTCGTGAAAAGATGTTCCGTATCAATTTGAGCTACAACTGTACCAATAGTAGAAAGATCTTCGTTTTCTTCCTGAATTATATTTTGTAAAAAATTTAAGGGCATGTTATCCTCTTCATTCCATTCAGTACCGAATTCGAGCAAGGCGTTCCAGGATTTTCGGATATTGGACACTGATTTTTTATCCCAGGACTTCGTTTATGAGATTGAAGTTTTTAAGTTTGAGCTCCCTTCTGGTCAAGCAAGTGGGTGAGCAGTTGTTTTTTATAATTTAATTTGACCAAGTTGATAACGTTTTGATCTAACGGTTGAATAAGCGCAGTGCAATTGATGGTAGATTTATAGTTCCTCAACTGGGTGAGACGTCGTGTTATCTAAAAGCAAAACTGCTTTTTCCGGCAGACCTTTGGAAGCCAAAAATGCTCCGACCTAAAAATTTTTACTTATGAACAACTTACTTTTACTAATTGGTGATAATTAACTAACGTGGGAAACAAATTCGTGATGGAACCAGTTCTTGAATATAAATGATGTCATTCAGGCGTTATTACTGGAGTTGTATATTACAGGATTAATGAAAAAGCCTTTAAAGGCGTGTGGGTGTTTCGATTTTCCAACAGCCAACAATTTCAGTTTGTCTATGCCATTCGCATTTGAACAGGGCAAACAAGTTATTCGTTCTTTACATATTTTTCTTCCGGGGGCTGTTTTCTCATTACATGTGACAAGAGTGTGATTTGGAAGCATCCCATAATATAAACCAGATTCGTCGGTATTGTAGATTTGGTGAATCCTTTTGGTAATCCTTAAACTCTTTCACAAATAGATCAATTAGTTGAGGTTTCGACAATTTCTCGCCAGAAATTTTTAAAAATCTAATTCTATGTTGACGCCTAAATTTCTTCAACCATCCTTCACTTGCATAAAACCTGAATTGGTTTAATACATTTTTGAAATCAAATGATTGGCTTTTGTTCGTAAAATCGCTGCTTTGTTTTAGAAACGACTTTTAAAGCATTTTTCCATTCTTGGGTACTCAGGTTTCTTTAAGGTGCAACGTTTGCCAGGGCCACTTTCTGTTGTACGTATGAACTTTTTAATTGAATTTTCTTGCTTTATAATGCGGTAAACCGAAGACACGCAAATTGATGTTATGGAATCTCCACATTTAATTTTTTTTTTAAAAAATCGGGGGTTTTACAATATGTTGAACTTTTTCCATATTAAAAGATGTATTTACACAACAAATGACACGAATAAACTGACAAAATTGAAGATCAAAATCAACCAAAAAGGATAATATACTAAAATTCGGGGATTTCCCTTTTTGGTTATAGACATTGTAATCAAATTTAGAACAAACAGATAAAAGTCGCGAAAATAGAACCTGTTTTTCGTAAACTGTCGCTATTATAGAACCTGCAAAGTTAAAAAATAAGCCGTCGCTATAATGGGTAGTCCCGAATACCAAGGTTGCACAGTTTTAGGTTTTTTGTCCATTGTCGATACAAATTTCTAAATCGTGACACAAACACAAAGATGTTTAAGATTATATGTGGACGTAAATTTTAGCTCATATCTGGGCAATTGTTGCTAGGTTTCAATATCAAAAATTTGGTGACTATATCTGATATACTGAGACTATGTGTGGGTCCGTAGAATACCTGTGGAAAAAAAGTATTTCTACCAACAGATATTAAGACGGGCATGGTTATATTGCCTTCCTATATATATTGATCCAGTATATATGTACTTCATGGGTCACAAATGAATATTGTATTAATACCCTTACCAGTTTAAAGTTAAAAATTTTTCCAAACGCAGCGCATTTCAAATTCGTTTTAAACGATTTTTTGTATATTTAATACATATTTTGTATAGTTGTTAACTTGTTTTCTTGTGAATTAGGGTAGGAAATAATCAAATAAAGTTAAATAAAAGATTTCAAGTCTGCAATTGACTTCGTTAATACTATTTGTGTGTATGAGCTTAAGAAATACAAAAAAAATATATAATTTAAATCTTGAAAGTTGTAAGAATTTACGAAAAAAAATAAAAAATATTTCTTTATAATTATAAACATTCAATTTAATGAGAATTTACAATCCCTAGACTCTCACGAATTTCTCAGTAAAAACTTGCATTACTAAGTAATACATTAAAATACCAATTTTTTTTTTTTTTTTGTGATTTAACATTATTTGGCGGATTAACGACTCCCAAATTGCCAGGTTGTCCCACGTCGATTTAAGTTGGTCCCTAGTCGACCAATATCTTCATATAGAAAGCTGGAATGCTTAAACCATGTTGTAAAAATCAGGAGTGTTAATGGTACTCTACCAGTTGATACGTTGAGTTTTTAATGGTACTCCACCAGTATACGATTTGAGTTTTACATGGTACCAGTATCGATGTTGAGTTTTATATGGTCTCCACCAGGGTTCACCTAAATTAAAAGACACGCGGTTGGTGCAAACAACGTAGAACAGGAACCGTTATACGAAGCCTTACATCTCACACGTGCACGGTGAGACGCAAAATTGTCGAATGGAAAAAAACGAACAACGGGCCTGATTGCACTTAAGAGATAATTACAATGACGCGCGAGTTGTTAATCAACCCAGACCTACTTTGCGACTCTGTCGTTAAAATTTTGACAATACGAAGGCGATTAAAGATATAGAGTTAAGATTTAGACTATATATCAGTGGTTGTCACTCATAGCTACCAGTGGGTGAACGCGATCGATTATGTAAACAACACGAATGACAACGAAGTTCATAAAAATTATCAAATAAAAAACAATAATCACAATCAATAGCTGGTCAGAAAAGTAACCGAAATTGCATGTTATTGCAATCAATGTTCTCTTTTTCCCCATTTTACTAAATACAAGTATTTCTTAAACTTAAATTATTAATTTAATTTAAATAAACCAAATATTTAAATTTCTTTCAAGCAATCACTATTTCCTCTTGACCTACTTATTACACTCACCAAATTACTTTTAAATTTCCTTAACTTTTTGTTTCTTTTAACATTTCAATGTCCTTGCCACGCACTAATTAATTTCATTACATACTTTTCTTTGGCCTTGACCTTAATAATAAGAAAAACATACCCACCACAAAATTGACGACAAAAACCAACCTATAAGCCAGCCTCATTAAGACCATAAAAATGCTAATGAAATTTTTATTTTTATTTTTTTTTTTTTTTTTCAAAAACTTATGACTGTGATTTCGCTTTAAAAGAAAATTGTATGAAAAATATGTATGTACATGAAAGAAATGTTAAATAAACGTTATTTAAAACGCCCCTCTCTTGTTAACGATGGAATGAAAGAAAAATACAAGAGTACCCAGTGAATTTGTGTTAAAATAAACCTAAATGGTCATAAAATAAAGAACCAACTACCCACCGCCATTTAAGACAACAATCTAATTAGACTCAATATAATTATCACGCCATTTCTATGGCCAACAAAACAGAGGGTGTTAATGGCCAAAGAAGGAAAGAAACTGAATACAGAAAACTGGAGAAAATAAACGGAAGTTAAAACAATTTAAAAAGTATACTTAAATGAGTTTTATCATAAAAGTGGGTAAAAATACATAAGAAATGGTCGGTCAAGATCGACCATTTAGTAACCTATAAATTGAAACCAGGAGACCTTGAAAGACGATTTTTCATGTCCGAAATGATGCTTGAACGCTTGATTCCTTCTTGTCCTAAAAAAATGAACAGCTCTTTTGGCTCGGAATCCCTATGATACCCGAAAGATGAGATAAGGTCATAGCTAACAATGGCCAATACTTTAAATAAATTCCTATTGCACAAATGTTTCAAAATAAAAGCTAAACATTTGAAAAAAAAATCCCTTATTTTTCATTCATACACTCAATAATATCCTCCCTTTTTACCCCAGTGTAGCGCACATAAACTCACCCAAGGAATCAACCAATTCATATTGTTGTAGTAGGTCAGGCATAATTTCCAAGAAATCATTTATAATTATATTTCCAAATATAAGGAATATTATTAAGATTCCTTGAAATGTAAAGAAAGGGTTGAATATAAGTAACATTCAAATTATATTTAATTTTCCAGCCAACTCTCTTTATCACAGCTGACTCATTTAATGAATAAATAGTTTTTGTACATACCTCTTCATTATAACAGCTTCTTTATAATGCATAGATACATGTTTGTGTGAAATTATAAATGAATTGAGAGAATAAGAGAATATTATTAAGCTTAAAATACCAGGACTGCATAAAAACTGGTAGGCGAAATATTTTAAAGCACACAGTCTCCTTTGTGTTGAAATGTACGTATAAAACTGGGTGAGCCAGACATGGAAAATTAAGATTTTCGAATGGTAATCAAATTTGTTTTCTATTATATTTCTATATCATTTTTATCCTCTCTTATTTGTATCTGTACTACCGTACAAGTGATAAAGGGCATTTACATTACATCCTATTACTGGTTACACGTTTTCAAATACAAAGATTTTCAGAATCTATATAAATATATAAATGTCTTTGTAAGTTTGTTTGTTTATTTGTTTGTTTGTTTGTTTGAGCATTACGCCTAAACGGCTGAATCGATTTTATTGAAATTTGGAACGTAGATAGATCCTTACTTGGAAGCGTCAATAGGCTATAACTTTTTTCAATACTTGGACCAGAAAGGGGTAAACAGGGGGAAAACCGGTAAAATTGATACCTTTAGTATTGAAATTTCCAACATAGACTACGACAGGGGTAGCGAAGCGCACCGGGTCAAGCTAGTCATTTATAAAGAAGCTTTTTGTATGAGTCGATCTGTGTAAAAGAAACCACATAGTTAGTTTTGGTCATCCAAATTTATATCAGAAAAAATCCAGAACAATGAAACATGTAAATAGAACGCCTTTTAACGTTTAAAAAACTTATTTTACTTAAACTTAAATTAATAAAATATCAAAATAAAAAGTATTTTACAAATATTACAAATTAGTGCTCAGTTTTCCATCCCTGGTATGAGTAGAAAATTTCTAATTAACTTTTTGTTTTTAACACAAACACACAAAAGTTTTCCACTATACAGATATTATAAAAATCCTGTTGCTGTTTTAAATGTTTATAAAAACTTCTTTAAGTACTCCATGCCAGGGATGGCAAATGACATTTTAAAATTGTAGCAATCAGCATTATAATTTTAATTTTATTTAGCATAATTCTAACGAAGCACATTTTTTATTGTTAACTAGCATAATAGCCGCTACTTCGTTAGCGTATATTTGGATATTAAAATAAAAGTATATCAATGTACTATTAAAAATATGTTGTTTATGTAGCATGATACATCTTAACTTACAAAATTATTTTATTAGCAAATAACGAATTCAAAATAATTCTAATCCATCTGATTCCTATTTAATTTAATTTTTCTATTATTATAGAAAATTCAAAAAGTACTATTAAAATATAGAAAAGTACCATAAACCCCAACTTGTGGATTCTCTCTCGCTCAGGTCCGTATATGCTTTATTTCTTGTTTTTTTATGTTCTTTGGAGAAGAAAATACAAAAAGTACTATTCGAATAAAGAAAAAGTACAAAAAAGTCTGCCCCTAGAATTCTTGCTCACGTTGGACCATATATACTAAATCTTATGTTTCTAAGTCAGTTGTTATAGAAAATTCAAAAAAAGTAAAGAAAAAAAGTACCATGAAGTATCCACTTGAATGTTCACTCACTTAGGACCATATACGCTTAATTTCATATTTCTATGTCCATTACTACATTATTATAAAGTACTATAAAGTTTCTACTTGTAGATTTCCACTCGCTTAGGTCCATTTAAGACTTATATCATGTTCATTGGTGAAGAAAATACAAAAAGTACCATTTAAATAATGAAAAAGTATCCCCTAGAATTCTCACTCACTTAGGACCATATACGCTTAATTTCATATTTCAATGTACATTATTACAGAAAATTCAAAAAGTGCCATCATAATATGTATATAAAAAGTACCAAACTGCAGTCACTTGTGGATTCCCACGGGTCCATATAAGCTTAAGTTCATGTTTCTAGGATCATTGGTGAAAAAATAGAAAAGATACCATTCGAATAAGGAGAAAATGCCATAAAGTCCGCGCATTGAATTCTTACTCACGTAGGACCATATCTGCTTAATTTCATGTTTCTAGGTTCATTATTATAGAAAATTCAAAAAGTGCCATTAGAATAAGGAAAAAGTACCATAATGTCCACACTAGGTCTATATACGCTTTATATAATGTTCATTGGTGAAGAAAATACAAAAAATACATTAGAATTATGAAAAAGTACCAAAGAGTATCGCGTAGAATTCTCACTAACTATGATTAATTTCATGTTTCTAAGCCCATTTTTATATAAAATTCAGAAAAGTATCTTTAGAATAAAGAAAAAGTACCAATAATTATATCGTTGAATTTTCACTCACTTAGGGTTAATTTCATATTTCTATGTCCATTATTACAGAAAAATTTAAAAAGTACCAATAGAATATAGAAACCAAAAAGCAGCCACTTGGGGATTCCCACTCGGGTCCATATAAGATTTACTTCATGTGTCTAGGTTCATTGGTGAAGAAATTACAAAAATACCATTCGAATAAAGCAAAAGTACCATAAAGTCTCCCCCTAGAATTCTTACGCACTTAGAACCATATATGCTTAATTTCATGTATATGTATATTATTATAGAAATTTTAAAAAGTACCATTGGAGAAAGAAAAAGTTCCACTAAATTCCCCTTTTGCGGATTTCTACTTATTTAGGATTAAATGTGTCTAATTTCATGATTCCAGGTTCATTATTATAAATGTATTCAAAAGGTACCATTAAATTATAAAAGAGTACCATAAAGTCACCCCTTGGTTTCTTATCAGAACCATATATGCTTAATTTCATATTTCTAGGTCCATTATTAAAGAAAATTCAAAAAGTACCATTAGAAGAAGGAAAAAGTACCTATAGTTCAGTTCTCACATTTTGGTACCTAAATATTATCCCATATTCCTAACTCTAACTTCATTCAGATACATATCAGCTAACTTTAATGTCGATAAGTTAAATAATTTAAAATATTAAAAAAAAGTACCATTAGGAGAAAAGTACTCTATTCCTCCTTGAACACCCTCAAGTGTGAAATTTAAAAATATTCCATTTTGCAAAATTGTTTAGGCTAAAAACATGTCTCAAACGATTAAAATCTGTGCCAAACAGTTTACCCGGATTTGGCCCAATATACAGCTTGGCACTCCAGTATCAAATAACACTTTGTTAGTTAATTTTTGTATGAATCCAGGAACCAATGTAAAACATTTTATAAAAATTTGCTAAATAATTTCAAATAAAATGTATTTTCCCGTTTTACCCCCTTTTCGGTACCTTTTTTATGCCCATTGTAGGGGTAAAAGTTTATTTAAATAAATTTTTGTATCGTGGTGGGATCTCATAATGAAATATTTATATGTCTATGTTTATAGAAAATCGCATTTTATGAAAAAAGTACCAAAAATAAACACAATTTTTAACCCTTAAAGATTCGAATTTCAAAAAAGTACTAAATTCATATTTGTTATTATTTGATAAGTAAAGAATCCGATTTAGAATTTATGTCTATGTTTATTGGTTTTAAAGATACATATGAAGCTAAAAAAGTACCAAAATACAGTTTTTATCCGTAAAAGGTTTGAATTTCGTAAAAGTAACGTGCAATTTTAAGTTTTTTTGTATGTTGATTAGTTTTGAAAATATAAGATTACCGAATATTTGTATTTCCACATGCATTTAGCAATTTTGCAAAATTCTTAAGAATATTAGTTAATTTTTAATTTTAAAAAATTTGTTCCAGAAATTTACATATACTACAATTTTTATCGTAATTACCAGACCAGCATGGGCTTTACATATAAGAATACCTGTGTTACTCTAACAACATCTTCTAATCAAAGCTGCTTTTCGATTAAATTTAAGTCAAAATAAGTTAAATAATATTTGTTATGTAGAAGAAGTTCTAGTTTTTTATCATATTTGTCAGTCAAATAATCGATTTTTATAAAAAGTTTATCATACTTTCAGCTAAAAATGTCGAATATTTATTTTTAATATGTCTACCAAAAATCAATTGTTTAAAATTTTAAATCTTGTGAAAATCAATTCAGAAAATAATAATTGTATACAAAAACTCACCTGAAGTACAATTTACGTATGTTGGTATTTATTACACTGTTATTTACCCGTACCGATTTCCATTTAATTTACACTAGTTAAAGAATTGTTGGTAACTCTAGAATGCTTCCTTCATATTCAATTGAAAACAATGAATTTGTTATTGTTAAACACACTTTTCACTTCTTAGCTTGTTCGGCTAATTTCTTATTTTGTCATTCGTTATTTTGCTATATGCTACAACAATAACAAACAACAACACTACATTTGGATGCTCAGCATCACACACACGAAAACTACAACAACAACAATTAAACAAAACAATGCATTTATTGCATACACATTTATACTTATATTTTTGTTTCTTTTTTTCACTGTTTCATATCAATAAAAACTTTATTTTAACATTGCTTTTTCATAATTTTTAATAGCTATTTTGTTTAATTGCACTTAGACGTTAATTATTTTATTTAACACTTTCAATATACTTCAATTGCGATTAATTACGGATAACACAAAGTTTAAAGAATTTAAGGCGAACGATTTTAAAGGAGACCGTATAATAACTAAAGTAATTGCCAATAAGAGCAGAGTTGCCAGTGCAAATGGAATTCTATTCGATAGGAGGATTTTATTAACCGGATATTAATTTAATGGTAGAAAGCTATAGAAAAAGGGGAACTGATGTAAAATTAATCATGTGACTAAGGTAGCGACCGATTTCGAATTTGATTACTCCATATTCAAATTTTAAATTTATAAAAGATTTATGTATATTGTAAAACAAAATTTTTGCACGTTTCATTTTAAGTTTCGAGTTTTGGGTCAAACTTTAACTAGTTTCAGATAAATTAAACAACAAATGTTGACAAAAATCGAATTACCAAGGACTGTTACAGTTATGAATTTCACCATAAAAGTCAGCTAATAAGAGTTATCTATATTTTTACGTGAAGGAATAAAAGTTATTTCTTAATTTTTATTTTTTTGTGCAGAAATAAAAGCTGTTTTTTGATTTTTAATTTTTAAAGCAAACATTACATTTTTTATATGCTTCAAGTTTATAAACCATAAAAAACTCTTTGCCAAAAATCTCCCTATTACAATAAGTACATATAATTAGTTTGGCATTTTGTATTAAAAAAGTTTGATCTTTGTTTTTAATATTTTATTTTTTAAAGAAATAATAAAAACACAAAAAGTGCTTATAATTCCTATAGTTCCAAGAAAATTTTTTTTTTTTGATATAATTATGTATCTCGGGAACTATTTGAGATATTGTTAAGAATTTTCACATGGTTGGTGCTGAGGTATTTTCGAGTTGATTTGCAGTTGTTCAGCTTCCTAGCCCTAATGGGGGCCAGTGCATTGCCCCTCAAAATTGGTCACATCGGGTCTCAATTTTTTTTAAAAATCGCCAAAAATTCATTTATGGTCCAAATGAAGTGAAATTTAAAATATAAATAGTGCTAAAGAATATCTATAAAAAATACGCATATGTGTAGGTTATCCCAATTAGTTAAAGAGATATTTAGGTTTTTTTATTTATTTTTTTTATTTTGCTCGACCTTTTTATGGTTTTTAGATGTGGCGGGCCTACGGAGGGTCACATTTTTTTTCTTACATATCACCTATATTGGTAATAGAATTCTAAATAAAATTAAAAAAAACTTGCTAACAGTTATCTTGTCCCTATAAAAAATTAAACGCATCCAAAGTTGGAACATTTAAAAAGTGCCGTATTTTTTAAGTTTTTTCCCAAAAAGGGGCATATATTTTTTCTGTGGAGAAATAAAGAGCGTTAAAGTAAATTTTTAAGTTTTGGCTCTCTTTAGAGAACACAACACCCCCATACCTATCCAAACTTGGCCAATTTTTAAAAAAAAATTTAGATTTAAGTAAAAAATTCTAAAAATAAAAAATGTTAAAAATTATAATGTCGCTCATATAAAGATAATTGAGTCTATATTAGTTCCAAATTTTGTTATAATCTTTAACCATTAAAATTTTACATTACTTTAAATATTATATTATATTTTTATTATAATTCTGTAAGTTTTTAAATGACGTCCCAAAAATTTATAAAATTATTTAATTTTACTAAAATATCAATTCTAAGCTTTTCAACAATATCAAATGCTTATATAAAAAGCCTTTATTTGTTCCTCAGAAGTTCCACAAACTTTGCTCCCTTTGACAAATTTATAAATTTTCTTCATATATTGCATGCAATGCACTGCAAATATCTCAAATAGTTCCCGAGATACCGAATTATTTCCAAAAAAGCCGTTTCTAAACCACTTTGTAACGTCAAGCAGTGTTGTGACAACATGACAAGATACCTTGTGAATCGACTAATTATTTATTAGGTTTAGGAAACTTATAACACATAATAAACAAATACAAATAATTAAAAAAATCTTAAAACTTACATAAACTATTATTTTTTTATGTCTGTCCTATAATTCTTTTTATACTCATTTTTTTATATATTAAAAATTTCTTTATATATTCCAATTACATATATCCTTCTTTATTTCATATGTTTTCTTTATTCGCCATAGGCTCAAATTCTAAATTTAGTCACATGAATAATTCTACATCAGTTCCCCTTATTCTATAGCTTTCTACCATAAAATTAATAACCTGTTAATAAAATCCTCCTATCGAATAGAATTCCATTTGCACTGGCAACTCTGCTATTTTTGGCTAATATTTTAGTTGTTACACGGTCTTCTTTAAAGTCGTTCGCTTTAAATTTTTCGTTAAACTTTGTGTTATCTGTAATTAATCGAAATTAAAGTGTGTAAGTGTTGAATATAATATTATACTTCTAAATGCAATTAAACAAAAAAGTTATTAAAAATTATAAAAAAACATTGTTAAAATAAAGTTTTAAGTGAAACAAATCAGTGTAAGAAAAAAGTATCAGTATGAATGAGTATGCAATAAACTGATTTTTTGTTGTATTTAATTGTGTTTAGTTGTTGTTGTTGTTGTACTCTGCTTGTGTGTCGCGTGATGCTGTGTAATACACAGTGTGTATCCAAATGTGTTGTTGTTGTTTATTAAAAACATAAGAACAACATTAAATAGTAAAAGCAGAGCAAGAAGAGAAGTGAAAAGAGTGTTTAACAAAAACAAATTATTGTGTTCAATTGAATATGTATGAAGGAAGCATACAAGAGTTGCCAATACTCTAACTAGTGTAAATTAAACGGAAATCGGTACGGGTAATTAATTTTAAATAACAATCTAATAGATTTATACGTAAAGAAAGGTAAATTGTAAATCAGGTGAGTTTTTGTATGCAATTATTATTTACTGAATTGATTTTGTCAAGATTAAAAATTTTAAACAATTGATTTTTGGTATACATATCAAACATAAATATTCGAAACTTTTAGCTGAAAATATGATAAACTTTTTATAAAAAATCGAAAATCTAGAATATCTTTTATATAACAAATATAATTTAACTTATTTTGATTTAAATTTAATCGAAAATCATCTTTCATTACAACATGTTGATAGAGTAATACAGGTATTCTTATCTTCTGAGCCCATGCTGGTCAGGAATTTTGGTAAAAATTTTTTAAATTAAAAATTTATTAATTTTCTTCAGAATTTTGCAAAATTGTAAGATGCATTTAGTGTATTGCGCTTTAATCAACAAATAAATCTTTTTCCTATCAAAAATATATTAATAATAACAAATGTGTTTTGGTACAATTTTAAAATTTCGTTTGCTATACCTATTTGGCATGGAGTAGGTACTTAAAGAAGTTTTTATAAACATTTAAAACAGCAACATGATTTTGATAATATCTGTATAGTGGAAAACATTTTTGTGTTTGTGTTAAAAACATGAGGTTAATTAGAAATTTTCTCCTCATACCTACCAGTGATGGGAAATTAAGAACTGACCTGTAATATTTTTACTTCGATATTTTATTAAAGTTTTCGTAAATACGTGTTTTAAAAGGCGTTCTTTTTACATGTTTCATTCGCATTTGTTCTGGATTTTTTTCTGATATAAATTTTGATGACCAAAACTAACTATGTGGTTTCTTTTAAGCAGATCGACTCATACGAAAACTTTTTGATAAATGATTCTGAAAATCTCTGTATTTGCAAACGTGCACCCAGTAATAGGATGTAATGCAAATGCTCTTTATCGCTTGTGGGGCAATAAAGGCCATAGAAATATAATAGAAAACAAATTACTTGTTGCCAACAAGGATCAAGAACCCAAATTTAGAACAAATGTTTTGCGTCGTAAGAGTTCTTAACTGAAAGTATCTAAGGAAAATAGAAAAATACGTAAAATGGGAAAAAACAAAAAAATGTGACGGTTTCTACATGTTCCAACTTTGGATGCGTGTAACTTTTAATAGAGACTAAAAAACTGTTAGCAATTTTATTTAAAATATTATTGCCAATATAGCTGATATGTTAAAAACAAATTTTGACCCTCCTTAGGCCCGCCTTATCTAAAAAACGAGCATAATTAAAAAAATAAATAAAAAAACATAAATATCTCTTCACCTACAAAAGGTAACTTACACATGTAGTCGTTTTTTGTAGATCTTCTCAAGGACTATTTATAATTTCAATTCCAGCTCATTCGGTTCATAAGTGGATTTTTGGCGATTTTTTTTTTAAATGTAAGTCCCGAGGTGACCAACTTTGTGGGCCACGCATTGGCTCCTTTTACCATTAGTAAGCAGAACAACTGTAGATCAACTCGAAAAAATCTAAGCTCTAACCATGTGAAATTTCGAAACAATATCTCCAACAGTTCACGAGATATCAAATTATTTCCAAAAAAACGTTTCTTTTGTACTTTTCAGATTCAAATTGTACCAAAAAAAGTACAATTGTACCAAATATACCATCCCTGCTCCATGCAGCTCCCAACATCCCACCTCTTTTGATTGCTACAGAGAATTTATAATTTTCAATGTCAAGTTAAAAGTGACTTTATGTTGTTGCTCAGTTTTTCTTTACATTTTTTTTTTTTGCCTAATGCAGCAGCAGCAGCTGCTACTAGTTGTCGTTGTTCATTTATTTTCATTCTTTCTTAATTTCAGAGCTCATGGAAAATGTCCTTGTCCTTAACGAACGAACACATCAACATTATGTTCCATATTTGAAATTGTAGTTGTCGTTGTCCTTATCGTTGTTCTTGTACTTGTTGTAATTGTAGTTGCTGCTAAATGCACAACAAAAGTCTATGGTGTAAATTTTTGTAGTCATTCATTAGAAGTTAATGGTGTTGGGTAGGAAGTGTTGGCGAACGAACTAGGATGTTTAAGTAAAAATGGGACAAACTCATTGTTGAGGTTTTTCAACTTTTGTTTGACCTTTTGCTAAGTCAAACATCCCACTGTACACATGATGTTAATGAACAAATGCATAGCCAGGGCAAAAGCAAAAATGTAGGTTAAAAAGTTAGCAGGGAAATTAAAATGTTGATAATGTTAATAGTTTTGAAATTATATTTAGTTTTAAAGAGAATTTGACTTTTAAAATATTCTGCCAGCTGTTGAAATAATCTTTAAAATAGCACTTATTTAAATATGTAGGCACTGTGAACCATGAGAAATCTTTAATCATAATTTATCACTTTTCCCTTTAACCCTTGTATTTAAAAATATATTTGGAATCTTTGCAAGCACCACCATAAATACCACTACATTAGTAATTTTTCGATGCACTTTAAAGGAATTTGAGTAACTACAAAAATTCACACACTCTTTCCACAAGGATGTGGGAATTTCTCAGTTGAAAAGGGTTGATTTCAATTTCAAAAAATAATAAATTTATGTAAATCCCTGCAAATTATGCAGCGTTAAACAAAAGATACAAAAAATAACAACTGCTGGCACAGTTTTCTTTGTGAAAATATAAATTCGTTGTGGGTAGGGATGTTAGTAGATGTGAAAACTGTAAAAGGAATTCATTGATACAACGGTGTGTTGTTCATTTGTCAGTTAAATGTTTTTAATATGTGTGATGTAATTCAGTTTTCGAATCGTAATTTGTGTTTGAAATCAATAGTAAGATACGAATTGCATACAACTTAAATATATCCCTAAGTTTGTCATTCCATTTGTAATATCTATTTAAATCTTTTATTTGCGACATATATATTCTTTATATTAGTGTTTAAAAAAACAACTTTTTTAATAACCTGTATGTATACATAGTTTTAAAATTTGTTGTTTTTAGAAGGCAGGAATGGCTTATATTTAAAAGCTATAAATATGCAAAAGTGCTAATCCATTTTACTTTGTAACAGTTTCAAAACTGTTATCTCAGTCAAATGGAATTGAATATAAATATGTTAGGAAATATATAATACTTGTTTTATTTATTAGTTTATTAATTAAATTTCAACCAAAAATCATAAATTTGTTTATTAAATATTTGATAATTTAGAAATCTATTATCACCTCGACTTTCTTATATGAAACAGAAAATGTTAAAAGTCCCAAAAAAGGACCAAACGCACTTCGTCCTAACTGTGATTATTTGTCATTACAAATCAAAAATATTTAAAATCAAGGAAAAAATTTCTGAAAAGGAACTTAGAGCAGTTATACACTACGCTAACGATATGATTAATACAATTTTAAGAATAAAACACACTAATAAAGTTAAATTGATTGAAAAAAGGTATTTACATCGAATTCAATTTAACGTTTGGTAAAGTCATCACTAAGTTTTTAGTAAATCATTAGTTATAGTAAGATTTAGCCTAAACTTCTAGAATTCTGCGGAATTTAATTTTAAATAGTTTCATTATGTGCAATTGATTCTGAAAAGCTTTAAAATAAACTCATTGTTCTCTACTATATAGAATCATTGAAATTCTCTAAAATTTAAAATTCTATCGAAAGACGTCCATATGTTTGATATAATGTGTATACAATGAATATAAAAAATTCATCAAATCTTGAGATTTATTAATTTTAGTCCCAAATTTTAAAAACCAGTTAACCGAGTGCTATAAACCGGACAAACCGGTTAACCGAAAATCAACATTTTAAATTAACCATTTCGCAAAAACAGAAATTTCGAAGAGAAACCGGTTCTTCGGTTAACCGGTTTATAAACACTACTTTATATATTCTGGATCATTGTTGGTCATATATAGCGAAGTAACTATATTCATGTCCAGCTGTCTGTTGAAATCAACTTTCCAAAGTCCCCAAATAATGTTCATACATCATTGATACATCAAAAAATCGGCTGTATTCCAACTTAGGTTGCTCTAAATTGACCAAATTTTGTTGCTCCATTTGGTATATAAATTCGCCTTGAGCTAAACGTACATATCAAGGCGAGTTCACCATAAGGTGGTGGCGATAGCACAGCTGATTATTTTTTTCATCATTTTTTTAGAGGCTAAGCTATCAAGTTCACTAAAGTTTGTTGCTGCGATTACCACAACAATCCTAAAAGCATCAATATAAAAAACAGACTTTGACAGCTCCTGCCAACATAAACAAACATTTTGACAAGCACCGTATGTAAAAACAAAGGAGCAAAAACGATCACCTGATTAGTTGCATATCAATAGTCCTGGCTAACTACAGTATAACATGCATTTTAAATTTTGAAAAATTTCATCAGCTTGTAGCTGTTAGTTTATCTGACCCAATAAACCATAACTTGACAAAAATATCGATTTTAATCCTTCTATAAGAGTTTGCATTGTTTATTTTTTCATAAAGAACTTCTTTAAAAAATCAGAAACATAACAAAAGCTGAGGCATTTGTCATGTCGGATTGTATTTATTGAGTTCACCGATTGAGAACTAAATATCTCGTCTCGTTATCTCAATTCGTTTATATTTACCAATAATCTGGAGTTAGCAGAGGGAGTCCTAAAGTATTTATATCGTCGGCTAATTCTATATCGTTTTTAGATTTAAAACTAAACAACTATGTTAACTATATTCCCCTAGAAGCGTAGCCCCAGCAATGAATTCCAAAACTCAATCATCACACAGTAATTGAATAGACGTTGAATAATTTTCTCAAATGATCGGTGATAAAATTTGCACACAATATACAAATAAAAAACACATCCCACAAAAAAACTCATTATTATTTTTGGTCAGTTAGGAGCATTTGCGTTTTAGACTTGATTCGAAACATATAGTAGTATTTGAAACTGAAACAAATAGCCTACGTTGAAAATTATAAGATTTTTGCATCTCTCTTCAAATTTTTTTTATAATTTTATATGATTAATCTATTTCTTTATTTAAACAACAAAATTTCAAAGGAAATCGCTCAAAAATTATGTCTGATATTTACAAAACATCGAACTAAGGTACTGGAAAAATTTTCAAAACAATTTTTAAGAGTATAAATAAGTCACAAATCAGATGGGATAGCTTTCGTGATGTTTTTTGAAATCAACTTCGAAACATAAGCTTGGATACACATTTGTTATGGTTGTGTGAATTTTTTGTCATAGTAATGTGAAAAATATAAAATTTTGCCATATTTTAAGTGTAGCCAAAAAATTGGAAATTAAAAATTTTGCAACGAATCTCACAATTTAAGGAGACTTGGGAGTTCTCGGTTTATGGGAATTTGGTTAAATTATATGAGAATTTAAAAGTATTTTGAATTTTGGAATAGAATATAAAACCAAAAATCTTGCTTGGAAATGTTGTACAATTTTGAATTATTTTTTTTTTTTTAATTTTGGTAGGGAAACTTTAAATAAATTAATATTTTCCTACTCTAGTATAACCGTCCTTACTTTGGAGCTCCCATTTTAGATAAAATGTTGCTAGGTAAAGATATGGGGAATTCCAAAATTTTTGGGAATTCTTTTTTAATGTTTAATTTAAACAAAAATAATATTTTCATGCTAAAACCAAGCAAAAAAATATTTAGAACAAAAACTACCCCTTAAAAGTCAATTTATAAAATTTGTTACGCCTTAAACATTTTGCAACTACTTAAGTTGTTATTTAATATATGATATTTTTCAATTGTTAAACAATTGTCAATTGTATGATTAATGTGATTAATATGACTATTTGTATGTTTTATTAAAGTTTTAAATATGCATAAGGTACTATTGACGAACACACTGAGAGAAATAGTCAGTTTAAAATAACGAAAATACCTAACTAAAAATATAGTTGTAATAAAGAGCGAGTTTTCCAGGATGATGTATATTTCGGTAACGGTATTTGCTGGTATTACAATAACTGTTATTGTGATAACGGTAATTGCTGTTAAGCCGGTAACTGCAGTTGAGCTGATATGATAATGTCATCCTCATGAAATATATTGTACCTCTACAAACTCCACCAAACAGCGTATTCAAAAGCCTTTCTAGGGAACACTAATTACGATACAATCGTGTCATGTAAAAGTATGTACTTATTAGAAGTCCCATCGATTTTCTACCAAGAGACTTTGTTCTGTTACTACTGAATGGTGTTCTGTTACTATTGAATGGTTTATATATCATTCGATTAAAGTTAAAAGTTATGTGCAGTTACTCTTTTGAGAAATTTTTAAATTTTCAAGACCTCAAAAAATCTATGATTTCATAAACAATTGTAATACTTTATATCTGCTTTTATATTTCATTACCTTTAATTAATTCGCTTTCTGATGGATTCTCCCGTTAGCATTAAAATTTATATATAAATTTTACCCAAGAAATTTCTTTAAGTGCAATTTACTCATAAAATACTTTTATGAATTAAATACCTGAACCTTTTTCTATATTCAAACAACATGCCATCCCTATAACATCCCTTTCGTTTGAATATTTGCTTATTTATTAATTGCAACCTTTATCTCTACTCAATACTTCTGTTTATCGGTTGCTGCTTCGAGTATGATGATTGTGCTGGTGATGACGATGATCCTGTTGAGAGTGGTGGTTTAAAGTCAAGTTTCATTACTTTGGTGTTCTTTATTGTATTGTAAGTATTATTGGTAGGGGATAATTGCAGTTTATTGGTAATCAATAGGATTTCTCACATTCAGTCATTCATTGTCAAACATCATTGTTCTTCGATTTTGCTTTTGTTCCTTTTATTGTGTTGTATATTTGTTTGGCAAATTTTCGTTTTGTATGTTTGTTTTGTCGTCATCGATATTTTTTTTTTTTTTGCATGAGCCTGTCAAAATTGTTGTCAATTTTAATAATGTAAATAGCTGCTTTCGCTTGTTTGACACTACTCGTAAAGGGGGAGAAATACAATGTATTTATTGTTCGAATGACACTAATCAATGGGTCGCAAGACAATGAAAAACAATCGTTAGTGACATTTGGTTTATGGAAGAGGAGTTTTCTTTTATGACAGTGAGAAATATCTTATAATAATTTTCTAATTAACATAAGTAGGCTACTTCACTAATGATTAAATGGCAGCTTGTCAGCCTAACTCCCGAAATCTTTAATATTCTTGGCATTATATATTTAAAACAATAATTCTATTTTGTTCTAAAAATTTCCTTCAAACCTCCTAATTTATTTTTTTATTTTTAAAAAAAGTTAATATGACCTTTTCAAGGTACCTTCACAAATAACAAAAGTAAGAACTAAGTATTAATGTTAGCAATAAGTATAAATAAAATACATAGTAACTCCAATAGTTTTCCACACTAAAATGTTAAGTGTCATAAAGATATTTTTATTCCAAAGAAACTTTACAAAAGTTCTTGTAAACCAAGACAAAAAAAGAGCACAACAAATGACAAATAAAAAGAAATAAAGAAATTTACTTAAATAAGAAATAAAATAATAAAAACTTATAAACAACTTTGTCTTTGTCTATGCAGTTGTTGCCAACTAAATGACGACAAACTAACGGAAAATAACAGTTTTATAACAATGTCCATGTACCTACCATGGAAATGTCTGCTTACGAAAATTTACATTTTCTATATGTACGAGTATAAATAATCATTAAGATAAATATGGCGCATATTACCGGCGACATCTGGTACATAGCGTCATACAAATACATTGTTTAATGGCATTTATTGCTGTATGAAAGTTCGTGATTACAATTGAAACGACGGGCGAGAAGATAAACAAAGATTCTATTGAAAGGTTGTGGTTTTTTCAGCTGGAAGTTTTAGGTCCGCACAGAATTAGAGTTTTTCGCAAATGTCTACAGCACATAATTGCTAGTTTCTCAATAGCACTGAAAAGTCTTTAAGGCACGTACAACTGTTCAATTTCCTAAGACAAACTGAATCTGAAATAGTATTAAAAGGGAACACGATTATCATTAGAAGTCCAATCAATTTCCTAAAACTAACCACAAGGGACTTTTTTACTGTTACTCATGAGTGGTGGCCAGGGGAGTTAATATATTCTACATTTGGTAATCGTGGACCACCAGCCCTCACTTCTTGATCACATTCGATCAAAGTAATATAAACATACATGTAAATAGAGTTTGTACATAGCCAATCGGTTTTAGGCGAACTCGCCTTAATCGCAGCAAGATTAACTGCATATATGTCGATTTCATGGGCCTGGAATACAATTTATATATCAGCTAATCAGAAAGATATTGAGAGTTTAAAGACATTCGAGAGTATTTTCAAATCAATGTCCTCAGCAGTCATCGATTCGTTTATAAAGACTATGATTGCATACAAATTAATTATTTAACTTCTTTTATTGCTGAATTTTACTAATTCCCTTCCATAGTAATTCCAAAGCACCATCTGACAAAGCGTGGGGTCTCCATAGTTTTTCTTAAATGCCTACAGCACAAAATAGCACTGAAAATTCTTTGAAGCACTTACACTCATACTTATTCCTTGACTCAAGTGTGGCCCCTACTGAATATAATTCAAATCGAATTATATTTAAGTTTAACTACCCATTGTGACTTTTCACAACTCTAGTCGACTTAGCCACTTTATAATTAAGAGCCTAATGCCACACAAAGAAAACAGATTCGTAATAGCAACCGCATTTGTTGCCAATCGAATGATTCTGACTTGGTGACCGAATTTTTTAGTTGTGGCAGCGAAATGTTAGAAAGGGTAAAAAAGTTTGGTTGCTTCAACCAAAATTCTACCTTAGTAATTGATTTTCTGTTGCTAGAACCGAAAAATTCGATGTGAGCAACCGAATCATTCGATTGGCAACATATTCAGTTGCCACTACAAACCTGTTTTCTCTGTGCAGTTAATCTGTCTACATATATGTACACAGTCGACGTTTCCCCAATTATAGCATTGCATCAATTAATCAGAGAGATATTGAAAGTTCTAGGTCATCCGAATATATTCCCGAACTCTCTCTAAATTCGGATATTGAATTATTACGAATAACGGAAATTACAGCCAAATTGACTGTGTTTTGTATCCTAATCACGTAGGATAAAGCGAAATTCATTCGGGAAGATATGCAATCTGTCTGACCCTTCAAGTTTCAGCCGCTCATGACTTAACTTACCCAACTTCCTGAGAAATTGACTCATCTATGCAAATAGTATCGCCTTAAGATTGGCTGAGGAATATTGTTCATCCGGTCAGTAATTTCATATCAAGACAGCTTAGCTCAGTACCTTTTTCAGGATGGAGAGACTCCAACTCCCTATAGGTTAGCATTGAGTTTTCTATTAAAGTTATCACAACGATCGATGTTGCGCAATTAAAAGAAAAGATTCTAATCTGATGTGCAAATTGGAACTTTTTGGTAGCTTCCGTCGAATTTTTGGACGAGCCTGGTGGAGTAGAGCTCTGTTCTACAAAAGCCTGTGTTTGTCCCGAAATTTTCGGTCGTGAATTCACCAAAGGATCTGAAATTGACGTCTCGTCTTCGATGACGATGGTTCCATCTGATGTTTTTATTTCTTTCTGCAATTCACGCAGTATATTCTCAGTAAAAGCCCTTTGTTTTCGAAGATGTTCTATTGTGTAATAAACTGTATGTATAGTTACCAACATTTCGGCACTGCTCGATAAGTTGATTTTTCCGAAGAAGGTATCCCCAGGCGACTGCATCTTTATTCTCGGTATGACTTTTGTATAGATTATCGTTATATAATTTTTGCCCGGTTCTTTCTCATTGGCGACGGTTTCATCTATCTTTTCCCGTTGCGTATTGGAATCGGGTCCCTGCTCGGGCGCCATTTGTAACATGGTTTTGGAGTCGGCTGAGGTCCAGGGTAGACTTACGGATCCACAAACCTTAAGTGATAACACAATTGATTTATCCTTTCTAGGTAATATCTTCCGATAAGATCTTTCTTTATTGAGTTAATATTTAATGCAGTTTATATATAATATGATGTATATAGAGAATTACGAACAGCTGCGATAATACGTTCGGATGCAGACGGTTCCGGTGATGCGTATCTTGGATTCTCGGGCATTCAATAATTGTCGGCGGTACGATGTGTTGGTACGACTCACTAACTGGTGGATTGTCATAAGTGATAGCTACGGATTTCTGGCGATGTGTTTCGTCGGTACAAGAACGGATTATTACTACTATAAGTATACGTTCGGTTGTAGACGGTTCTGGTGATAAGTATATCGGATTCTTTGGGATTTCAATAATCGTCTGCGGTACGATGTATTGGCATGACTAACTAACTGGCAGATTGTCACAAGTGAAAGTCACGGATTTCTGGCATTGCGTTACGTCGGTTCAGGATCGGGTTATTACTAAAACTATAATATTGTACATACTTAGTCTATAATACAAGTAAGTGCACTTAACTAGAGCGAACAGTTAGCCGAAGCTCCTGTATTGAATAGTTGACCGAAGTCGCACTATGTCCGAGTCCCGAAAAGAAAATGGGTTGATCGATTTAACTCAGTCTACTTTGATAAATTAATATCAAAGTGGTTGGCAAATTCTGTCTCGTATGAACCGTCCTTTTAGAATTTCTGAGAATTACAAACTAAATGGGGATTACTAGGTGGTAATTTAGTCATTATGATTTAAATATTTTATTAATCAATTAATTATGTACGTGAAAGTAGTTAGATACTTATCCATGTTACACAATGGAGACATAATGTAGATATTATCAATGAAACTCCTGGAGATAACTGCAATTGTACAGTCTTTCACTTGCTGGGGACACATGAATTTAATAGGGAGTAGTAGTAAAAGGATCTTATCCTAATAACCTGATTAATTATATAGTGAACAAAAACCTTTAAACTCCACAAACTTCCTGAAAGTATCCTGAAAAAAATTGGCATAGCCGATAATTTCTTAGATCTTCAGCAAGTCAAGCATCTCCCATTCAACTCTCCTTTCTTCAGCAACGGGAAAAAGCGACTTGTTGTTGCAATAATACTTTAATGGAATTTTCATTCCTCCTCCTAGTTAATCAAAATCCAAAAATTAAAAATATAATAAAGACTTGTTATTGAGAATCCCACAATTCCCACAAAAAATTTTCAAAAATCCCAGAAAAGAGAAGAGAGATAAGTCTTTACCTCTGTTTGGGGCTCCACAACAAATACATCCTCTCCCCCAACCCATATGGTGTTCAAAATTCAAATTTAAACTCAGTAGCTAAAATCATAGTTGCTCGGTTGTTTGGCTAAAAATATCAGGAGTCTCAACTGATAACTTCCGAAAATCAGTTTGAAAACACAGAAAATATTTTTGCTGGATTCATAGATCATAAAATCACTTGGCAATATTTGTATGTAATAAGGAAGATACTCCCAATGTCTGCAATGAAACCTACACATATATCAAAGAGAACATAAAAAGAACTTTTGCTCTTTCCTCCGAAAATTATAAAGACAAATTAAGCAGCCGCCAGCCCGAAGCGTTGAATTAATGAATACGAAATAAAAATGGTCAGCCAGTTTATATCAAGTAACATATATGTATTTATTTATTTCTCTATACACTAAACATATAAAATTACTAAACTACAAAAAACGAAAATAATAAATAACAAATATTGGCCACCATACTGTTTTGGTTACTGCGAGAAGCAACAAAATATTTATATGATGGCTAACTTTGGCACAGAACAGCAAACAAACAGTTAATAAAATTAAGGGTAGTGTAGTAGACTGCTAGTAGTAATTTTGCTGCAATTAATCAACAGCCTTTCAAACTTGGCTGCAAATATTTGGCATTATTATGATAAAAATATTTTTGCCAATAATTTCAACAAACTTAAATAAAAAAGAAAAAGAAAAACAACCATATTTATCCATTAAAGTCTTTAACGCAGTATGTACAGTAGTACTTGGTAGCAACCATAATCATAAGTACAAGTACAATGGCCTGTATTTAGGACTACATTTTCTCTTTTATTTTTCGCAAATATGTATTTCTTGAGCCAACCAACAAAAATTTACAGTGGACATCGGAGCGTAACTAATTGCATGCGGCCAACCATCAGACAAGGAATTTTTAACAAAAAAAAAAAAAAAATTATTTATTTGAACGCAGTAGAGTATTCATATGTGCTCGTATGTTGGATTTATGCTTAAAAAGTATGCCAAGCAATTGGCTGCTGCTTAAAACAATGGCCACCATGAAATTAAATGCAAAGGAAAATATTTAAAATGAAATTCCTTTATAATTTGTGTGATATGCGGTGTCAGGTTGAAATGATGGATCAAGGTTAGTTTTAAATGATACTGAAGGAATTGCATTTGTTTATTTTGTTTCTATTATTTCTAGGTATGTAGAGTGCCTGTACAATGATACAATGTTCTTAAGAAGAATTTTATAAAAAAAAAATCATCATGCTTTTTGAGAAGTGTCTCAAATTTAAACAGAATAAATGCATTAATAAGAAACAATGAACGCAAATTCATTCATAAGACGATAGTAGATTAAAAAGTTCTTTCCAAATGAGGGTTAGGTCACTTATTTGTATACCCTACACCACCATAGTGGGAAGTGTATATCGGGTTATGCTGATGTATGCAACGTGCGAAAATATTGTCCCAACACCTACCTTTAAGTATACTAATCTGCTCAGGATCACTTTCTGAGTCATACCATATATACATATCGCAATTTCAAAGATAGTTCAACAAAAGTTGGCAGAAACTTTTCAAAGCCTATTGAATTAGGTTAGAATCGTTCCGTTATTTCTTATAGCCCCATACAACTGGCCTATCGGAATTAAGCTCTCTTAAATATATTAAGTATATAGATATCCAAACCAAATTCAACTCAAATATGCTTTATATAAGCTTAACTCGCACTACCAAATT
This sequence comes from Calliphora vomitoria, assembly GCA_942486065.2. NCBI lineage: Eukaryota > Metazoa > Arthropoda > Insecta > Diptera > Calliphoridae > Calliphora > Calliphora vomitoria. The sequence continues at coordinate 56,572,803 of OW818031.2, read as the reverse complement.
CAGTACCGATTGGTCCATAATTTACCATAGCTCCCATATAATAGAAATAAAATTCAACACAAATAAGTTTCATCATGCCACCAAATTTTGTGACGATCGGTCCATAATTACTCATAGCTCCCATGAGGGCCACTTCCGAAAATCACTTTAACGAGCATAAATATGTTGAAAATGTTGGTATTCAAATAAAATTCAACAAAAAAAAGTTATATATACTCAAAAGTCATATCACCAAATTTTATAATGATCGGTCCACAATTAGTTATAGCTCTCATATCAATTTTTAAATACTTAATAGGGTATCATATAGTCGGGCTTGACTGACTATACATTCTTACTTGTTTTTTTTTATCCAGTTCAGTACATTTAAATCTTTCAAATAATTCCATTTCTCGAACACAACAAATTAGAAGATTGTTTGGCTACTGATCTCTTTATTGGAATAGAAAGTATACATTATCTTCAAAAAACTAAAAACCTTCTGCTACAAACCCACCTTTGATTCATTTCGAATAAATTTTTGTTTTTTTCTTGCTCTTGTTTGATCATTGATCGACGATGTTGTATCGCCGCCTATTGCTTGATTTTGCAATAATAGAAAGTTTATTGACTTTCATTGATTTATCATTTCTATTAGTTCAGTGTTTCTTATATGCTACCTCCTAGCTTCGATGGCGACTTTACGCTCCTCATAATTTCACTGGTTACATTATTGTTGAAGTCTATTATGTGTTGGCATTGCGTGGTAATGTCATCAGAAGCGTAAGTCCTCCCAAGGAGCTGTTGAGTTTCGTGGTAATGGCTTAGCTTCCTCTTGTTATTCTAGCTTTTTATTGATGTTGCTAATTTAATATTTAGTGGACTTCGAAATGTTCGTACATCTAACATTACTAATATTCCTAGCGGCGTCGTAATTGAACAGCCTCATTCCGTTATAGTAATACAATTAGTTTTAGTACTAAAATTGAGTTTTAGTACTAAAAGTAGTTTAAAAAAATTTAGATTTAGTACTGAAAATAAGTTGTAGTACTAAAATTTTGATTTAGTACTAAAATTGAGATTTGGATCATCATAAAATGCTGACAGCCAAACGGACCAAATACCAAGAACGATTTTAAGCACGTAAGGGTATTACAGGGTTTTCCAACGAGAGGTGTTATTTTGAATCACACGGTATTTCGGTAGCTGTCATTTGTGAAGCTTTTATTCCTTGACATTTGACAAGTAGAAACTACGCCATTACTAATTTACACAAGTTACACAAGCCATTTTGTAAACTTGTGTAACTTGAAGAGAAATATTACAAAAGTTAAATAAGAAATTAGTTCGTTAAAAGAAATATTTTGATTGTGTTATCAATATTTAACCGAAAAACATCTTTTTTAAAATTATTCACACCCTTCTACAAGTAAAATGTTATAATTTCATCACATTTTAAATTTTATTATACAGTGCACTCGCGGTATCGTGAACACCGTCTAACGTGAACACCGCCTAACGTGAACAAGCTTTTGTTTACATTGACTACTCTGTAACGTGAACAAATTCAGAAAGCTCAATAACATGAACAATTTTTTTCACTGCATTTGTTTTCTATTTATGTAGACAACACTGAAATACATACATAAATTTCGATTTTTAAAGTTTAGGGAATCCCCTTATATGAAAAATGTGTTTGTATCCTCTAAATTAATATTTTTTGTATGGCAACGAATGAGTAATTTTATGTCGTGATCTCGTTTTGCTTTGTAATGCATTTTAATCAATAATTTTTGTTTCATATTTTAATAATGAAAATAATAATAAAAGAATTTCACGTTCAAGCGTGTAAAACACAGGTTTATATTATAAAATTTTATATTTTTTCCATGAAATTCGACAATCGCTAACGTGAACAATTTCACTAACATGAACTCCCTTGGTTTTAATTAGTTCACGTTACCGCGAGTGCACTGTATGTGGTTTTCTCTTATCTCCGCTTTTTTTTTTTTTTGGTCTTAATAAGTACATAAAAACTTACATTAAAAATGCCTCAAAATAATATAAATAAAATAAAATGCCGAAAATATTTAATATAGAAGGGGAAATGCAAATTAATCCACATTGGCGCCTGGTCAAAGTAACAGCGTAAACATCAATTTTATACCCTAAATAAGGGAATGAAACAAAAAAAAAACTCAAATGACGGGCAACATATCGTTAGCCCAAGGATTAAATTAAAAATCGAAGAAAAAATAAAGAAGCGAAACAAGAACAATTCCCAAAAAAGACAAACTACTCGTATAAGAATAATGTTAAGGCAAAAAGGAAAAGAAAGGCGAAAAAGAAAAAGAAAAAATTCTCTTAAAACACACAACATTAATTCCACATACATACATAATTATGAGGTGATAAATCATGGTCACTATAAAAGGGCTGGAGGACTGAGAATTTTAAATGATGACGACGATATGGCAGCGTTGATGATAATGATGATGTTTCTCTGCATAATTTTGGGTTTGTTCTTCTCAACTTTTTAACTTTATGATTTGTCATTGTCACGTGTATTTTATACGCTTCAAAACGAGTGTAGTGGAGTCGCAAAAACACATACACACACACAACAATTTGTTGCACATTTCTTCTAAGGCGTTCCAGGATATAAAAGCCAAGAAAATTATTTTCTGCTTTTAAAAGTTCCATGATAAATTTGCGTTATTAAAATTTATAAACAACTGTCATAAACAGGACAAAATGATATTTTACATGTTTTAGTGGTTTTCATAAAATGAAATTTTTTATAGTTCTTTCTTATCTATATAAATAAAAATCAATTGTCGTTCGTTGGTAATTGCATCAGTTGAGAACGGCTAGACCGATTTGGACAATTTTTTTACTGAAATGTTCGTCATAGTCCAACTTAGGTTTTTACGGAAAGAAAAATTGACCACGCCCACTTTTACGCCCACTTTTTTCCATTTATCTAAAATCGGAAAACGGCTGCACCGATATGGCTAATCTTTTATTTAAATGATCGTAGTAATCTAATTTAAGTTTTTACTGAAAGAAAAATTTACCACGCCCACTTTTACGCCCACTTTTTTCCATTTATCTAAAATCGGAAAACGGCTGCACCGATATGGCTAATCTTTTATTTAAATGATCGTAGTAATCTAATTTAAGTTTTTACTGAAAGAAAAATTTACCACGCCCACTTTTACGCCCACTTTTTTCGATTTATCTAAAATCGGAAAACGGCTGCACCGATTTGTCAAATTCTCCTTATTTTTCGGCTTATTTGTAAGTAAAGTTTTTGCTGGGATATTCTTATGTTGTAAATAACTCATTTGTTATTACTTTTGTATTGTTTCGCGATTTGTCCGAAAATACCGTTACTTTTTTATTTACATTCCAATTTATTTGTGCAAATGTTGATTGACTGCTTATTGTCAAATTGTTGATCAAATTAATCGGTGGACGAAAAATAAAATAAGTGCAATTGTTAATTGTGAATTAAAAAAAGTTTAAAGTGTTTCTAAAAAAGTTAACTAACGGTGATAAGTTTTTTTTTGAATTAAGATTCCATTGTAAGTACATTGCAATCAATTCATTAATTGAAATAAGTTAAATCGTGTTACCTCAAACAAATTTATAGATTAACCTACTATAGACTGTGGGTTTTGAAGTTATAAACGGTTAAAAGGTAAGAGCAAAGTCAATAAATTCTATCGCATTGTAATGCCGCCAATAAGAAGGAGCAATTTAGGTCGCAGAACTCGCAATGCTTCAAATCAAGCGTATTTTCGATCTAATCAAACTGCGGAACAACTCGAAGAGCGAAATGAAATTGAACGAAATCGATTATCACAAACACGTTCTGCACGTACACAAGAAGAAAGAGAATATGCAAACGAAGTAGATATGCATCGAATGAGACACAATCGTTCTATAGAATCCAACCGAGTGATAATTAATTCAAATGTACGTGCAAGAAGAGAAACAAATGTTGCGTTAAATACTCATCGAGCTGCATTTCATTACAACAGGACAGTCGATTACAGTGCAGACCATTCCGTTGCTATTGGTTCGATGAGCGTTGTGTGCCCACATTGTAAGGCATTGAAATATAAAAATGAAATTCCTGGATTGTGTTGCGCAAGTGGCAAAGTGAAATTGACACCGTTGATTCCACCACCAGAGCCATTGCTCTCATTGGTTTCTGGAACAGGAGCTCATTCCAAGCATTTCCTAACACAAACCGACTGATTTATGGAGCAAATACAAAGATGCCATGTGTGATGATATTTTGCATCAGGTGCGTATTAGAACATCAAATCCAAATTTGCAACTGAATGAGGAAATTTACAACGAGGCTTTGATTTTAATTGAGGACATGTGCTTGATGATGGCGAACAAGGTATTGTCTGAGTTAGGCATGGCAGCTACCAATCGACCGATGCACGACGTATTTAATCAAGAGTTGCGACGCGAAATACAATATGATTGCGATGCCTTGAAGGAATTAGTACGAACAAACGTTCCACTGTTGAATCGACAACAAAAATATGCATACGACACTCTTATGAAAGTTGTGAAAGATGGAACTGGAGGAATTTTTTTTTGGATGCTCCCGGTGGAACTGGAAAAACTTTTTTGATTGCGTTGATTTTGGCCACGATACGCTCGCAGAATGATATTGCACTTGCACTTGCTTCATCAGGAATTGCAGCTACGTTGTTGGAAGGCGGTCGTACTGCCCATTCAGCACTCAAGTTGCCATTGAAGTTGCACATCAATGAAAATCCAACATGCAACATTTCCAAGAACAGTGCAATGGCCAAAGTTTTGCAGCAAAGCAAACTAATCGTTTGGGATGAGTGTACAATGGCGCATAAAAAGTCTTTGGAGGCATTAGATAAAACTTTGCAAGATTTACGAAACAATCAAAGCCGTTTTGGTGGTGCAATGATTCTGTTGGCAGGGGATTTTCGGCAAACATTGCCAGTGATTCCACGGTCAACGCCAGCCGATGAACTTAATGCATGTTTGAAGTCGTCCGTTTTGTGGAAACACTTCAAGAAACTCAAATTGACTGTGAACATGCGTGTCGAGCTGCAGAACGATCAATCTGGAGAAGCATTTTCCAAACAATTGCTGGACATTGGCAACGGCAAAATCCCGGTTGACATTTCGACCGGTTGCATTCAATTTCCCCCCGGTTTCTGTCAGTTCACCGAATCAAAATCCGAGCTAATCCGAAAGGTATTTCCAAACATTGCACAAAATTACAAAAATCATGATTGGTTGAGCGAACGTGCTATATTGGCTGCGAAAAACATTGATGTCGACGAATTGAATTTTAAGATTCAAGGTGAAATTGCTGTCGAATTGATGACGTACAAATCGGTGGATTCCGTTACTTCCCAAAATGATGTTGTCAACTATCCAACCGAGTTTTTAAACTCGCTGGAATTACCCGGATTACCGCCTCACAATCTCCAACTGAAAGTCGGATCGGTAATCATAATGTTACGAAACATAAACCAACCACGTCTTTGTAATGGCACCCGACTTGCGGTAAAAAACCTGATGAACAACGTCATCGAAGCAACAATACTTAAAGGAAAGTACAAAGGAGAAGACGTTTTGATACCACGGATCCCAATGGCTCTGACCGACATGCCATTCGATTTTAAACGATTGCAGTTTCCGGTACGGCTTGCATTCGCTATGACAATTAATAAATCTCAAGGGCAGTCATTGCGTGTTTGCGGCATTAACCTTGAAAATCCATGCTTCTCGCATGGTCAATTGTATGTCGCCTGTTCCCGTGTCGGAACACCATCAGCATTATTTATTTACGCGCCAGGCAACAAAACTAAAAATGTCGTGTATCATAAAGCATTGCAATGAAGGAAACTACGATATCACTGCAAAGCAACAGAAAAAAGTATTTCTTTATTTTAATTGGTTCCTGAACATCGATCTTTCAATCAAAATGTAAATATAACACCATGTATTGTACATATTTTCAAATCAAAATTTAAACACACCTCAAACCTACATAAATAAAAATTATCATTTAAAAGTACGTTGTTTGTCTCTTTTTACTATTTTTTCATAATTCAAACAGCTTCTCACAAATTCACAAATCGAACACAAACATTTTTTCTAATATATGGACAGGACAACGTCTGTCGGGTCAGCTAGTACCGGAATAAATATATATTTTTTTTAAGTTATTTAGTCATGCAATCTGTATTAAGAAGGGAATTATTAATCAACTAGCTGACCCGACAGACGTTGTCCTGTCCATATATTAGAAAAAATGTTTGTGTTCGATTTGTGAATTTGTGAGAAGCTGTTTGAATTATGAAAAAATAGTAAAAAGAGACAAACAACGTACTTTTAAATGATAATTTTTATTTATGTAGGTTTGAGGTGTGTTTAAATTTTGATTTGAAAATATGTACAATACATGGTGTTATATTTACATTTTGATTGAAAGATCGATGTTCAGGAACCAATTAAAATAAAGAAATACTTTTTTCTGTTGCTTTGCAGTGATATCGTAGTTTCCTTCATTGCAATGCTTTATGATACACGACATTTTTAGTTTTGTTGCCTGGCGCGTAAATAAATAATGCTGATGGTGTTCCGACACGGGAACAGGCGACATACAATTGACCATGCGAGAAGCATGGATTTTCAAGGTTAATGCCGCAAACACGCAATGACTGCCCTTGAGATTTATTAATTGTCATAGCGAATGCAAGCCGTACCGGAAACTGCAATCGTTTAAAATCGAATGGCATGTCGGTCAGAGCCATTGGGATCCGTGGTATCAAAACGTCTTCTCCTTTGTACTTTCCTTTAAGTATTGTTGCTTCGATGACGTTGTTCATCAGGTTTTTTACCGCAAGTCGGGTGCCATTACAAAGACGTGGTTGGTTTATGTTTCGTAACATTATGATTACCGATCCGACTTTCAGTTGGAGATTGTGAGGCGGTAATCCGGGTAATTCCAGCGAGTTTAAAAACTCGGTTGGATAGTTGACAACATCATTTTGGGAAGTAACGGAATCCACCGATTTGTACGTCATCAATTCGACAGCAATTTCACCTTGAATCTTAAAATTCAATTCGTCGACATCAATGTTTTTCGCAGCCAATATAGCACGTTCGCTCAACCAATCATGATTTTTGTAATTTTGTGCAATGTTTGGAAATACCTTTCGGATTAGCTCGGATTTTGATTCGGTGAACTGACAGAAACCGGGGGGAAATTGAATGCAACCGGTCGAAATGTCAACCGGGATTTTGCCGTTGCCAATGTCCAGCAATTGTTTGGAAAATGCTTCTCCAGATTGATCGTTCTGCAGCTCGACACGCATGTTCACAGTCAATTTGAGTTTCTTGAAGTGTTTCCACAAAACGGACGACTTCAAACATGCATTAAGTTCATCGGCTGGCGTTGACCGTGGAATCACTGGCAATGTTTGCCGAAAATCCCCTGCCAACAGAATCATTGCACCACCAAAACGGCTTTGATTGTTTCGTAAATCTTGCAAAGTTTTATCTAATGCCTCCAAAGACTTTTTATGCGCCATTGTACACTCATCCCAAACGATTAGTTTGCTTTGCTGCAAAACTTTGGCCATTGCACTGTTCTTGGAAATGTTGCATGTTGGATTTTCATTGATGTGCAACTTCAATGGCAACTTGAGTGCTGAATGGGCAGTACGACCGCCTTCCAACAACGTAGCTGCAATTCCTGATGAAGCAAGTGCAAGTGCAATATCATTCTGCGAGCGTATCGTGGCCAAAATCAACGCAATCAAAAAAGTTTTTCCAGTTCCACCGGGAGCATCCAAAAAAAAATTCCTCCAGTTCCATCTTTCACAACTTTCATAAGAGTGTCGTATGCATATTTTTGTTGTCGATTCAACAGTGGAACGTTTGTTCGTACTAATTCCTTCAAGGCATCGCAATCATATTGTATTTCGCGTCGCAACTCTTGATTAAATACGTCGTGCATCGGTCGATTGGTAGCTGCCATGCCTAACTCAGACAATACCTTGTTCGCCATCATCAAGCACATGTCCTCAATTAAAATCAAAGCCTCGTTGTAAATTTCCTCATTCAGTTGCAAATTTGGATTTGATGTTCTAATACGCACCTGATGCAAAATATCATCACACATGGCATCTTTGTATTTGCTCCATAAATCAGTCGGTTTGTGTTAGGAAATGCTTGGAATGAGCTCCTGTTCCAGAAACCAATGAGAGCAATGGCTCTGGTGGTGGAATCAACGGTGTCAATTTCACTTTGCCACTTGCGCAACACAATCCAGGAATTTCATTTTTATATTTCAATGCCTTACAATGTGGGCACACAACGCTCATCGAACCAATAGCAACGGAATGGTCTGCACTGTAATCGACTGTCCTGTTGTAATGAAATGCAGCTCGATGAGTATTTAACGCAACATTTGTTTCTCTTCTTGCACGTACATTTGAATTAATTATCACTCGGTTGGATTCTATAGAACGATTGTGTCTCATTCGATGCATATCTACTTCGTTTGCATATTCTCTTTCTTCTTGTGTACGTGCAGAACGTGTTTGTGATAATCGATTTCGTTCAATTTCATTTCGCTCTTCGAGTTGTTCCGCAGTTTGATTAGATCGAAAATACGCTTGATTTGAAGCATTGCGAGTTCTGCGACCTAAATTGCTCCTTCTTATTGGCGGCATTACAATGCGATAGAATTTATTGACTTTGCTCTTACCTTTTAACCGTTTATAACTTCAAAACCCACAGTCTATAGTAGGTTAATCTATAAATTTGTTTGAGGTAACACGATTTAACTTATTTCAATTAATGAATTGATTGCAATGTACTTACAATGGAATCTTAATTCAAAAAAAAACTTATCACCGTTAGTTAACTTTTTTAGAAACACTTTAAACTTTTTTTAATTCACAATTAACAATTGCACTTATTTTATTTTTCGTCCACCGATTAATTTGATCAACAATTTGACAATAAGCAGTCAATCAACATTTGCACAAATAAATTGGAATGTAAATAAAAAAGTAACGGTATTTTCGGACAAATCGCGAAACAATACAAAAGTAATAACAAATGAGTTATTTACAACATAAGAATATCCCAGCAAAAACTTTACTTACAAATAAGCCGAAAAATAAGGAGAATTTGACAAATCGGTGCAGCCGTTTTCCGATTTTAGATAAATCGAAAAAAGTGGGCGTAAAAGTGGGCGTGGTAAATTTTTCTTTCAGTAAAAACTTAAATTAGATTACTACGATCATTTAAATAAAAGATTAGCCATATCGGTGCAGCCGTTTTCCGATTTTAGATAAATGGAAAAAAGTGGGCGTAAAAGTGGGCGTGGTAAATTTTTCTTTCAGTAAAAACTTAAATTAGATTACTACGATCATTTAAATAAAAGATTAGCCATATCGGTGCAGCCGTTTTCCGATTTTAGATAAATGGAAAAAAGTGGGCGTAAAAGTGGGCGTGGTCAATTTTTCTTTCCGTAAAAACCTAAGTTGGACTATGACGAACATTTCAGTAAAAAAATTGTCCAAATCGGTCTAGCCGTTCTCAACTGATGCAATTACCAACGAACGACAATTGATTTTTATTTATATAGATTGTAAAGTATTTATCGAAGGAAAGTGTTTTTGGAATATTAATTAAGAGATGGGCGTCTTAATTACTCCGCTCCACATACAGTTTCAAACAATCTCTAAATAGGTTAACGTTAATTGAGTAGATCTAGCTAGACTCTATGTTGTTAATTATTGTGGAAATTTCTTTGCTGGGGAAAAAACTTTCGGTTAATGCTACAGTAGCTGAGTTGACAATCTTTATCCGAGAGCAACTAGGGTCATTCCGGAGTGATGATCCAATTGTCGTGGAAATCGTCTGTGTTTATATTTCATGTAAATAGTTCAGTAGATCTACATGTTATGAATAAAATAATTCAGTATGAGTAAACACATTGTTTAAGTGTTTAGTGGTATTTAAAACATTGTAGGCTATCCTTACTCCATCTGATGTTCATAATATTGACACATCCGGTGCTTCAATTACAATATTAGAGCCCACATACAGTAGAGGGACTCGATTAGGTCAACACAAGAATTTAAAATTTCGCCATATCCTATCGAGTTTGTAAAAGTTACGAACTCTTATAGACTTCCCTAGGGAAAAACTTCCAAATAATTCTACAGTAGCTGAGAGCAACTCGGATCGTTCTTTGGGAGTTATATGTGTTTTTATTTGATATGAATATGTTATAATGAATCAGAAGTTCTTGATATAATAATTAGGTATTGAAATTGTTGAAGTGTCTCGTTGTATGTACAACGTTGCAGGAGATCAGCACTCCAACTGATCGTCATATAACTGATACGCCTGATGTTTCAATAACAATATTGGAGTCTCTCGATCGCACTCAGTAGAGGGATGCTGAAGTTACCTATGAGTGAGAGTGAAGTATGTTGCTCGATTGGTTAATTAGATCAACACTGCAAGGTGTATTGTTTTATTTTACAAATAAGCTAAGTATTTGTGAAAGTTACGAACATTAATAGTATTTTTGCAATAGAGGTAGTTTAATTTTCTAAAAAAAAATCTCTTCTGTCCCTTCTCTCTTTTTCTTCAGCAATGTTTATATAAATACATAGATAGTTTTCCAGTGCTGCATTTTAGAATATGTTAGATAGCTACGGTGCAAAGTGCAGTGAATTCCAATCAGAGACTATAAAATGAAGGTTGTGAAACATTTTTTTAAATAGCAACCCAAGCAAGACTATAGCGGATATATCGATGTATCAATCACATGGGTAAGTTGTTTGGGGGATACGAAAAGTTTAAATACAGCCTGATATACTGCGAGAATATGTAAAAATTTGACCTCCAGGTTTCACCTTGACCGAAAACATATTTAAACAGCAAAAACCAAACTGTTGTCTAATGGAAATTCATCAATAGGAAAACCATACTGCCAGTATGTGACTCGAGCTCTATACAGTCTTGATTCTTAAGAAAAGCTTTCTTAGATACATTTATTTGAGCTCCAAAATCTACCTTTCCATTTTTGTCCAAACAAGCTCTGCAGTCATAGTTGCAATAAATGCGTACTGACACGAGTCTTAACGTATATTGCCCGGTAGTTTGCATAGATGAAATGTTATGCAATTTTAACCAAATATCACAAGGAAGTTCGTTCTATTTCGCATGAGTTAGTTAATATATTATATAAGCGATAAGGAGTGTGATCGAAAATATAATAACATACATAAATGTTAATAAAAAAGAAACCACTAAATCTACAGTTTTGATATTTTTTTTTTTTTTGATTCAAAGGTTTTTATAGTGCTTTATGTCACTTTGTTCGAACAGGTAGTCCATCTCCGTTTAAAATCTACCACAGTTTTGGACACATTTTTTGTGCTCTTCAATTCTTTTTTAACAAGATCCCAATATCTCTCCACTGGCTTTAGCCCCAGGCAGTTTGGAGGATTTGCCTCTCATGGTACAAATAACATATTATTGTTCTTGTACCACTCAATACATTGCTTTCCATAGTGACAGATTATTAAGAAGTCTTATGAATGGAAGCATCTTCTTTTGTGGCTTCTTTTGCCACCTAAACATGCTTTTGGGTCCTAAACATTTCTACAACATTCCCGTGTTATCTCTCGAAGAGGTGATCATAATTGGCCACCGAGATCTTGAGATTTAACACCTTGCGACTTTTTCCTTTGGGGCCAGCGTCGATTCAAGACCTCAAAGATAGAATTCGTGAGGCTATCGAGGACATAGGGCAGCCACTTTTCGATTTGGTTATGGAAAGTTTCATGAAAAGGATGTGGTTCTGTAAGCGTGGTAGTGGTGGCCATTTGGATGATGTTGTTTTTCATTATTAACTGCATACCTTCCGCTTTATTATGAAATGAACATTCGATCATTTATCACAAAAGCTTTAATTTTTCATTGAATAGCAAAATAACATCTCTTGTTGGAAAACCCTTTATATTGTGGATCGTTATAGATAGCGAAGTCGATATAGCCATGACCGTCCGAAATCAACTTACCGTAGCCCCCAAATAACTTACAGACATGATTCGTACATCAATATATCGGGAATTCTTCCGGCTCAGTTGTTATTTAAAATCTACACAATCTACTAAGCCTAGAAATGGCTGAGATATAAGGGAAAAAACCAGGACAACCTCGATTTTTTTCCTATTTTTTTTATCAATATCTGGATTACTAAGTCATTAATATAGACAATATGGTTATCCAATAATAGATATTTCAAAGACCTTTGCAAAAGCGTATAAAAAACCAAAGTAAGTCGGACCTACAATTGGTCAAAATCGGGAAAAATATTTTCTAAACAGATTTTAAAAAAATTGTTTTGTTTTAATTTTTTCACAAATAAATTTAAAATTTTTTTTTATAAAATTTAAAATTAAAATAAAATTCGAAAAAAAAAATTTTGACATACTTTTTTTTCTCTAATAAATTAAAAAAAAATTAATTTTAATGTATCATTTGTTGAAAGGTATATAAGATTCTACACAGCCGATTATAGCTCTGTTATTTGTTTTTATCTAAATTTGTTATTGTTTTGATGTGATATCAATGAAACTTTTAAGCTTTTTGAAAGGTTTATTAGCTCGAAACCGCTAATTTTCCTTCTTCCTGAATAAAAAAAAAACCTATTAGACTGGACATTTTCTTGGAACAGATTTTTTTAAGTGATTTAAAGGCTGATTCTTTTGTTAACCTCTCGTTATTTTTTATTAAAATTCATTTTTGATTTTTTCAGTAAACTTTTAAAGCTTTTAAATTCCTCACCAAAAAAAAGAAGGAGAAAAAAAAACAATATAATTTGTTTTATTATTTCATACAACAGACCGACAAAAAAAAAAATGCATTGTTACCATAAACTCAGTTGGAATTATTACGCCTTCCGTTTGCATTTACCGAGGGTTTGAGTTGCATTTTTTAATTACAGCAAAGCTTTTGCACTCTTAGCAAAAGATAAAAAAAAATAAAAACTGAAATTGAAAACAACAAAAATGCTATAAGGAAACGAATACCACAGCAGAATAGGAAATACTTTGCAAATTGTAATGTACGTCCGTAAGTACGTTGCACATGATGATGACGATTATGATGAGATTGATAATGAACTCTTATATAGCTGCTGGTGGTGTTGAAAACAACTGGAAACAAAAAATAATGTTTCGCAATTAAACTGAAAATCCATCCAAAACACCATGCATTTTTTTCTTATTATTTTATATTCACAGTTTTACTTATATATTTTTTTTTTCTCCATTTTATAACAAAGACCTGTTAGGTAACTTAAAAAAATATGAAAAAATTTTAAAAATAATAAGTGAAATTGTGGAAAATAAAATAACAAAAAAAAATCCCCCGAAAAACAACAAAATTATGTTTGTTTTTTTATTTTAATAAAATATAAAAAATAGGAGTAGTTGATATAAATAAATGTGAGGGGAAATGTTGGATGGATCCGAAACGACTTAAAGTTAAGTTACACGAAAAAGTAAAGTATTTTGAAAACACTCTATGGAAACCTCGTGTGAACGCACAGGTTTGATTTTGACAGTCTGCTAGTTTATTAAAGCCAATTTCAATATTTCTAAAACTTCTTAGATAAGCACTATCTTCCAAAACACCCTACACTTGAATTCACTGTAGGTTATGAAAACTGTAGAATTTGCACGGCAAGTGGAAATTTTTTCAAGCATGAATCCCCTCTCTATCTCTCCATAACCTTAACTTCCATACGTACTTTGGAACATCATGGAGTTTTGCTTTTGTTTTTCTCTTCAAAATTTGTGTTTTTTTTTCTGGTTATTTTCATTTCTATGTTATTTCTTTCTGAATACCAGGATGACTGACTGAACATAATGGTTGAATAAATGGATGGATGGTTGCTGGTTTATATGAATGGTTTGACTGGTTGGTTGATTGTATAAGATGCACTTCTATGGAACAAAAACAACCACAAAACCTTGGCATTTTTTTTCTTTCTCCCATTTCATGTAATTTTCTACTTTTCATTTTTTCCTTACCCGCTCTGGGATTTTTTGAAGTCTGTTGCAATTTCAATGGCATATCAAAAACACACACACACACAAAATGGAACAAAAAAAAGCTGAAATCTACAGAATTTTTATTTTAATTTCTAAAGGAGCATTGGTTTAATCTTAAGCAACATAAAATTTAGTTCGTTTTTAATACAGAATATTTACTGGGGAATATGAAACATTTTAATGATAATTACACATTTATTACACGAGTATTTAAATTCATTACAGTAAGCAAGAAAAAATCTTTGTAATTTACATTAAGTGTATTTCAATTTTATAATAAGAAGTGAGGGAGAATTGTTTCTTACTACGAAAGATCACTTAAGACAGGATTTTATTAAAAAAATTATAAATTTTGTTAAACTAAACGCAACAATCTTCAAAGCATTTAAGTCTTGCTCTCCGTAGCAGCAAAAGCTGTTGATCATTGCTTAAAAGAGGAGAGCACAAAGCTAGTTTTTTATAGTAAGGAGTGAGATCGTAAAATTCTTAACACACGTTTTTCATTAAAACTTTTAACCCAAGTATTATCTGATTTTATTTTTTTGATCAGTTACCTTTGTAAAACATGTCAGATATTATGTTTAATATCAATTATATTCATTTGTTGTTAATCTGATTAAAATGAGTGACCAGAAAAAAGTGCGTACGAAAATTATTAAATATTTTCAACAAAACCCAACTTGGTCCTACTAAGGTTGGCCAAGCATTCAAAGGTCTGCCGTCAAACTATTTCCAATGTTATTAAACAGTACCGTGAGAACTTGTCCGTTTATAGAAAACCTGGTTCATGTAGAAGGAATGGTCCACATGATGTTTCTAAAGCCAAAAAAATGGAAAGCATTTTCAAAAGAGCTCCCAGCACATCCGTTAGGAAAGCAGCCCAGTTAGCTCAGTGCTCGGACTATTTGGTACGAAAAGTTAAAGATAATGCAGGTTTAAAAACATACAAGGCTCAAAAAGTTCCTGACAGGACCTCTGCTTAAAATTTAGAGGCCAAAAACAGAGCATGGATATTGAAGTTAAGAATTTTTCGATTTGTCCGAGAGCAACTCGAGTCGTTCCGGAGCGATAATCCAATTGTCGTGGGTATCGTCTGTGATTATAGTTGATGTCAAGATTAAGGAATCAGTAGTTCTAGATGTTCTGGATAACATTATTTTAGTGTCTCGTCGTCCTTAAAACGTAGCAGGTGCTTCAGTTACAATATTCGAGCCTTTCGATCGCATACAGTAGAGGAACTCGATTGGTAGCAGTAGCTGAGTTGACAATCTTTGGCTGAGATCAACTCGGATCGTTCCGTGAGAATAATATGTGTTTATACAGGGTTTTCCAAAAAGAGGTGTTATTTTGGTATTCAAAGAAAAATTACATTTTTTGAGATAAATGATCGGATGTTTATTTCATAATAAAGAGGAAGGTCAGCCAAATGGCCACCATGACCACGCTTACAGTACCATATCCTTTTCATGAAAATTTCCATAACCAAATCGCAAAGTGGCTGGCCTATGTCCTCGATAGCCTCATGAATTCTATCATTGAGGTCTGGGCTGTTGGCGTAGACCTTATCTCTCACGTGGGCCCAAAGGAAGAATTCGCAAGGTGTTAAATCACAAGATGTCGGTGGCCAATTGTCATTACCTCTTCGAGAGATAATAACATGAACCCAATCAGCAAAGACACGACGTTGTTGATGATCGGCAGGCTTGAGTTCTTGTGTTAACTGAACTTTATAAGCCTTAAGAACCAAATCTTTATGCAAAATACCGTGTAATGACGTTTGTAGAATGCCCAATTCCAAAGAACAACGAGGACAAACTTGGATATTCTTCAACACTTTGGCCTACATCAGCAATTTTCTCAGTTGTTCTTGAGCGACGTGCATGGGTTTTATTCTTCACACCACTAACTTGTCCCAACTGCTTGAATTTTTCCACCAATTTCTGTATTGCAGTCCGACAAGGTGCTTCACGACGACCCAAAAATGATTTAGTTTTGCGAACATTAACTTTAATAATTTCAATGCGTTGTTGAAGCGTGTATCGTTCCAACTTTAGTAATGACGTAGTTTCTACTTGTCAAATGTCAAAGAATAAAAGCTTCAAAAGTGACAGCTACCGAAATACCGGGTGATTCAAAATAACACATCTTGTTGGAAAACCCATTATTTGATGTAAATATGTATATAATGAATCAGAAGTTCTGGATATAAGAATTAGGTATTGAAATTGTTGTAGCGTCTTGTTTTCTGTAAAACATTGCAGAATATCCGCACTCCAACTGATCGTCATATAATTGACACGTCTGGTGTTTCAATTACAATATTAGGGCCTCTCGATCGCTCGATTGATTAATTAAATCAACACCGAAAGGTGTTTTATTGTATTGTATTTTATAAGAAGCTAAAATTCATCCATATCGAATCGCATTTGTAAAAATCGAACTCTAATATATTTTTCGCAATCGAAATAGTGAAGATTATCACCATTAAGCTCACGTGGTATTGAAACAAGTTTAATTTTCTAAAAGTATCTGTTATCACCTGCAATTTTCATATAAATACATAGATAGTTTTACAGTGCAGCAGTTTAGGATACGTCAGATGGCTACGGTGCAAAGCGCAGTGAATTCCGTGGTTGCTTTATTATTATTATGTCCTGTGGTTCCTATAAGGAACAAAGGGCTTGCTTTGATACACTCCAATCTACATCAAGCATGATGTCTTAACGTAATATTTTGAGAGGTTTAAGAAATCGTATAATTTGGAAGGTGGATGTTGGAAAAAAAATTCGGTGAAAACAAAAACTGGAGTTCTTTGCAGTTGAAAAGGACTTAGCATGAGAATGATTTTTGCTCCTGCGCAATTACTCTAGTATCTTGTAAAGTCTTTGTTAAGGAGAAACAAAATTGTGTCTGTGAATATCGGCTACGGACTATTTGTCAGAAACGTGGGAGCTTTGAAGAGTAGAATGAGAAACTAGATTGAACAACTATTTTCCCTAACTACTCTATCTTATTCAGACAACGATGGGCTTTAATGCAGTGGCCGGCACGCATAGCCACCAGGGCACGATCGTTATCGATTGTTTACAAATGTCAAGATGTTCAATATGATCAGATTACAACAAAGAAAGAAAATTATAAAATGTTATTTTAATTACCACTACTTTAATAAGGTCATCATTATGAGCATATGAAGAGTATTATAGCTGTGGGAATTGGGAAAGTAGAGCAGTTCCTAGCTCTAGCTCTATGTTAAATAAAAATTTAATGAATAGCTCAAAATATTCTTATTCGATGAATATTTTTTTAACTATGAGTTTACCAGCTATTTTGAAAGGTTTAAAATATGGAAATGTAAAGTGAATAATAAAGCATCCTTATTAATCATTAAAGTCAGACTGTTAACGATAAGCTACTCTTTTCGATTCGGTAGCCAAACTTGATTGTAAGTCATAACGAGTATTAATTCTTAATAAAACAAATTTTATTTATTTTACTCCATCTATTGTTATCCTACTTCCAAATTAATTCAATACTTATATTTCTATAGCAATTACAATATGTACCTTGAAAATCATTATTAACGCTTCTTGAAAATTTAACAAAACATCCAGAAACTATAAACACAAGTGCAAAATATAACGTCTGCTAATTTGTTGTTTGTCTCAAAAACCAATAATAATAATAACAATTAATTTTGTTTTTGGCCAGCATTTCTTAGCAAAAAATAAAAATAAAAAACGTAAATAACTCTAACAATAGAAACATGAGATGTCGTTAAATTTTTTACCTTATCTTGGTATCAAGTTCTGTATTTAGTTTGTATCTCGTTTAAATCCTACAAAAAAGCCATGTGCCAATACAATGCAACATTGTTTCAAAACGAGAAGACTGATTTGTCGTTTCGCATACATATATTTAGTAAAGACTTGAAGGCAGACAGACAACAGATAGACACTAAAAATAATGAAAGTTCAGGCAACCAACCGGCCAGTCAGTCTGTCTGTCAGCCAATCTACTCACTCATACATTATCAAATACCAACGAGTACTTAATACGGGTATGGGAAAAAATATCATTTTACCCACATTCTTATTTGTGCATTTAAGATTTTGAAGCGTGTGACATGTATCACCGCATTTTGGATGTGATTTTTTCATATATTTAATGAATTAGTTGAGGTGACCAAATGATTTTAATTTCCTAAAAAAATTTAGTTATTTTGGAATTTAAATTACTTTGTTAGTTTCAAGACTCATTTCTATAGAAAATGTGTCTCATCAAGACTCATTTCTATAGAAAATGTGTCTCATCAAGACATATTTCTATAGAAATTTGTCTCATCAAGACATAGTTCTATAGAAATTTGTCTCGTCAAGACATATCATCAAGACTCATAATATTTACACGTGTAAATACAAGGTGGCGCAAAAGTAAACTTCCGATGTTTTTTGGCTGTAATTAAAAAAAAATGAAAAACTTTGATTCTTCTTGTGGATTATTTTTATTTGGTCTTTTAATTTTTTTTACATCAAGTCGAGAATATGATGTCATGTAAATGGCCGCCGCCACAGTTGATTGTCATTTGAGCCCTTTTTATGGCATTTTCCATCACTTTGGCCAAAACTTCCGGCGATAGGTCCTCACATTCTTGACGGATATTGTCTTTAAGAGCTGGAAGAGTCTGAGGCTTGTTGACATAAACCCGCGACTTCAAAAAGCCCCACAAAAAGAAGTCTGGAGCGGTCAAATCAGGCGATATTGCTGGCCAGTGCTAATCGCCAAAATGGGAGATAAGCGCCCGGGAAATGCATCCTTCAGCATATCGGTTGTGGCACGTGCAGTTGGAACCACATGTTATCCAATCCCAATTCATCAAGTTGCGGCAAAAAGAACTCGTTGATCATTGCTCTGTAGCGCTCACCATTCACAGTAACCGTTTGGCCCGCGACGTCTTCGAAGAAAAAAGGTCCGATGACTCCTCCAGCGAAAACAGCACACCATAAAGTGACTTTGAGCGGGTGTAATGGCTCTTCGTAGGTTACACGCGGATTTTCAGTGCTCCAGAAGCATAAATTTTGCTTATTGAAAAATCATCTTCCTCTTGGTGGTGATTAAGGATGGCTTGAGCGTATGTTAGACGCGATTGGCGGTCAGCAGCTAACAGCTGATGCACCGTCTGGACTTTGTACGGAAAAATCTTCAAATCTTGTACCAAAATTCGCTGTAAAGACCGTCGACTGATACCCATTTGTGTGGCACGTCGTCTGGTCGATGTCATGACCAGCGCTTCCATGATATCCTCGGCTACAGCAGCAATATTCCCTGCAGAACGGCTACTCCGGGGTTTGCCACGCCTGGCAGCATCTCGTGTTATGCCAGTCTCTTCGAGGCGAGCGGCTAAATGTTGCAGGTTTCACCAGTAGTCGTTGGACGGCCAGGAAATCTGCGACGAAATTCACGTTGTGCCAAAGTCACCGACCGATTATTGGTCAAATAAATAGTCAGCAATATTCCGTGTTCTGGAGCAGTGTAGCATAACATTGTTTATTAACGTGTATTTCGCATGTGTTTACTACACAAATGTCAATACAGAACTGACATTAGGGGCCAATCGCAAAATTTATAGTATTTTCTGATAGGAGGATTTCTTTTGCGCCACCTTGTATAATTCGATTTGAGTAAAATTTTCGGCACTGGGACATTATAGCAAGCGTCACATTAATACGAATCTGACTCCTCTAAATTCCACAAAAAAAGATCCCTAGTGTAAATGATTTGTCAGTTGAAAATGTTTTTTGGGTTTTTGAAACATTGATCTTCAATTTCTATATTTCCTTTTTAGGCTGGTCACCCCAAGTTGAAAATTAAAAATTCATTGTCTGTTTTTGTTTATATTGTTAAGATTTTCTGTAGGTTCTTAATGCCATTTTTGGCAAAACATTTTTTTTTTAAATACATTGTTGACCATAAAGACAATACCGTTATGGTTTCTTTATTCCAGCGACCAAAAAGTACAAAAATAAAAAGTAAAAAAATATCATGTTGACAAACGATGTGTTTGGTTTAATGTATGATGTCAGTTTTGGAGATGTTCAATTTTGGTTACTGCTGGTTGGTGGTGGTGGTGATGATGATGATGGTGGTCGTGCTGTTGCATCTGCTACTGAAAGATTTGCTTGTTGCACAGCCATTGTCTGAGAGTTTAATACTTTAAAACTCATTGTCAGGGAATTAAACCACATTTAACCTGATGTCTTTTGTCTGAGACACTGTTACTTTAGTGGCTAGAATATCATCAGTATTTGTTCAAAAGACCATTATTAGTTGTTGCACATCCTTGACAATATCAACAAAATCTAGAAGAAATTTAAGCTGATTTTCCGGAAATTTTCAACCTATTTAAATCTTTAGATAAAATTATATATGCACTCCTCCTGAACTAATTGTAAATATATTGCCATCCTAATCACTACCAGGAAAAACTAACTTTTAAACCATTGAAATAAACTTCATTATACTTAGTAGAGGTTCGACTCCTTTTCATTTCATTTGTTGGCGTTACGCCAACCTAAACAGTTTGCGTTTGCTTTCTGCCACAAATGAAACGGAGTTTTTCTATAATTCCTACTTAGAAATTGAAACCTTGAAACGTAACAAAACAATGACCCTTAAGCTGTATGTGATCCCATAATTGCAATAGAAACAAACTCCTTTTGTTGAGACCTGTTCCTGTTCTCCACGTCAAGGGTTGTGCATAGAAAATTCTAAAAAAATTAAAACAAGCAGCATAAAATTGCGAAAACAATGAATTCAGCAAAATGCCAGATGCAAACGAAAAAAAAAATAAATAAATAAAAAACATAGAATGAATGTATGACTGAAATGATTCCAAATATGTCTAAATGAATGGTTTTATACAGTGGTTGTGTTCATACAAAACAGGAAAAATAGACAAAGCAGGATGTTTGATTAAGTAGTTAGAGGTAAATAATAACAAATGGAAATGTATAGAATTTAAAACAATTTCAAATGCAATTTAAAGCACCTGCTGCAAAACAGCAAAAGTGAAAGAAATTCAAATGGTATTTTATTTTCTGTTTTTAAAAAAACTCATACTCACAAATCAAATAAAAAAGAAATTTGCCAGCATAATATAATGAAGGAATAAATAAATGAAATGGGGATACATTTTATAAGTTATTGTTACATATGAGTAGCAAATGTTAAGTACATCTGAATGACATGTATCATCTCTCCTAATACTACATATATCCTCATCTGCATACGTTCTCATTGTCATCATCATCTTTATCTACATCAGCCCCAGAAATAAATATCATCATAATTATGTATGTTTTGTGCCCAGTATTTTACACCTCAAACGATTTGAATAAAATAAACTTTGTTATTTTCTAATGTTTCTAGTGATTTTATCTATAATTTAGGGTGACAACTAGCTACGTAGCAAAGCAGGGGGTCAATTTACTAATGAGACTATCTGATAGCTAGTCCGAAGTAGTCAACGTATTGGATTCACATATCGGTTACATAGAGTCTGTTACCTTATTAGCTTCCTAACTGGTTACTTGATCAGCTACATCACTAATTATTTTAACATGTAGTCAGTTAAAAATACATCTTTCAGACAGTTCAATAACCGATTGCTTGTAAACAAACCTTCCTCCAATAGATTACTTCTAGTTTTTTTTTTCGAAATTGTGTTTTCAAATTTTTTAAAAAAAATGTATGACAATAACATTTTTTTGTCAAAAAAAATTCGGGTTAAAAAATATTTTTCCCGATTTTGACCCATTGTAGGTCCAACTTACTATAGCCTTATATACATCGTTGCAATGGACTTTGAAATATCTATCATATCAGATATCCATATTGTCTATGTTTATGACTTAATAATCGAGATATAGATCAAAAAATATTCCAAAAATAGAGGTTGTCTCAGATTTTTGCTCATATCTCCGTTATTTATGGACGGATTTTGCTGATTTTAAATAGGAAACTTCTCGAAAGCATGTCTGGCAGAATTATTGAAGATTTGGATCACGAAGATATCTGGGGTCTTCAGAAAGTTGATTTCAACAGAAAAACGGACAGAGAAGTCCGAGCAAAAGTCTGATAGACAATTTCTCGAGTTCATCGATTCTGCAGAGCTCTGTAGACAGCCCATATGAAAGTATTGATAGCGATGACAGTGTTGCTGATTCCACATATGTTCCAAAGACGAAACACCATCTCCGAAAATACATGACCAATAAGCCGCATAAAAGGGGAATCAAATTGTTCATGCTTTGTGATTCAAACGGTATCGCCTACCGTTTTTAAATCTACAATTAGTCCGGGGATAATATCATTTTACTGATTATACCGGACATTGGAGCTACCTTAAATGTTTGCAGATTCCTAATTTCGTGCATCTGTCTTTTGATAACTTTCACAAATCGAAACCGCTGTTAGTCTATTTACGAGACAGATTTAGAAGCGGTAACAAATGTTTGGTTGCTTCAACCGAAATTCTTCTTTGTCAACTGACTTTCTGTTGATTGAACCGAATCATTCGATTGGCTACAAATTCGGTTGCTATCACGAATTCGTTTTCTCTGTGTAGGTATTGAACGTTTCAGAAGAACCAATTCTGGTGAACAACAATCAAATGTTTCTCGGTATGATAGAAAGCAGAAGAAATTCATCGAAATCAACTGCCCTCATGGGTGGAGTAGATCTCAAACAAATGTCTCCAGGGTCGACACCATATCTGAGCTAAGACTCGCAATATTATTTTCTGGACATGGTCTCTACAAATGCATTCATTTTATACAAACGTCTCCAAGCCGATTAGGCCAATGCTTCCAATAGTGTGTCCGATTAAAGAACTGCTTTTACAGCTTCCAGATTTGTGTGAGGAAATAGCTGTTGGACTTGTTTCCTTCGTGTGAAGGACGACCATCTGTTCCAAATCTTGCAAGAAATGTAACACCCAAGTCGTTTGTTCAAAATGCGACCTGGCTTTATGCGGTCTATTTGATCAAGATTGTTTCTGGAACTACCACCATCGAAAATAATATGTATTTTAACTTTGTTTGTTCCCTTCTCTCCATAAAATTTGTTTGTATATAAAAATTTACCAGCGGTGTTATATTATATGTACAGGCGGTCTTCACAATTTTTTACCTGACAATCGTTCAGAATATTTTTCCGCCTCAAAATTGAAACTTATGGTTCTATTGACTAAATCCACTTGAAAAATTTTAATTTTTATGGTATTGCCAATTATTTGATCAGAGCCTCCATATTAGGTCAACTTCCAAAATGCATTTAAATATTGTTACGAATGTGCAATAGCAATCGAATTTTACGGTCTGTAACGACTGCCTGCAACATTCATCCATCAGTAGAAGCTTCAACTTATCAACAATGTTGATAGCATGCGGTTATTTGCATTGTTTGTAAGTATGGCAACTCTAAATGTTTAAGCTGCTAACATTAACATCGAAAGCTCTAGAATTCGAATGTTCTAGTTTGGCCGTTAAGATCATTGAAGAAGATTAACGAATGATGGCGTTTGTATAAATAGTGGCAGAGGTTACAGTCGTGAGTTGAGTTCATCATTGGCACTGTTAGCGTTAAAATCAACTGTCGTGTACATTTGAGTTTGTGCATTATAAAGTGTGT
This sequence comes from Calliphora vomitoria, assembly GCA_942486065.2. Classification (NCBI taxonomy): domain Eukaryota; kingdom Metazoa; phylum Arthropoda; class Insecta; order Diptera; family Calliphoridae; genus Calliphora; species Calliphora vomitoria. The sequence continues at coordinate 56,548,963 of OW818031.2, read as the reverse complement.
TTGCATAATCTGGTTTAAATTCGACATCAATAATCCTCATATACACAAGAATCGTAATTGGTCATAGGTCCCATATAAGGCCCACATCTGAAAAATACATTATCATATAGCAATATAAAATTTACCCCAGATATTTTGTATGTATAGCAGGTGTTTATTTCCATAACTATTTTTGCATCCTAGTCAATAAAATTACAAGGATATTTAAACATTTTGAAAAACATTGTTGCCATATTCAAATAGACATCACAAATATGACAAGCATGATGCATTTATTATTAAAGCCCATCAAATAAACCATAAAAACAAGTACAACAAAAGCCAACTACAAACAGCCGTAGAACCAACAATAAGAAACGGCAGCAGTTAGTAAGTGAAATAAAAAGTAAAATGAGAATGAAAAAAAAAAACAAACACAAAAAGAACTGAATAAAAACCAGTAAACAATAAACGTCTGCAACCACTTAAGCACAACTCCTCCTTCTCCATGTATAGATGGCAACAACAGAAGAAGCCTGCACTAAATACGACACACATGGACATGAGTACTGCAGAAGAAAACCACCACAATACACCATCATCATCACCCATTGACACTTGAAGAAATTACACATGCTACATATGTGTTTGTTCGTACACATGTGTAATAAACACCCTCTTTAAATTTCACATAGATACACTAGCACACATACATACATGTTAACATGTATGTATGTTTCGATACATCCATGTATGGCTACGTATACTTAATGCACTTGTTCGTAAACAATGACACATCCTTTTTGTTTAAGGCTCGTACAAACCCTTGTGTTACTCTTATTGTTGGTTTTTATTTTATGTGTATTTTTCGTTATTGTTGTTGTTGTTGGTTTTGTTTTGCATTCTCATGTTGTCTTCAATATCATTATTATTACTGCTGTTGTTGTAGATTTTCATACTTACACGCACATCAGCACATTTACAGTGGTTGTTACTTTCATTTTATTGTGCCAGGAGAAATGTTTTTCTTTGGCAAATAAAAGCTGTATTTAAGCCAGATTTATAGTGTTACAAAAATGGAGTTTGCCATTTTTAAGTTTTAAATATTTAAATGATTGAAAGTTTCCTGGTTTATCAATAAAAAACTAGTTCTTTGAGATTTAATTTCAAGTCTTAAACAGTGCGATATGATCTTTCATTTAAAAAAAAGTAAAAAAAAAACTATTTCTTCTGATCCTGCTATTTAAGTTTGCAAACAAACAGTTTGGGAGTCTGATTTAGAATATCAGAAATGTGAAATCTAAATCTATGTGATTTTTTTATTAAGGTCATTCTATCTTACACAATTTCAAAATGTTGCTGATTCATCCAAAAACAGAGAACTTGGGTACCATACGAATTGAAGCTGAAAGACCCTATAAACGAAAATCATTTTTGCACCGAATCGTTACATGTGATGTAAAATGGATACATTACGATAACCCAAAGCGTAAGAGATCGTATGTGAAGCCCGGTCAACCAGCCGAATCGACACCAAAGTCAAATATCCATGGCGTTAAGGAAATTTTCTGTATTTGGTGGGAGCAGGGAACCTGTACCGAATGCAACTGATTCATTTGAAGCGAGTTTTGGCCGACAAATTTCCAAAATATGCGGCCAAACATAAAATCGTAATATTCCATCATGACCAGGTCGTTCACATGTTTCAATACATGTTAAAAAGTATTTAGAGTGAAGTGTTTGGGAAGTTTTACCTCACCCGCTTTATAGTTCAGACCGAGCCCCGTCCGACTACTATTTGTTTCGATCGATGCAGAATGCTCTCTCTGGGGTACGCTTCACTTTGAAACAGAGTATCCGAGTATTCGTTCTAGGCCTCAAATGATAAGCAGTTCTTGTGGATCAGAATTTATATGTTGCCAGTATGTTGGGATAAGGTCATAGCTAACAATGGCTAATACTTTGAATAAATATTTATTGTACAAATATTTAAAAATTAAGGCTCAGAAGTTGAGAGAATCCCACATTTATAAGTCATACATTTAATATAAAATATTGTTACGAATGTGCAATAGCGATTTGAATTTAACGGTCTGTAAAGACTGCCTGCAGCATTCATCATGTTTATCAACGCGTCCGTCAGTAGAGGCTTCTACTTACTTACCAGAAGTGTTGATGGCATGCGATTGTTAGCATGGTTTATAAGTATGGCAACACTAAATGTTTAAGCTGTTAACATTGACATCGAAAGCTCTAGAATTCGAACATACTGGTTTGTCTGTTAAGAGCATTATAGAAGATTCACGAAAGATGGCGCGTTTATAAATAGTGGCAGAGGTGGCAGAAGTGAGTTGAGTTTATTATAGGCGCTGTTAGAGTTAACATCAACTGTCTTGGACATTTAAGTTTGTACATTATAAAGTGTGTGTGCATTATTGCGAATTGATAAACGTGTAAATAGTTTATTTAGACTTTGTTGTTGTACATTTGAATAAATAAAGAGTTGTTACAAATTTGAAACTAATAAAACTGTTTTTTATTTGCAATCAAAAGTATCCGGATTATTTAAAGGAAATTAACCAACGTTTAAGAAAGGTTAAAACGTAACAATATGTTTTCCCGTTTTTACCCCGAAAGTACCAAATTTATTTTTTTAATTTTTTGATAGTTAAGAAATACAATCGTTTTCCCGTTGCTTTGAAACAAATGAAATGGATTTTTTAACATTCTTCATTGAATCTCTTGTCCTGGAAAACACTGTCTCCATAAACATTTTAAAGAACATGTAAAAATAAAAAATCCTTGTAACCTCCTCAATTGCTGCTGTCATACATGAAGAGGATGCAGTTTTTTTCATCATTTTTTTTGTCTTTCCTTATTCTATATTAAAGCAAATAAAAGAAGGACAATTCAAACACCACCCCCACACAGTCCAACTAAATAAACAACGAAGGCAACAATTTAAATTGTTAAAAAACAAGTCAAGAATTTTTATATAGTATGTATTTTCTCTTAGATTTCCTTGGGTCTTGTTTTTTATCTGACATGTCTTGTTGCTATTTATCAAAAAAATATTTGATATGAATGAAGCCCTTATCTATGTCTATCATGTGCATGAATGATGAAATGCATATATAGCAAGGATTCTACATATGTATTTCTAGCATTGGTTGTAAGAGTAAGAAGACATTGTCATTAACAGCCAAGAGGAATTGTATTTAAAATGTTTTTATTTTCTCGTATTCACTTATTTCATATACAGTGGCGAGCAGAAGTGAGTGCATGTTCACGATACTGACTTTCGTCATCCATAACAACAAAACCATACAAGCAAATCAAAAATATTTTTTTGTTTTATTTTTATTATCTTATTTGTAACAAATAGGAGTAAAGAACAATAATAAATGAGATGATTTCAAAGAGTTTGGAAGAAAAAACGAAAATAACCCGCATAAACTCAATTTTGCACGTTTTAAGAATTACACCTATTTTCGATCTTTCACTTCTCTTATCAGCAGAAATCATACAGATTTACCTTTATGTTTGTTGTTATCTTATTCTCCTTGATTGTAGAGCAGTTTAAAATTTGTTTCTTGCGAATTAATGCCGATTTTGTCAATTACTATCATATTTAAAATAAATTATTGATTTTTTGTATAAAAATTACAAAAATATCTGAAGAAATTTAAAATAGTGTTGTGTGCCTGACCGAGAAAGGCTGTTCTTCTCGTACCATTTCCGAGATACTTGGTAGTAGTCAATCGGCGGTGATCGCAGCTCAAAAGAGACGAAATGTGACTTCGAAATCGCAAGTCAAAGGTCGCAAAATATTACTAACGGACTCAGATGCTCGAATAATGAAGTCCGAAATGAGAAAAAAACACAAGCTGCTAACACCAAAGGATGTTTCTTTAGCAATTAACATAAATGAAATCGAATGGACTGCTAGAAGAGCGCTCCATGATATCGGATATGCCTCAACTGTTAAAAAAATCAAACCTGCGTTGTCCGATAAGAATGTTAAAGCGTGCTTGAAATTAGCAAGGGAGCATATAAATTGGCCCATTGATGATTGGAAACGTGTTATCTGGTCTGATGAGTCCAAATTTAATCGTTTTCAGTCAGATGGATAGTAATACTGCTGGCGTAGATCCGGGGAACGTGTTCAAAGACGCCATGTGAAGCAAACTGTTAAAGTAGTTAAACTCTTCTAGCAGTCCAATCGCTTACTTTTCTGTTAATTGCCAGAGAAACACCCTTTGGTGTTAGCAGCTTGTGTTTTTTTCTCATTTCGGACATCATTATTCGAGCATCTGAGTTCGTTAGTAATATTTTTCAACCTTTGACTTGCGATTTCGAATCACATTTCGTCTCTTTCGAGCTTCAATCACAGCCGATTGACTAATACCAAGTATTTCGAAAATAGTACGAGAAGAACAGCCTTTCTCGGTCAGGCACACAACACTATTTTAAATTTCTTCAGATATTTTTGTAATTTTTATACAAAAAATCAATAATTTATTTTAAATATGATAGTAATTGACAAAATCGGCATTAATTCGCAAGAAACAAATTTTAAACTGCTCTACAATCAAGGAGAATAAGATAACAACAAACATAAAGGTAAATCTGTATGATTTCTGCTGATAAGAGAAGTGAAAGATCGAAAATAGGTGTAATTCTTAAAACGTGCAAAATTGAGTTTATGCGGGTTATTTTCGTTTTTTCTTCCAAACTCTTTGAAATCATCTCATTTATTATTGTTCTTTACTCCTATTTGTTACAAATAAGATAATAAAAATAAAACAAAAAAATATTTTTGATTTGCTTGTATGGTTTTGTTGTTATGGATGACGAAAGTCAGTATCGTGAACATGCACTCACTTCTGCTCGCCACTGTATGTAGTGTGTTTTCATTTATGTGAGCAAATGTTTGGCGTCTTTTTGTTTGTATGCAGAATATTTTCATCATTTCTGCCATCATTATCATGTATCTTTTTATACGTTTTGGGGTTTATTCTTTACGAGTGTGCATTCTACACTTATATTTTTGTTTGCTTCATCATTTTCAAAAATACCAACCGACTCTTTGGCGCCATAAATGTAATTTTAGCAAATTTTATTATTTGATACTCCCTATATGAAGATGGCTAGTGGTAGACTTTTTTCATGGCTTGCAATAAAAAATAGTTATAAAGGATTTGCCTTGAAAATCGTATAGATAAACAATCATTAATTTAACAAACAAATTGTTGGTTGAATGCAATATAAATAATTTCAGCAATGCTACTAGTTACTCCTTAGAATTACTCGCAGTAAAAAATTACAAGAACTTAGTGGTAGCATCCAAGTGCCTTATACCGAATAAAAATCATGTGTAATTAAAACGCAACTTAGTACAAATAAGAAAGTATAGTCGGTCAAGCCTGACCTACATTGAGTTCATCATTATAAATAGTTTTCTTTTAAAATTTATTTGGCAGCTATGACTTATTATGAACCGATCGTTATAACATTTGGTGACATGACTTTTGTATTGAATCTTATTTGAGTACCAACGTTTTTAAGAGATTTATTCTCGTTAAAGAGATTATCAGAAGTGGTCCTTATATGGGAACTAATTATGGATCGATTGTCATGAAATTTGGTGGTGTTATTTGTGTTCAATTTTACTTGGATACTACATATTTCAGAGATTTATTATCACTAGCATAATCCCGTGCGATTTATGATACAACCTAACTACGTAGAATGGTATGAAAATAACACATGCAAAATATTGGGAATCTCTCAATTACAGATCACTTGGTATGCACAGTGGAAATAAATCTGGCATTTCTAAACGGCTGGTCCGATCGGGATAAAATTTGATATGGGCGTTGCCAAGGAGTAAATTCAAGGGAATCCCGCAATTCGTAAAAATTAAAGCGAAAATCCCAAGAATGGAATTTTTACAATTTTGCCCATAGGGTCCACATTTCCATCAAGACTGGGAAACTACTTTGGGAATAAATATGGATCACATCAAGGTTACCAAATCTGCTTTCCGTTTTCTGATCCCAGCCTTGAGATTTTAGAACATGTGGCCTAAAGTTGAAATTTTGATAAAAAAAATAGGTCAAATTCAAATTTTTTTAATTTTTAAATTGAAAATCGTTTATTTTTGGATTCATAATTGATATTGCCCTGAAATCTTTTGTATGTTATTGGTAATTTAGTTGTCTAACTAACAAAAGAAATTCGAGTCCATTCGGTCCAAAAGTAAGCCCTATATTTTAAAAAAACCGTACCAAGGTATGGCAAAATATTAAAAGTTCAATTATGAAATGCCTATAACTCGGAAATTATAAGAGATAAATAGCACACGCAAGCATGTTGAAATCGGATGGGAAACAAAAAAATGGCACGTGTTTAAAAATTTTACATGTCGAAGGTACCCTAATTTGAGCCACTATAGCACCGCCCCTGAAGCATTTGAATACTCCTTGGCTACGCCCACGTCAAATTTTATCCCGATCCGACCAGCCGTTTAGAAATGCCAGATTTATACAATTATTTTCGGAAGCGGGCCTTATATGATTACCGTATATATAAAACTTATTTTTAGCGAATTTTGATTTGAATTCATTAACTTTCAGTTTTTCGGTCTGGGTGGACTTTTCACTGGAAATGTCCATATACAGAAAATAAAAAAGCAACGGTAAAATACACCTTCAAAATATTTGTTTTAAGTGACTGCAAATTATTAAACACTGTTTTATTTTTCTTCTTCTTTGTTTTCTATTACAACTCTCACTTAAAATAGAGCAAAATCAATGCAACAAATTGGACAAATACACATTGCACAGTGGTTTAGAAACGTTTTTTTTTTTTTAAATAATTCGGTATCTCGGGAACTATTGGAGATATTGTTGCGAAATTTTACAAGGTTGGGGCTGAGGTGTTTTCGAGTTGATTTACATTTTCTTAGTTTCCTAGCGCTAATGGGTCTCAATTTTTTTTTTTTTTTAAATCGCCAAAAATCCATTTATGATTCGAATGAGCTGGAATTTAAAATAGAAATATTCCTTGAGAAGATCTACAAAATATACGCTTATATGTGTAGCTTATCTCTATTAGTTGAAGAGATATTTAGGTTTATTGATTTATTTTTTTTTTAATTTTGCTCGATCTTTTTATGGTTTTTTAGATATGGCGGGCCTACGGAGGGCCGAAATTTATTTTTAAAATATCAGCTAGATAGGCGATAAAATTCTAAATAAAATCAAAATAACTTGCAAACAGTTATCTGGTCCCTATAAAAAGTTACACGCAACCAAAGTTGGAACATGTAAAAAGGACCGAATTTTTAACGTTTTCATATATTTTTTCTTTTGTAGAAAAAAATTTTCTTCTCGAGTATATACAATTTTTACATGATTCTGAAAGAGAACTTAATGCAAAAGCATGTAAAGTAAAATTTGGCTCACTTAAGCGGATGTAACACCCCCCAATTCTATTCAAACTTGGCCAATTAAAAAAAAAAATATTCGGTTTGAGTAAAAAATTTTAAAAAGGCAAAGCAAAGCCGATTCTATTTAGATATTTATGCCCGACGAGGAGAATTATGGGTACAGAAAATTTATTTTGGGACATTCCTGGAAATTTTTTAAAATATGTCTGCTATTTGATGGGATTAAATTAATTAGGATAAGGTGATTTTCACTAATGTGGTCCTCTAAATATGTAACACATCCTTTATTAATTTCTGAAGATTAAAAATTGTATTTTTTTAAAGTGGGAAAATTTTGAAATATTTCTGGGCAAAAAATACTCAGCCCACATACCATTTTCTTTTATGGATCTCGATGTGTGTGGGAATTTGGGAAGTTTGGAATATTTTTAAAATTCGAGTTAATATCCTTCTGAGCTGCGTTACACGATTTACATCCATAGAGTAGAGTTAAATATATTTAGCCTCGTTGTTTTCGCCATATCGGGCTTAGAATGCAAAATAAATGTTTGCCAGCTTTTATTCAGTTTCTAACATCGTCAGCAGAACCGCCTGATATAGTCAAAAGACTTCCGAGATAGAACATTGATACGTCTTCAAAATTCTTCTCGTCTTTTGTGAATGAACTGTTGTTAGAAGCATTTATTCTCATTACTATAGTTTTAGTAATATTTATTGTTAGACCCGTTTTAGATGTTTCGGTTTGTACTACATTGATCTTAGCCTGCACTTCATTAAAGTTATGGGTTATTAGACATCTGTCGTCGGCATAGTCGAGATCTTCTATCCTTCTGTTGAATTCCAATGTTGTTTCCACCTGTAAACACGATGCTCTTCTCATTATATTATCCAGGACGATATTAAAAGATATAACGCAGCCTTGTCTCACGCCAGTTTAAATTGTGATTGGCACACTTATACAACCATCATGAAGAATTATATATATAGATATATAATTGTTATATCTGTATGTACATATTTTAAAACACTTTCCAATGAAAATCATATTATAGCAGTTACCTTTTCCTAAACAAATACGTACATGTCTTAACTCCTTTGCAACTCTAGTGGTAGATAATGAAATTTCAATATTATAAAGAAAAACTGGTTTCCATATTGACTAAAACTACAAATATGTAGTCTATTCAAAGAAAAATCATAAAATCCATTAGAAAACAGCCCAAAATATTAAGTGTTATATACAAAATAGTAGACTAATATAATGCAAATCTATAACTGTTATAAAATAACATAGAAAATCCTTTAAGTAAACTGTTCTCAATTATCCTGCCAATAATTATAACAAATAACAGCCAGGACTTTAACCCAATGAATGTTCAAATATAATAATCATCCACCTAGCGGCCAGTAGTTAGGCTAAAACATAGCATAGGGGAACATAAAAACTCCTGTGCAGAAATACAAATTACTCATTTGTTAAAAAACTCATTCCCTTTTGGGGAAAAAAAAGCCACAATTTACACCCCTTTGTTTAAACAGGAGAATTTTGAGCGTAAATAATTTACTCATTTTTAAAAGGAGAAAACATAGCAGATGGGGAAAAGCGAAACTTTGCAGAAGTTGTCTCTCTTATATGTTAAAGATAAAGAGAGTTTGGTTATTTTAAAAAATGAGCTTCAATATAATTGAGTGATATTTGTAAAAGCTGAGAAGGGAATAATAAAAAGATTAGGAAAATTAAAAAAATATATATAAATTGAAATATTGGCTGTTTTTGCTAAATTTTAATGAATATATTTTTGAGGTAAATAATTAAAAAAAAAAAAACTTGCTTTATGTATACCTAACATAAAAAGGAAACTTAATATTAAAAAAAGCAAGGTACATGTGTACTGTTAAAAAATTCTAAATTAGAGATCAACAACTGAAATTACAATAGAGATTCATATTAATTTTCGGTTTAATACAATTTTAGTTTTATAATAATTTAGAATTCAGTAAATTTTTAAATCAAAATGTGGGCGGCTAGGAATAACAGGAAAAATAGCAAAGAAAAAATACCAATTTTTTTTAAATTAATTTATGGGTTTATAAAATTTGAAAACTGACAATACGTTATTATTTAAATGATTTTATTCAAATTAATGTATTATCGAACAATTTTGTATTTAATAGTCCTTTTCTTAAGCGTAACAACCTTTTTTAGCACACATTTATTTCCAACTTGGTGTTTTGTAAGATCAAGCAGCTTCAAATAAAATAAAACTAAATATTTGTTTTAATTCACCGTAAGTAAAAAAAGTTTTTGAAATAAATATAAGAATTCAAATACAATTTATTTAGTGGTTACGTCAAATATTTGCCACCTTTAGTTATTTATAACAGATTCGTAATTTGTACTGACGTATCTGATAAGACAAAATATTCGAAATTTATTTTTTTTACATTTTTAAAACATAAAAAACGCCAATATTATTCGGATAACTATTACTTTCAGCTAATATTTTCTTTATTTTTCAGTGAATTTCTTAGAGCAAATAGCCTTAAATAACATATATCAATTACCCTTAGTTACTATGATATTTGCTTAATGAAAGCCTTTTTTCTCTTACCATTTTTTATGTACGTCATCGGTTAGTTCTAGAGAAATATTATAGTTCACTAGAACTACGATAATTGCACTATTAAATTTTGCATTTGATTTTTAGATGACGGAGAACAATTTGAGACCTTGGGAGCATCAAAACTAACAAAAGTGCAAAATAACGTCCAACATAAAGTATAATCAATGTATCAATATTATTTATTTTATATAATTTTTACAACTTTTTGCCAAAAACTTATAAATCATAACCTATTTAGGGGCCATTTATAAAAAAGGAAAAAAATTAAATAAATATTAATTGAGATTAGCATTGATTGAAGATTGAGATTAGCATATATATAGGGTATTATATAGTCAGTCAAGCCCGACACTGCGTAAATGAGCAAACATATTTGTATACCCTACACCACCATAGTGCGTAGGGCATAATGCGTATCTGCTGATGTTTGTAATGTCCAAAAATATTAGTCTAACACCCACCTTAAAGTACATATACCGATCTACTCAGAGTCACTTTCTGAGTCAATTAAACGATGTCCGTTCCACGATGGCTCAGATATCAATGTCCATGTAAATTTTGTGCGCAAAGAATAGGTCCCAATTTTAAAAATATTTCGATAAAATTTAGTACATAACATTTTTTCGGTTCACGGACGAAGCCTATTGAAACTGGATGAAATCGGTCCATTATTTCACCTAGCCCCCATACAAATGTCCTCCCGCAATAGGACTTTATCGGTCATAAATATTTAATTTATATAGGTATCTACACAAATTTCGCACCAAATATGTTTTATATATGCGGAATTCATGTCATCTATTTTTATGATGATCGGTCCATAATTATTCATAGCTCCCATATATATCTATATAAATCAAGCATTTATGAGCGATAAATTTCTATGGGCTAGGTGAGTTAATGGACAGATTTTTACCAGTTTCAACCAGGCTTCGTTCTTGAGCCGAAAATAATACATGTGTCGAATTTGATCGAAATTTCTTCAAAATTGCGACCTGTACATTGCGTAGGTCGCATAAACTGATTCTGAGGCGATCGCTATACTTTAAGTTATATGTTAGGCTAATATTTTTGGGCGTTATAAATACTGGTGTAAATAATTCTACTCATTATATTGAAATTATAAGAATATCATGAGTAGACGAAAATAATATAGCTTGAACAATTTGCAATCGATATAAGTAAATGATAACTAGTTTCGTTCATTATAAATAGGTCTTCATTGCTAAGAATGTAGGCTTTTCTAAATATTCAATTAATTGGTCAAAATACAAACCAATTCTTAAGAAATTTGACGCGTTTGAGTATTTTATGAATATATACAGTATCGGCCATAACTAAAGCACCCCCTCAATGGATTTTATTTTGGGATGTATTTTATATGTTGTTATGTTGTTAATGTTCATATACACAGAAAAAAGAAATTCATAATTGGAATGAATTTTGTAATAGATATTATTAATCGAACATGACTTTTTTTTCCCAAACTTTTTTCATTCAGAATAAGAACATGTTCATAAATATTATAAAAGTGTACATGACGGAATTTTTTGCATAAATTTCTATATATTTTATAATAAATGGCATTACCTAATGACTTAGTTCAAATATGTTTGTAAAATATCCCTATATTACCAATTATTCACGATGAATCAAAAAAATCTGAAACGTAAAAAAATATCATTAAACATAATTTAGCTCCCATAATATTAAAGCATTTCATCTGCTTCAAAAAATTCAGTCAATTCACGCATATTTGCTTATTTTATAGCTGAAAATCATAAAAAACATAAAAGTTTTCCAAGGAAAATTTCAAACATTTTCAAACAACATATAAATATAAATGAAAATTGAAATATTTTTTTCAAGTCTCCTAGATTTTATTTAAAAACAAAAAATATGAACAAAATCATACTATTTAAGAAATTATTTATAAATGTCATGTATTGAAATCAATGAAATCAAATCATACTATTTATGCTGAAACTTTTTTCTGTGTAGGTTTATTTAGTAAAGGATAATTTTATGAACAATTAATTTAAAATTATAAAACATATAAAAACACAAAACGCGACGGACAAAACAAAAGCACACCCGTATAAGATGTTTAAAAATTTGACTATGTTACTTCATATTTGCAATGTCAGTTAACGGGACTCACAACGGGTGCATTTAAAAATTCCAGAAGATAAAGTTTTTTACAGTTTATTGCGAAAAAACAATAGATGGCAAGGAACAGGTACTACAGTGAATTTAAAATTAAAGTTATTGAAGACTGGAAAGCGGGCTTATCACCGCATGAATTGGTTAAAAAATATTCAATTAACAGATAAGATGCAGATCAGATACAGACTGGTCGTATATTACCGGGGCATTCTGGAGGACATCCGCGTAAAACCACACGTTATGATGATTCCTTAATCAAAGGAGCAATGCAAAAATATCCTATCTGCTAGTCAAGTAAGAACAAGTTTCACACAAGTCTTTCTTAGCGAAAGAACAATCCGTAAATGATCAGTAGAAACACGATTATTCAGTCGATGACCAGTAAAAAACCTTTTATATCAGCTAAGAACAAGAAAGCTAGACTGGAGTTTGCCAAAGCCCACATCGACTGGAGTGTCCAAAAATGGAAGACAGTACTGTTCTCTGACGAATCCAAATACAAAAAAGTAGAAAGACTGAATCCTAAGTATTGCAAAGGAACAATTAAACATGGAGGGGGCAATGTAATGGTCTGGGGTTGCTTTTCTGGTCAAGGAATTGGGCCAACTCATAAAGTTAATGCGATTACGGATCGGTTCATGTACCGTGATATATAGAAAGATGTAATGTTGCCTTGTGCCAGTGAAGAGATTCCACTTATAGGGAGGTTCCAACAGAATAGCGATTCTAAGCACACCTCCAAAGTTTGTAAGACTTGGCTACAATAGCAATAAGATTCAAGTTCTTCATTGGCCTGCTCAATCTCCCGATCTCAATCCTATTGATAACTTGTGCGAAATTGTTAATATGAAAATAAATCATGAAAATTGCAGAAATAAGGTTCGGCAATTTTGACGATTAATTTCAAGGCGTTATTATATCCTGAGAAGGAATATCGCAAGACACCATAAAAACTTAGTATCTTCTATGCCTAAGAGATGCTCTTGTGTCATCCAAAACAAAGAATTTGCAACAATATATAAATTAAAATTTTTTATATATTATATCAATGAAGGGGTGCTTTAGTTTTGTCTGTTTTATTTTCCAGCTTTAAATATATTTTGATTTAATGATACCTCTTATAGAAAGATTAACTTTAAAAGTATTTGTTTATCAATAGTAAATATATAAACAATTGAAAATAATACAAAATAAAAATTTAAAACTTAGTTTTTATACAAAAAAATATAATATGAAAAAAATCCACTAAGGGGGTGCTTCAGTTATGGCCAATACTGTACTTAGATTAAAAACAAAAAATAAGAATATATTGGGTGTATGTCTAAAAAATGCGGGATTTTTAAAAATTTATTCAAAGTATTGGCCATTGCTAGCTATGACCTTTTACCATCTTTCTGGCAACATATGGATACCGAGCCAAAAGAATTGCTTATCTTTTGAGGCCAAGAACGAATCAAGCCAATAACGAATAAGCTGTTCCAAAGTGAAGCGATTCCCAGAGAGAGCATTTTGCATCGATCGAAACAAATAATCCGACGGGCCACGGTCTGGACTATAAAGCGGGTGAAGCAAAACATCCCAACCACTTCATTCTATATACTTTTTAACACGTATTGAAACATGTGGTCGAGCGTTGTCATGATGGAATATTACGGTTTCATGTGTTGGCCGCATATTTTTGACATTTTTCGTCCAATGTTCACTTCAAACCAATCAGTTGCGTTCGGCACAGGTTCCCTATGATTGTCTGGTTAGATTCCAGCAGCTCATAATGTATAGGACCCTTTTGCTCCCACCAAATACAGAACATTACCTTAGCGCTATGGATATTTGCCTTTGGTATCGATTCGGCTGGTTGGCCGGGCTGCACATACGATCTCTTACTCTTCGGGTTATCACAATGGATCCATTTTTCTTCGTAAATAATGATTCGGTGCAAAAATGATTTTCTTTTATACCGTTCAAGCATCATTTCGGATGAATCCGGCTGTTTGCAAGCGTTTTGAAATTGCTGTTTGAGTAGCTCCCAATGAATTTGCAAGCTCTTGTTGAGTTTTACAACAATATTCGTCGAGTAAATCCCACATTTTTAAGCCATACATCCAATAGAAAATCAACTAAACGTATTCATAATTATGGTATTCTCAAAACAATGTAACTTAGGTTTCATTTTTACAAAACCATCGGTTTTCTATTTCAACCCCAGAATTGTTTCTCCAAACTATGCCCCTATAGGGACATAATTTTTCCAGCTTATGTAAAATTTGTTATTAATTAACAAATATTGTAAGCATAACTAAAAAATTTGTTTCCATAGAACGATCAACTGGTATTATCTTTAAAAAAAGCAACTAATACTTAGAAAAATAATACAATTCCTACAAAATTGTCGTTTCTATGATAAGTTAATCAACTAATAACATTGAACAAAAAAAAAAATTTCAACTACTTTAATATTAAAAACTTTTTAAGTATTTTTCTTTTTTTTCGTTCTTCCAAATAAGTTTTTCACAATTATAATTGTCCCTTTTCATTTTGACATCATTAAAGTAATTGAAAAAAGAAAAAAAATGAAAAGAATGAAAAGAATTTTCTAAAAGAAATCATAACTTTATTTAATTTTCTTTGCATTTTCTCCATTGTTTGGCTCAAGTGAATGAAAAATAATAATTATAATATTTCTTCTTAATATCTTTATGTCTCTGGTTGGCATTTTATTTTGTTCATTCTGTCCAATAGATATTTTTGCCACTGGCACAAATTGAGCAGAAAAATACCTAAAAATAATGGATGACGATGATGATGGCTTAAACTAAAATGTACGCAGTATTTAGCAGGGATTCACTGAATGGCCACTAAATAAATGAATGAATGAATGAATGGCAGTCATGGTAAAAATAATTATGGAGGTGGTTAGGAGTATACACGTTTTTGAAGGTAATTATTATTTCAATTTATAATTTAATTTCTTTATAACTTATGTATTTAGCATACAGTTTTCAGTTTCAATAGAAAATTGAATTAGGTTTTTATTTAGAAGAGAGTGATTTTTTATTATGGAATAAAACTTATTGTAGTGCTAAATGAAAGGTTAGGAAACCATTTCAAAAGTATGTTCTACTCTCAAATATACTGAAAGCCCCTTTACACTGTAATATTTTACTACACAAGATATGTTAGATCACCTAAAGCGTGCAAAACCTCAACACTGTGCTACAGCGAAAAATAACTCGTTAAGTAACTAAGTGTAGACTTTGGGCCTGGTTGAGAACTTCATCAACCTATTTTTGAAAGACGTCCAATCATGTGTAGTTATAGTTTAAAAGTTATTTTCGCTGATTTCGGCCACTGTTAACTATGACCTTTTCCCATCTTTCTGGCAACATATGGCTTCAGGGCCAAAAGAACTGCTCATCTTTTGAGGTAAAGAATGAATCATGCCAATTTCGGATAATCTGTTCTGAAGTAAAGCGTATTTCAGAGAGAGCATTCAACATCGATTGAAACAAATAGTAGTCGGACGTGACAAGGTCTGAACTACAAGGCGGGCAAAACTTCCCAACCACAATCTGTTATGCTACGGGTAAAAGATCTATCACTCTTCCCAATTTATATTAAAAACTAATTCTTCAAATCCATACAAATTGTTAACATTTTATTAACTCCCATTACAAATTTACTTGCACTTGTTTGATTTCTAATTAATATTGTCATCACAAATTGCTACTGATGACTCTTAACATGTCCCTTAACACAGTCTCAATTAATCTTTTAAACTTTAATCAAATAAGTAAGTAGATGAAATGATTTACAAAAAAAAAAAAAAAAAAAACAACCAAATCACTTTATTTCTACTTGCATCATTTCAAAAATCCATTCATGTATTAACAACATAATTACGACTACAATTTACATTTTATTTTATTTTAATTTTCGATTTGAGTACATTAGAGCCTTAAGCAAATTGCAAAAAACATTTACAAAATCGTTAGTTGCTGTTTATTATGTTCACTTCAAATAACAATAGAGTTTATGAAAAAAAATACGAAATATTTTAAAATAGTTGTTAAAATTAACCTTTAAAAGCAAAATCAGATAAAGGGACCTGGAGAACAAGATTGTTACAATAGTAAATCAATTACAAATGCTACAAAATAATATAAATTGAATGTAATCGTTATACAATGGGCCGGGAAAAAATATTGAAAAAAATCCTGGACGTAAAACTTTAAAAAAAGTGGTTATAAATTTGTATCTTCTAAACTACGGGTTTCATGATGTAGAAACGAGCACATAAGCTTTCTGAAAATAAAACATGTAACCACTATTTTAGAACACAAAGTGAGATACAATTGGTCAATTCACAAAGTCTCTTATCAGTCATATTGTCATAATGACCAAATATATCACCACTCGGCGGCTCGGCTTAACCGACTCTAAGGTATTCGGCATTGGTCTCTGCTGGTTCGTTACGATAACGCAATAAAGTAATATTATTTTAGGACATGTTTTGTTTGAAAAGCAATAAACACCATTGTGAAATATGACAATATGACATTATAAGAGACCTTGTGAATTGACCAATTGTTTCCTTAATGTATCTATCCTACTCTTTAAATGATATTTAAATTTCAATTTCAAAATTTTCGATTTTTACCTTGACTTTAATTTGTTTTTCGCAAATATCTTTCGTAATAGTTTTGAACAGTTGTTTATTAAACATTATTTTATATCTAATAATCTCCAAACTAAGACGTAAGAACTTTTTACCAAAATCTCAATTCACGTAATCCTAAACATTTTTAAATGAGTTTCAATTTTTTTATCGTAATTTTTCTCAAAGATTATTAAAAATATGTGTAATATTGATAAGGAACTAGCCACACAAATTATAAACTTTTGAATCGATATAAACGTGCAGCCTACTTCAGGCAGTGGTCGAAAATAGAGATTTTTTAAACAAAATTCTTAGTTGTTCTTAATTTATTGGGTATATATGACGTTTCTTTTGAACGCGCGTTTGTTTTTTCAGTATCTTATATGTCATTATGAAGAGTACATATCTGTCATTTGTTCTCACTTAGTTACTGAACATTATAATGTAAACAACAACGTTTTTTTTCTTCGAAAATGTGGAATTTTGTGCCAAAAAAAGCGTCATATGCGGGAAGTTTTGCTATCCTTTTTTAATTTGAAAAAAAAAATGGGGCCCTGAAGCACACCGATGTCTCACCTAAGCTTATGGTGAATGTGCTTCATCGGATTCGGAATACAATGATCGCCCAGGCCAGCCATAAAAGGCCAAGAATTGCAGACATTACTGCTTGAACGCTATAAAAGAAAATCAGTTTTGCACCGAATCATTACTAACAATGAAAAATGGATCTATTAGGGTAACCCGAAGCGTAAGAGATCGAATGTGAAGAACGGCCAACCAGCCGAATCAATACCAAAGCAACATATCCATGGCGTAAAGGTAATGCTCTTTATTTGGTGGAACCATAAGGTCCCTATTAATTATAAGGTGCTGAAATCTGGCCAGAACATAACAGCGAACCTGTACCGAACGCAACTGATTCGTTTTAAGCTAGCATAGACCGAAAAACGCCCAGAATATGCGACCAGATATGAAACCGTAATATTCCACCGTGACAACACTATTACACATGTTGCAATACCTGTTAACAACTATTTAGAAAGAAGTGGTTGGGAAGTTTTGCCTCACCCGCCTTATAGTCCAGACCTTGCCCCGTCCGACTATACGCTTCACTTCAGAACAGAGTATCCGAAATTGGCTTGATTCGTTCTTGGCCTCAAAAGATGAGCAGGTCTTTTGAATCGGAATATTTTTTTCTCCAAAGACCGAATCCCCCTTAAATTTAATCGATACCGAATCCCCTTTTAACTTCATCGAGACAGAATACCCTTTCAATTTCATCACGACCGAATCCCCTTCTTCAGCTGTTAAAATCAGAGATTAGTAATTTTATAATTTTAATTACACTGTGTGACAAAGTGATACTATATTTCCGGTAGATTTTATCGATTATAACAAGAATCTGTTTTTAAAATTTGCCAAACACTTCCAAAATCTTGAGTTACGGGTAAAAAACACTTATAAGCCTATTGAATATAAACTGATTTTAAGTTTGTCAGCCGATTTAGAAAGAAAAAACTAAAGTAAATCGAGTGGTAGATATTTAAGTAACCTTGAGAAATTTGTGTGTATTGTAAAGGGTTTTCCAACAAGAGGTGTTATTTTGAATCGCCCGGTATTTCGGTAGCTGTCACTTTTGAAGCTTTTATTCTTTGACATTTGACAAGTAGAAACTACGCCATAAATAAAAACAGAACGATACACGCATCAACAACGCATTTAAATTATTAAAATTCACTACAAAAGTGGTGAAAATCTTGCAGTCATAGTTCGCAAAACTAAAGAACTTTTGGGTCGTCGTGTAGCATCTTGTCGGAAAGCAATACAGAAATTGGTGGAAAAATTCGAGCTGTTTGGACAAGTTAGTGATGTGAAGAATAAGACCCGTGCACGTCGCTCAAGAACAACTGAGAATATTGCTGCTGTAGCCCAAGGTGGAATGTCCATTCCTCGTCTTTCTTTGGAATTAGGCAATTCACAAACGTCATTACACCGTATTTTGCATAAAAACTTGAGCCTTAAGGCTTATAATGTTCAGTTAACACAAGAACTCAAGCCGACCGATCATCAACAACGTCGTGTCTTTGCTGATTGGGTCCTTGTTATTATCTCTCGAAGAGGTGATCACAATTGGCCACCGAGATCTTGTGATTTAACACCTTGCGACCTCTTTCTTTGGGGACACGTGAAAGATAAAGTCTACGCCAACGTGAGGCTATCGAAGACATAGGGCAGCCACTTTTTGGTTATTGAAAATGGAAAATTTCATGAAATGGTTATGGTCCTGTAAGCGTGGTCGTGGTGGCCATTTGGCTGATGTTGTTTTTCATTATTAACTGCATACCTTTCTCTTTGTTATGAAATATACATCCGATCATTTATCTCAAAAAATACTTTTTTTTTTTTTGAATACCAAAATAACACCTCTTCATTGTGTTTTTATCACTGTGTTGCTTATAGAATATCGGTAATGGTAAGGGTGTTTTAGCGGTAATGGAAATAGACTAGACTATAGTGTACTGGACTATCAATCCAAGGATTGCAGGTTCATTTCCTGCCAGAGACTCTGGGTGTTTCTGCAGACAAGCAAAACGCTTTGCAATATGTGTGTGTTATTTTTTAAGATATTTCGATATTTTTTAATCGAAATTTTTCGTTTCGTGGCAGTATCAAATAATTACAAAATATTATAAAATAAGGACTTTGAATTCCTGCAATGGCACAATATTTTTAGAACTAAAAAAAATATCTTCAAAGTAGGAATTAAAGTTTTGGCATAAGTCTGGTTTTAAATTAGTTTTTAAACAGTACATCCTTCATCATTTCTTATATCTTCATCTTAAGAATTCATAATTTTTTTATAAAAAAAAAAAAAACTGAAAATTTGGGGCACACAACCAAAATCATAAAAAACCTTAGAAAAATCCTGTTACAATAAAATTTGTTATTCAAGCAGCACTGTATCTTAAAACAAGCAGCTTTTAAAGGTTAAACTTAATTATGCTGATTTTAATAATTCTATATTAGTGATTGAAATGCATAAAACAGAATTAAAAGAAATGAAGAGGAAGATGGAGATGGAGAAAATTTTTAAACAATAAAATTATAAGGATACAACTTTGCATTATTACGTTTCAATAAATTTAATGCAATAGAAAAATGCTTAATGAAATAGTAGTTAAAAAAAAATGGAAGAAAAATAAAATTGAAAAAAATACATTTAATAAAACTTCAATATCCATCATTGACTGACTGGCTGCTGATCCACTACAATACATACAAACAACAAGGATACAAGTAGAATTTTGTAGGGGGGAAGTGTGGTTGAAGTAGCAGTGATTATATGTATGTATGTATGTAGTATGAAGAATTAGTAGTACAACTACATCTACATACATATATTTATATGTATGTGTATGCGTGTATAACTGTGTGTATCTAGAATATTTAACAAACAAGAACAATATAAAAGTGCTTATTATAAAAATTCACGATTTGTTGAAAATGTATAAAATATGAGTACAGAGAAAAAAAATGTAGGGAAAACATCAACAGCAGTAGTAGTAGTATGTAAGTAGTAGAATAAAAAAAATAAAAAAAACTCAAATGGCTTTTTAAAAAATCATAATGGCAGCTAGTAACCAGAGTTGTAGATACAACTAGCTATGAAACAAAACAACCACCACCATCACTACTACCACCCCCTCCTCCTGTAATTTACAGCATTTCCTTACACACAGTCAAACAGCCAGTCACTCACTCACTCACTCTCCCACCCAAACCCTCATTTACATTTCCATCTACACATATATGTATGTGTAGTTACGTTCAGAGCACCGTGGTGTCCCATTAGCAGTCATCAAGTTCATCGTTGGTATGATGACTCTGATGATGTTGTTGATGCCACCCACCTACTAACTCCTACCCCTGCGTTACTAAATATCAAATGAAAGACCACTTAAATGAAAAAATATTACAAAAAAAAAAAAAAAAGAAATGTGAAAAATAAAGAAACAACGAACGAGGAACGTATTTCGCATTTCAAACTGCAACCCACAAAACATGAGTGTGTATTTTTTATATTCTCGTTTTTTTTTTTTTTTTTGCTTTCTACTCATACTTTTTTTCATTCTTAATTTCACAATCAACCACCACCCCATATTATTTTGGTCCATTGACGCTGAGGGCTTCTAGCGAACAATAATAGCAGCAACAAAATGGAAATAAAAAGCAGGCATACCTCCTGCATATAAAAGCTTTGAAAAAACCAGCTCCGGCTTTACATTTATGCTTACTCAGCATATTCCCTCTTTGCATTCACAATTTTTTTCAAATTTTTTTTATAATTTTTTTTTTTATTTGTTGCCATTATACTTATGGCTCTTATTTGAATATATAATATACATAGAAACAAACACATTCGTATAGAAAAAAAAATCACTCTATGCTTAATGTAAACACCCTCATACTCTTCGATTTTTATATATTTATTACAGAATTTCCCTAATGATATTGAGAGGAACCTACTCAATGATTTTATTGAAGATCTGATCTCTTTTAATTCTTTATTCTTGACAGTTATCCGAGCAGTGAACTCGTTATTGGCAATTTCGATGTCCACATCCTTTCTGGGCTTCTTCATCCGATCTTTACAACTTCGGAAGTATGTTAAGATATTCCTCGCGAAATTAGTGAATAATCAAACACATATCTCAGCAAAAATTGAACATACCTGTAAGCAGGATTTTAAGAGAGATAAGCTAAACTCCCCTTACAAACCTGTATTGTTTTATATTTTTCTCCAATATGGGCTGGTGCCTCAAATTGAGAACATATGGTGGAGGTGTGATGCAATTAGGAAAACAGAATAACTCATTCAGTTTTAATCAATTTTCTAGTGGATTAAGTAAGTTGCAAGTACATTTGATTGGGAACCTCTGCTTTAGTACACATGTATGTGTATAGCTTTAAATAAGTATGTGTATGTATAGGTAGCACTTGTGCTGTTATGGAGTGTGTGTGTGTTTATTATTATTTTGTATATCCCGTATCGGAATATACGCTTGCATTTGCACATATACAAATATATCCCTGCATCTATTAACCCTGCAGTTTTGCTGGTTAGTTATAAGCACTATACACAGGTACTTATGTCGTACATTCTTACCATGGTCATTGTAGGAAACTGACATAGAAATAGTTATGTGACTGGTTCTTCGGAGTTATGGTCGGGTTCGTGTTCCAACACTCCAAATTAAAGGGACCTGTCAATTGGCATTGAAAATAAACAAAAGGAAGTTGTTCTCTTTTGGATATTATAATATATTGATTCCTTTGGTTCCGAGGTGGGATAAAGGGCCACAACAATGTTTTTCCATTGTGATCTATGCTGTGCTATCAGTTTCACTTCGGCTCAGTGGAGTTTGCTTCTGTTACGATTTGTTTCCTCCAGGTGTTAGCAGGTCTGCTTCTTCTTCTACTGTCTTGGGGGTTCCATTCAATTGCCATCTTGGCTACGTTGTGTCGTTGGTGCGTCCGAGAACATGGCCAATTCATCACCATTTACGATTGAGGATCTGGATACGTATTGGTATTTCACCAGCTCTTTCTTAAAAATCTCTGGTTGAGATAAAATTTGGCCAAAATATCTTGAGCAATTTTCGCAACGAGCGATTAATGAATACCTACAAGGATTGCAAGGACTGAGATCGTAAAATTCTTAACACACGTTTTTCGTTAAAACTTTTAACCCAAGTATTTGTTGTTAATCTGATTAAAATGAGTGACCAGAAAAAAGTCCGAACTAAAATTATTAAATACATGTTTTCAACAACACCCAATTTGGTCCTACAAAAAGTTGGCCAAACAATCAAAGTTCTGCGGTCAAACTGATTTCAATGTCATTAAACAGTATTGGGATATCTTGTCCGTTGATAGAAAACCTGGTTCATGTAGAATGAATGGTCCACATGATGTTTCTAAAGACCATAAATAGAAAGCATTTACAAAAGATCTCCAAACACATCCGGTAGGATAGCAGTGCGGTTAGCTCAGTACTCGGAATATTTGGTTCAAAAAGTTAAAGTCAATGCAGGTTTAAAAACATACAAGGCTCAAGAAGTTCCTGACAGGGACTATGCTAAAAATTTACAGGCCAAAGACAGAGCACGAAAATTTATGTCAAGTTTTATAAAAAAAATATACCTGCTGCATAATGGATGACGAAACGTGTGTTCTGGCAAATTTTTCGCAGCAGGTCAATATTTTTATGTTGCTGATGCTCGAGGGAATGGTGTAGAAAAGTTATGGACCCAAAAGCACAACATTTTTGCAAAAAGTTCTTGGTATGGTAAGCAATATGAAGTTGCGGCAAAACAAGCCAAACATTTGTTACAATGGGCTCTATAAATACCGAAATTTACATCAAGGAATGTTTGCAAAAGAAGATGCTACCATTCATAAGACTTCTTAATGTGTCCACTTGTTTTTGGCCTGATTTAGCATCCTGTCACAATGGTAAACAAGGTCTTGAGTGGTAAAATAACAATAATGTGGTATTTGTACCAGGAGAGGCCAATCCTTCAAACTGCTAACGCCAGTGGAGAGATATTGAGATCTTGTTAAAAGAGAATTGAAGAGCACAAAAAAAGTGTCCAAAAGTGTGGTAGATTTTAAACGGAGATGGACTACGTGCAGGTATTCCGAAAAAGGTTCGAAAATTCATCACTAGTGATTAGAACTATAAAAATTATTTTTGTTTGCAAATTGTAATAATAATTTCAATCAAATAAAAAAAATCAAAACTTTAAGTTTAGTGGTTTAATTTTTATTAACATTTATGTATGTTAAGAGTTTTTCGATCACAGTCCTTAATAGCAACCGAATTTGTTGCCAATCGCATGAATTGTTTGCACACATAGAATTTTTCGGTTCTATCAACAGAAAGTCAGTTGATAAAGAAGAATTTCGGTTGAACCAACCAAACTTTTGTTACCCCTTCTAAAGTTTTGTTCCCACATCTGTAAAATTCGATTACAATGGTGGAATCATTCATTTGGCAACAAATTCAGTTGCTATCACGAATCTGTTTTCTCTGTGTAGCTGTATTGCTCCAAGATTGACAGCCATCCAACAGGACGGAACGTACGTTATATGAAAAGAGATGGAGCTTTTTCCTCAGATGAATTTAGGGCTACTTCCCTACTTTTTGCAGTGCTCCAATTGCTTGGTTTGCCTTTTTGATGCGATTTGCAATATCGTCTCGTGAGCCGCCCTTTATATTAAAACTTTTCGGTTTTGGGGGGAAATTTTTCACCCCTCTGTATCCGCGCCTGTACTTATCTAATGACAAGTTTCAACATTTTTACAAGTTTTTAAACAATATTATGGTAACTTTAATAATATGATTGCGATAACCATAATAAGCTAAAGTTACGAATCACATGAATGTATCGATCATATATATGATTGTAGTTAATAACTATGTTTGAGATACTATTTTTATGATGAAGAGAATCATAGAAGAACATGTTATGATATAATAATTCATCATGAACATGATTGCCATACACATAAACTTATTTACTATAATCATAAATATGATTGTGATAATCATGTGGATGGTACATTTAGCATTTTATGGTTAACGTAATCATATAAATAAAATAATTGCAGTGATCATAATATTATTAACAAAATTGTAAAAATGTTTAAATGGTTACAGAAAACATGTGCAACTATATTTTTTGCTCTGGGTGCACTATATAAGATTTGACACTCTCTGCATAACTTGTCATTATATAAGTACAGGCGCGGATCCAGAGGGTCGTTACATATCACCAATATCTTCAACATCTACATACACTAAATGGGTAACAAGAAAATTAAACAAATCTGAAATTAGAGCGTAGCTAACACATTTTTCAATGTGTCGCTAGTTTCAAGACCTGCAGGGCATGTAAGTATGTTTATTGTATTGTATATAAATTTGTATATTTGTAACTAAAACATTATAATTTTTATGCTTCAGTTTTTTTTCCAACTTTTTGCCTTATATTGCCTCCATTCCATGTTGTTAGCCACCATGTTGTTCTCGTTATACTTTTATATAAGGATATTTTTATTTTATTTTATTTTTTTATGCCAACCAGATTTAAGGTCCTGTTTGTATATAATTTTTCCACATTTTTAACGAAATGAAAGAAAAACACATTCTATTACTTTGACTTGTGTCAGTGTATTTGCATGTATTTATTTATGGTTTTGTATTGGTTTTCTTTTTGTTAAACAAACTACACTGAGACAAGTTTTGGAAAAAAAATTTATCTAAGAGAATTGATAAAATTTTAAAATTATTGGCCAAAGATAACTACTTTTTCTTTTATGTATAAAATAAGTAGCGTCTCACAATCATGCTAGGTCACTTTTTAAGGATATCAAGAATATTAAAAAAAAAACTAAGAAGAATATTACAATATTTAATAAAGATTTCAGTCAATGGAAGCTTAGGCAATATTCAACTATCCATCCAACTAACTAACTAAGGACTGAGATCGAACACACGTTTTTCATTAAAACTTTTAAACCAAGTATTTTTAGATTTTTTTTTTTTTTTTGATCAAGGTAACTTTGTAAATCATGTTTGTTACTATGTTTAATGTCAATTATGTTCATTTGTTGTTAATACGATTAAAATGAGTGACGAAAAAAAGTGGGTACTAAAATTATTAAATATTTTCAACAAAACCCAACTTTGTCCTACAAAAAGATGGCCAAACAATCAAAGGTCTGCCTCAAACTGACTCCACATGATGTTTTTAAAGCCAATAAATAAAAAGCAGATTCAAAAGAGCTCCCAACATATCTGGTAGGAAATCAGTCCGGATAGCTCAGTACTCGGACTATTTGGTACGAAAATTTAAATCCAATGCAGGTTTAAAAACATACAAGGCTCAAAAAGGTTCCTGTCGGGAACTTTTTGAGCTAAAACTTAAGAGGCAAAAACCAGAGCACGGAAATTGAAGTCAAATTTTATACAAAAAATATACCTGCTGCATAAAGGATGACGAAACGTACGTACGGACAATTTTTAATATTTTTATGTTGCTGATGCTGGTGGGAATGTTGTAGAAAAGTTTAGAACCCAAAAGCAGAAAATGTTCCCAAAAAGTTCTTGGCATGGCAAGCAATATGCAGTTGGGGCAAAAGAAGCCAAACATTTGTTACAAAGGGCTCTATTCCATTCATAAGACTTTTTAATGTATCCACTTTTTTGGCCTGATTTGGCATCCTGTCACTAGGTATTGAGCAAGGTACTGAGTGGTACAAGAACAATAATGTGGTAT
Organism: Calliphora vomitoria; assembly: GCA_942486065.2. NCBI lineage: Eukaryota > Metazoa > Arthropoda > Insecta > Diptera > Calliphoridae > Calliphora > Calliphora vomitoria. Next base: position 56,522,740 of record OW818031.2, on the reverse strand, counting down.
TTGTACCAAAAGAGGCAAATCCTCCAAACTGCCTGGAGATAAGGCCAGTATAGAGATATTGGACTCTTGTTAAAAGGGAATTGAAGAGCACGAAAGCTGGACTCCGAGTTTTTAAACTCTGATGGATAAATTCGACAAATTAAATATTCTGTGGATACTATGACTAAATGCAGCCCATTCATGAGACAATGATAATCAACACTAACACTTTCATGTCTGTCGAATAGGAAATAATTTTCTGGGAATTCCCGGGAATATTTTTTTAGAAATTTTCCAGAAAATTTTGTCTGAAAATTTTGGATTTTTTTTTATAAAGTTTCCTCTTAAATTTACAGTATTTTGTCTGCCCAGATAAAATAATCATTGTGATTTCTTGCCAATCTAATGATATAACTTAATTTCTGTCACATCAACTAAAATTTTTACACTGAATCATTTGATTAGCAATAAATGGGTAACAAAAACTTAAAAATGATTAGAAACATATAATGATATACATTATTGAATTTTAACCGATTACTTAAAAGATTTTATTCGTATTTGGCTTTAATTAATAAAAACAAGTAAGAGAGCTATATTCGGCTGTGCCGAATCTTATATACCCTTCACCAAATTATATATAAAATTTATAAAATTTTTTTTTTTTAATTTTTAAAATTTTTTTTTTTTTTTGAAATTGTCTTTTAAAAGTTTTTCCCAATATATTTAAAATTTTTTTTGTAATTTAAAAATAAATTTTTTTTTAATTTATGACAAAAAAATGTTTTTTGTGAAAAAAATTCGGGTTAAAAATTATTTTTCGAGATATACATCAAAAATAGGCCAAAAATAGAGGTTGTCTCGGATTTTTGCTCGTACCTCCATTATTTATTGACGGATTTTGCTGATTTTAAATAGGAAACTTTTCGAAAGCATGTCTGACAGAATTATTAAAGATTTGGATCCCTAAGATATCTGGGGTCTTCAGAAAATTGATTTCAACAGTCAGACGGACAGACAGACAAACGGACATGGCATAATCGACTCCGCTATCTATAAGGAACCAGAATATATACTTTATAGAGTCGAAAAATTATATTGTGGAAATTACAAACGGAATGACAAATTTATATATACCCTTCTCACGAAGGTGGAGGGTATAGAATGCCCTGGAATTCCAGGGAATGAACAGATTTTTTTCAATATTTCCCGGAAATGGCAAAGGTGCGGGAAATTGGGAACCCTATATTCGCTATTATGAAAAGCCACCAACAAACCTTTTAAAAATCATAAAGATAAACAGTTTATTCTGTATTCTCTTGGTTTATCTTAGTATTCAAAACCTTTAAAAATTATATAGTTCCAATCTTCAATTTCTCTAACTGTAGTTTGTTAATATATATTTATTTTCTATTTAGTTTCTTTTATAAAATTCATGTACATGATTTTCCCCCAATTTGTATGGATTTCTTTTAACCATATTTTTTTTTTTTCTCAGATTCTTGTGCCATAAAACAATTTCTTTTTCTTCATTTGCACTCATCGGCTTTTAATTTTATTCTATAATTTTTTTTTTTTTTTTCTTACTTTATTTTTCATTATTTTTCTCCATTTTTTGCGCATTTTCGTGACTTTTATGCATTATTCCTTTTGCCGTAGGACCAGCATGGACAAAAAAGTTTTATTTTCAAAAGAAAACAATATAAAAAAAACAAGAACACGAACACGAGAAAAGAAATGAAAAGTATCGCTGCCTTCTACGAATTGCTAATGAGATCTACTCAAACTAAACAAGCCATGGCTAAAGAAGCTTCTTTTTTTGTTGTTGTTGTATTGTATTTAGTTGTTGCTGTTGTCATTTCGTTTTGCTTTCTTTTTAATTTCTATTTATTTTCCAATTCGACTATAAAATTATGTCCTTTTAGAGCTGCAAAGAACGTTGCGACCTGCTTGTCCACAACAACAGCAGAAACAGCAGCAGCACCATTAACTTTCACCCATTCCCCCTCTCATCCCACCCATTCCTACTCCTTAATGTGGCGTTAAACTCCAAGTGGCTGACATGTCCTTCTTTGCTGAAGCGCAACTAATGCCTGACAACTACAAAAACAAACATTACACACCAGTGTCAAAAGAAGCCATGAGTAAAACCAGAGAACAGAGAGAAGCTATTTTGTTTAAGAAAGTGAGTGAGTGTCCTTATGGTTTTTTTCCATTTTTTCTTTCTTTTTTTTTTTTTTTTTTTGCTTGTGTGTGTTTGATGTTTTGCGTTTGTGTTAAATTAGAAAAATGTAAATTTATTTTAATTAAGATAAATAAGTAACAAAATGTTTTTATGAAAATTACATTAACGAACGACGATGATGTTACTTGTGACTCGTCCTGTTCCTCCTGTTCGTATGTCTTTCGCCCCGCTTCTTCAAACACTTTTCAATACTATTACAATTTTTACAAGAGGACACTACACTGACGTGTGGATGATTCTCCAACAAGTTTTTCCTTATTTTTTTTTCTCCATCTTCTAACTTTATTTCACATTTTTTTTTTTAATTAAGAATGAGAAGGGAATGTTAAATTATGCGGCACTGTGGTGACTTTTGAAACATATGACAAGTAACATCGGTAAAATATTCATGTAGGAGAAGTATATATTTCAAAATATCGCATATACGATCGATCGTAACAAATTGTAGTCGGGCGGTGCAAGGTCTGGACTATAAAGCAGATGTGGCGAAACTTTCCAACCACTTCATTCTATCTAGTTTTTAACAGGTATTGCAACATATCGTCGAGCTTTACATGATGGAATATTACGGTTTCATATCTGGTCGCATATTCTGGGCATTTTTCGGCCAATAATCGCTTCAAATAAAGCAGTTGTGTTCGGTACAGGTTCCCAGTGATGGTCTGATCTGGACTTCAACAGCTCATAATAGATATTATCTTTATGGTCCCTCAAATACAGAGCATTATCTTAGCGCCTTTATATTTAGCTTTGCTGTCGATTCGGCTAGTTGGCCGAGCTTCACGTACGATATCTTACGCTTCGGGTTATCGTAATGGATCCATTTTTCATCGCAAGTAATGATATGGTGGAAAAAGGATTCAAACATCATTTCTAACGTTCAAAAAAGTCTTTCAAAGTCTCTCGACTTCAATTCGAATAGTACCGAATTTTCCTGCTGTTCGCAAACGGTTTGAAATTGCTGCTTGTGTAGCTCCCAATGATTTTACAAGCTCTTGTTGACAACAATAATCAGGGAGTAATGTCTCCAATTCTTGGTCTTTAAACTGCCTTACCTGGCCTGGGCGAGGTTTGTCTTCCATGTTTGTCTTCCATGTCAAGATCACCACTTCTGAACGGAACAAACCATATCTTGCACGTTGAAACCGATGGAGCATATTTACCATAAGCTTTGCTGAGCAATCGGTGTGCTACAGCGGCACTTTTTTTAATTCGATTCGTTGGTTGGTCTTGGTCTTGCATTAGCCATATTTGGAAAACATACACAATTTTCCATTCCATATCTCTCTATATAATTTCTGAAAGTTTATTGATATTTCAAATTTGAAGCCTGTTCCAAGTTTGACCATTAGTGTATTCATTATTTTTCATTAGCCACCACTGTGCTCCAACAATCGAACAGGATTACAAATACAACATGGAAATTATGAGTAAAACTTTTTTCTGTATTGGAATAATGGCTAGAAAAAATCCAGTACTTGTATATATTTATACTCACACAATACAATAATAGCTGTATGTATGTAAAAAAAGTGTATTTGTATGAATATATAAAACTTTATCATTGAATTTTCATCGATTATTTTAACAACATTTATGTTTTTTTTTTTTTCATTTTAATTTAAAAACTTTTAATTAACAACCTTAATTCTGGTATTTTATTGTTGATTTAAGCAGACTTTTCAAACATGCCTTTTGTATATTTTTGCATACACTGGCCAAGAGCATTTCATAGGAGTAGGTACAATAAGGAAGCCTTAGAGTGGTCAATTCATGTGAAATTATAAGGGCTCGCGTGAATAAATGAACTACGAACTTCTTCTGAAAAGAATATATTTATAGCTAGACTAAAGAATATAATGGTGCTCTGTTTATGAACTAAGGCTTGTTTTATTGTTACTTAATGTCTTAAAAAGTATTTAGTATTATTGATTACTCTCAAAATAACACACGTTTTACAACTGTAATACAATGCTAAGTGCGAACTCCAAAGGGTTTTCATACGATACCAGTTTTGTATATACTTATTAAATGAGGAAACACTTTGTTAGATCAGTTCTGTAAGTTTGGGGCTTGTTAATTGACCTGTACATTATTTTTTTAATAGTACTTCGATTATACTTTATTTGTTCTTAAATTCTGATCCTGGTCTTTAACTTTTAGATAATCAGATTTCATATGTTTCTGATTATGACCTGATTTTCAGTACGAGATTTTGTTTCAAATAAGTTATATGTCATTTTGAAAGGTACATATCTGACATTTATTCTCACATAGTGTAAACAATAAAGCATATATAAATACACATAGATCGGAAACTCTCCTATCAAAGACCTAACTCAGTTGTCAAAAACCTAAGTGGTGAGAATGTATTAGTAAAAGAAACTACGTGAAAGCAAAAACAATACTCATATGTCTAACATTTTTGATTAATTTTTTTGTTTGAGTTTGTTTCTAGTTTCCGCTCTATGTATATTTTCACTATGCAATACAATTTCTTTTGCTTCATAAAAGTAGAATTTTGCGCCAACAGAGCGTCATATGAGGGAAGTTTTGCTTTACTTCTTTAATTTGAAGCACACCGATTGAATGTGTTCCATCGGTTTCAACGTGCAACAGATGGTTTGTTCGGTTCAGAAGTGGTAATTTTGACACGAAAGATAAAGATCGCCTAGGCCAGCAGTTTGAAGACCAAGAATTGGAGGCATTACTCCATGAAGATTGTTGTCAAACTCAACAAGAGCTTGCAAAATCATGGGAAGCTACTCAAGCAGCAATTTCAAAACGTTGGTTACCATACGAAATGAAGCGGAGAGACTTTGAAGGATGATTTTGCATATCTAAAATGATGATTGAACGCTATGAAAGAAAATCATTTTTTCACCGAATCATTATTTGCGATGAAAAATGGATTCATTACTATAACTTGGAGCGTAAGAGATCGTTCGTGAAGCCCAACCAGCCGAATCGACAGAAAAGCCAAATATCCATGGAGCTAAGGATATGCTCTGTATTTGATGGAAGCAAGAGGGTCCTATCTATTATGAGGTCCTGGCAAGACCATCACATGAAACCTGTACCGAACGCAACTGATTCGTTTGAAGCGAGCATTGGAAAAAAAAAGACAAAATATGCTGCCAGACATGAAACCGTTATATTTCATCATGATAATGCTCGACCAGAAAGAAGTGGATGGGAAGTTTTATATCTCCCGCCTTATTTTTCAGAACTTTCCCCGTTCGACTACTATTTATTTCGATCGATGCAGAACGCTCTCTCTGGCATACGCTTCACTTCAGAACTGAGTATCCGAAATTGATTTGATTCATTCTTGCCCTCAAAAGATATGTTCTTGCCCATATGTTTCCAGAAAGATGGGAAAAGGTCATAGCTAGGAGCTCCCAAACAATACAGAATATGACAAAGAGACAATATCGTTCTCTTTGTCATATTCTGAATTGTTGTAAATCCGATGGTACCAATCATGAGTTGTGGCTAAGCTTGATATGTTCCTATCAAAATTTATGGATATTTGCAATAACTCCTGTAACCATTCGAGGTATAAAAAGAGTGAAGCAGTTCATCCGCGATCGTAGTACACAGATTTGAATTCAATAGAAAATAAAGTTGTTTCTAAAGATTGTTGTTTTTAATCATAAACATAAACATCGATAGAATGTAGTTCATGGATTTGCTTTAACATACGCACTATTTGGTCGAAGTTTTCCATGATCATGTCTAGAAGTATGATCCAATGATGGCACCCCAAAATCTGCACAAAACAGTGATACATTGTGGATACATATGTTTTTCTCTGAATCCCAAATGCTACAATTTAGACGATAAACAGACCATCAAGATGAAAATGTGTTTCATCTCTAAGGATCCGATACTTCAATCGCTCTTTTTTTGATTTGGAACGACCAACGTGAACTAACACTTCATGCAAAACAAAATACGCAAAGCAATGAAACCAACACACATCCAAACATATGTTTTGTTGCTTTTTTCTCAAAGCATGCAATACATTGTCTTTTTTTTAAGAAATTTTCAGAGGTTGTCGCGGATTTTTGCTCATATCTCCGTTATTTATGGACGGATTTAGCTGATTTTATATAGGAAACTTCTCGAAAGCATGTCTGACAGAAATATTGAAGATTTGGATCCCGAAGATATCTGGGGTCTTCAGAAAATTGATTTCAACAGACATACTAATTTTAAAATATAAAATAACTGGAGTTAATATTCCTATTTTAGTTTTTTAACAAGTGTATTCTCTTCGATCTGATGTTGAAGACAATCACAATATGGACATCAAAATATGTGTAACCAAAAATTTCTAATAAAATTCGAATTCAATTAAATTTCGAAAAACGAAAAAACCTGTTTTGGTGATTATATAATTTAGGATTTATAACGTCTAAATTTAAATTAAATATTTTTTTATTTTAGTTGGAAACATTCACATCTTCTTTGGGCCATCCTAACCGACCCTGATTCACTTTCTGAATCGATCAAAGATGATTTTTATTATATATTTTCTTCATGTTTCACGAGATTCCTTTGATTTTTGAATAATTTCAAACTACTGACAAATCAACTCACCCACCTTCTTAACATACATGTACTCTCTTCCATTCATCTATTCATGCATCCATCTATTCCACTCAAGTATTTGCAGTTGCGTTTTCACTCCGTTCACTTATGTTTTTTTTTTTGTACTTCTCTACTTAACTATTGAAAATGCATTTTAGTTTGTAAAAAAAAATATGGAAAAGATACAAGTTAAGTTTGTAGTATTATTATTGTTATTCGCTCGTAGGTACTATGATGATTGTGATTGTATATTCATTTTATGGCATGCATATTTTTAAGTGTGTAAGTATTATCGTTGCATATGATTATGATTTGCATATGATTTACTTAAAATCCATCCATCCAGCCCTCAATTTTTTTCTATTTTACATTTACGTAATGTAATGTATTTGCAAAAAAATACTCTTAAATGTAAGTATGAATTTATGGATGTATGTATGTATTACTTAGTATTAAACATTGGATTGAGTACACATTTAGTATGCGAAGAATAATAATAATCTTTGCAATTGTGTTTGTGTATAATGTGCACTTAGACAATACTGAATATTTTTTGTATGAATATGTGTGTGTCAGTCTGTCTGTCTGTTTAAGTGTGTACTTTGAAAAACGTAATTGCATTTTTAATGCATTCTCATATTGCAATATTTATTGTTTTAGTCAATGATTTTTTTTTCTATTCTTTTTTTCGTTCACATTTTTTACCCTACATCATCACATTTGTAACAAGTTTTTACTTGAATGTGGTACTTACAGACTCTGACTCATCAATCTATGTTTTATTTATCATACCATTCGAATTTATTGAAGAACAAGGTGCAGTTAATGAGTCAGTTTATTAATTTAACGGATTATTTATACCAAACATTAAGGAAACTCAACTTTAAGATTGTCGACCTGAATAATATTTATCAAAACGTAGCCACCAAAAACTTGGCAATGACTTGCAATTACTGAATAACATAATTTTCGGCAACTACATACCGTGTGTATTACTTAGAAGTAGTCGTGTAATGACATATATTTTACGCTGCTGCTTATTTGCTAGATATTTGCATGAGGAATAGGATGGCCCTAATTTTTTTAATTCTAGATGCTTCCAAGATTTAAATCTGTTTTTCGTCTTTTAAAAACAAAATGCTCCAAATTTGAGCAAAATCTAGAACTGAATTTTTTTAAAAGCGGTTTGTCGGTTAACCGAACCAGTTTTATCGAACACGGTTAACATTGAACAGTAATTATTTTAGAAATCAACAATACTCAAAGAATTACACTTGCTAGAAATAAGGACGAAAGGAAAAATTTCCATCAATTTCAACAATATTTGCTACACATGTTTTTCATATTATTATTAAGACATGTTAATAATTACAATTCATTAACAATTTGAATTTGTACTTAGTCTATTTAAAAATGTTTTCTACAAATTTCTTCCACTCTTCTCTCTCTCTCGCTATGTATCGTAACTGGTTGTAGGATATTCTAGTCTCTTTAGCTACAGTATTTCTCCATGATGTTTTTGGTCGACCAACGCTTCGAAGTCCCTGAGGGTTCCACTCAAGTTCTGCATGTGGGATCTCATACAATTCTTTTCTTAGAGTTTGACCCATCCAACTATATTTACGCTTCTTTATTTCATTTTCAAACTTTCGTTGGTTAGTCCTTAATAGCAAAATGTCGTTCGTTATTCTTTGAGGTCACCATATTCATAAAATAAATTTTGAACTATTTCCCTATGGCCATACAAAATTTATAGTTCTCCAGAATTTCGAAATTTTCTTTAGTTGGGTTTTTTATATGAGTTAAAAATTAATATTTTTTAATAGATGGATACAAAATACCTAAAGTAAAACTGTAAATAACTTTAGAATTGTTAGTCGGATTTTATCGTTTTGGGAAATAAAAGTGATCACAGCTTTTCGCTCTTTTGGCTCTAGCGCCTCTAGTTTTCGAGAAAATTTTACATTTATGTTTTCAGTCAAAAAATTGATTTTTGGTTGTTAATAAAGGTGATCACAGATTTTTGTTCTTTGGGAACAAGATGTTTGTCGTTTTGGCCCTTGCGCATCGCATCTTATTTCCCAGAAAAATGGACTTTTATATTTTGACTCAAAAAATCGATTTTCGGTGGCTAATTAAGGTCATCACAGATTTCTGTTCATTTGGCTCTAGCGCCTGTTCACAGATTTTCGTGCTTTTGACTCTAATAAAAATTGCCTTTTATGTTTTCCTCGATATTTTGGTAAGAAATAAAAGTGGTCACAGCTTTTTGTTCTTTTATATCACAGATTTTCGTCCTTTTGGATCTAGCGCCTCTAGTTTCCGAGAAAAATGGATGTTTATATTTTCACTCAAAAAATTTATTTTTGGTGGGGAATTAAGGCGATCACATGGTTCCATTAAGAACAATATATAGAATTCATGAAGTTGGAATTTAGAGATATATTTGAAAAAAAAACATTTTTTTCTTGTATGTCTTTAGTTTCATATATTATCATATCGTCCTCCGACTCATTAAGACAAAATTTATCATAGTACATTCTAGAAAAAAGTTCATTTCCAAATTCCTTAGTTTCAATTTTTGTGCTTTACTTCTAAAAAACTATTGCTAGAAGTTAATGTTCATGAGTTAAGAAATAAAATGTGTGTGCTTAAAACTATATAAAGTGCGTAAAAAAAGAAATTTCGGTTAATCGACACAAACGGATTATTATTTGATATTTGAAAATCAGCAATTTTAAATTATTAGAACAGTTAACCGACCAAAATTAATCGATTAACCTATTAACGGTTACTCTTTTAAATATATTTAAAGTGTTAAAAATTAAAAGTTATTAAAATTAATATTTAATTTGTATTATTATTTATTATTGTTATTAAATTATTTTATTTAATAATATTGAATTACAAATGTCACTTCCTTGTATATAGTATTTCCTTGATTTTTTTTTTTGTTTTGCTAACGAAAATGGCTGGAAAATTTTGCTTCTTTATCAACTTAAGCGCATTTCTTATAGCTTTCTCTGGATATTGTTCTCCATAATTAGTGAATCGAAAGTAAAACAAATATATGTTTACATAACTTACCCATTAAAGGGCTTTTCAACTTTAAGTGCATCAGCTTTAAGTGAGCTAAAGGCTAGTTTAATACTTATCGAGATGAAGTAAGTTGTTATAATAAAATAGCTCATATATGCACAATTTTGTAGTTATGTTGCTCCTTACTCTCTTCAATGTTTGTTTATTTCTGCATCATCTTTGTGTGAGTCAAATGTTAGATGAATCCTTATCGAAAGAAGTCAGATGTTTTAAAAAACAAATAGTTCATCTCTTTCAGTCTTAAGCTATTTCAGTAGTCAGTTGTAAATGAGTTAGCAATAAGTCAAGTTGATTTTGACTTAGCTTATAAAAGTCCCACAGGGAGTATACAGTATATTGATTGTATACAAATTCACAAACACTTGGCATCGGTATTAGTTTAGATTATATAAGGTTGCCACAATTACCCTTTTTATCTTCTTTCGATCCCTTCTAAGTGGATATATACGGGGAGAAAGGAACCTACAATACAAATTGCATATCTCGAGCTTCAGACGTTTAGGCTTTGCAATAATAGATCAATCAGTCACTCAGTAACGGTACTCTTTTATATATATCATGAATTCCATAAGACATCACACACAAATTCACATGAGTCTTCCACACCCTTTAGAGTCATTTCCACATTTCCATATTTATATTTGAAGCTGATGTTGGATTTGATTGATTTATTATGAATTTAAAAGATTAACGGAGATTTTTTAATCATAATCGTGATTAAATACAATCCCTAATTCACACCATGCACTTCAACAACACAAAAATAGTGGCTATCATTGTGATTTTCGGTTTTAAACTGTACACTATACACTTAACATAATATTTGGAAACCACGGCTTACTCAGGGCCTTAACCTCCATCCTAAAGTAATTGAAATATGTGTATCTCACTAAGACTTTTATAGGTTTTCTAAACTTTTTGACTGTATACTCACCACAAATGTAACAAAACACATTTCGGTCATAGCGACAACTTTTTCACGATTAGAACATAATGCTAAAATCAATTTATTAATAGAAATGTACATATACGATTACGAAACGGGCACAGGAATTTACTTATGACAGCCAATATTGAAAAATTAAGGTATTTCCAATGCTACATTATCCTATTGTAGCTAACGTATGGAAAATTGGTCCCATTGTAGTAAGCATATGAATGGGTTTTCCAACAAGAGGTGTTATTTTGAATCACGCGGTATTTCGGTAGCTGTCACTTTTGAAGCTTTTATTCTTTGACATTTGACAAGTAGAAACTACGCCATTACTAACAAGTAAAAGAGATATATTCGTCTGAGCCGAATCTTATATACCCTTCACCAAACTATACTTCAAAATAAAAATTTTAAATATTTTTAGGCAAACAAAATTAATTTTTTTTCCAGTTGTTTTTTTTTTTAATTTTTTGAAAAATTTTTTTTTTCGATTTTTTTTTTTTTTAATTTTTTTTAAATTTAAAAAACTTTTTTTTTAAATTTAAAATTTTTTTTTTTTTTAATATTTAGCCAAAAAAACTTTTGTTGAAAAAAAATTCGGGTTCAAAATTTTTTCCCGATTTTGACCCATTGTAGGTCCAACTTCTATGGTCTTATATACGTCGTTGCAAAGGTCTTTGAAATATCTATCATTAGATATCCATATTGTCTATATTAATGACTTAGTAATCCAGATATAGGTAAAAAAATAGGTAAAAAATCGAGGTGGTCCTGGTTTTTTCCTTATATCTCAGCCATTTGTGGATCGATTTTGCTGATTTTAAATAGCAAACTTCTCGAAAGCATGTCTGACAGAATTATTCAAGATTTGGATCCCGAAGATATCTGGGGTCTTCACAAAATTGATTTCAACAGACAGACAGACGGACAGACAGACAGACAGACAGGCAGGCAGACAGACAGACAGACAGACAGACAGACAGACAGACAGACAGACAGACAGACAGACAGACAGACAGACAGACAGACAGACAGACAGACAGACAGACAGACAGACAGACAGACAGACAGACAGACAGACAGACAGACAGACAGACAGACAGACAGACAGACAGACAGACAGACAGACAGACAGACAGACAGACAGACAGACAGACAGACAGACAGACAGACAGACAGACAGACAGACATGGCTAAATCGACTCCGCTATCTATAAGGATCCAGAATATATATACTTTATATGGTCGGAAAATTATATTGTAGAAATTACAAACGGAATGACAAATTTATATATACCCTTCTCACGAAGGTGAAGGGTATAAAAATGGAACGATACACGCTTCAACAATGCATTGAAATTATTAAAATTCACTACGAAAATGGTGAAAATCTTGCAGTCACAGTTCGCAAAACTAAAGCATTTTTGCTCGTTCGGACCGCAATACAGAAATTGGTGGAAAAACTCGATCTGTTGGGACTAGTTAGTGATGTGAAGAATAAAACCTGTGCACGTCGCTCAAGAACAAGTGAGAATATTGCTGATGTAGCCCAAAGTATTGAAGAAATGTCAGGTTTGTCCATTCCTCATCGTTCTTTGGAATTGGGCATTCCACAAACGTCATTACACCGTATTTTTGTCGGAGTTTGATGATATTGATCTGGACAACAAGACGTCGCTACGTGCCACACAAGCAACGAAACCACGGCTCTTTTACGGGAAATGTTTCCGGACCGTCTTATCTCTCGAATAGATTATCACCGATCTCTTGTAATTGAACACCTTGCGACTTCTTCCTGTGGGGCCACGTAAAAAATAAAGTCTATGCCAAAAGCACAGCGTCGATTCAAGACCTCAAAGATAGAATTCGTGAGGCTATCGAGGACATAGGGCAGCCACTTTGCGATTTGGTTATGGAAAATTTCATGAAAAGGATATGGTCCTGTAAGCGTGGTCGTCGTGGCAATTTGGCTGATGTTGTTTTTCATTATTAACGGCATACCTTCCTCTTTATTATGAAATAAACATCCTATCATTTATCTCAAAGAATGCTTTGAATACCAAAATAACACCTCTTGTTGGAAATCCCTGTAGTAGTCGGATTATATATTTGTAACTAAGACGTTAGTTATCTGAGAATGTCTCAACTACTAAGAATTGGCTCTTTGCAGCTGGTATCTGGTTGGGTTTAGGACTAGGAGATGTCTCTAAGACGGACAATTTAAGCTCATTTGAATTTGCATGTTAAAATAACAAGTAATGTAGCATCTAGTCAAATAAACTACTGTTAAGCCAATAGGTAACTGATGCTTTGTAAGCGTTAACTGAATCTCTTGCGTTGCAATCTATGTTGATCAAACCAGTACTGCTGGGAACATATGAAACCTTATTTACAAAATTACATACATTAAATAAAATTATATTTAACTATTTAAAATTCAACCACTTTAAATCATATTTTCATAAAACGGAAATGCAACCAGATCAAAAATTGATACATTCAAATAAATTGACATAATCCTGTCAAGACCAAAAAAAACAAACCAGTTTTTTAATAATTTCTAGGAATTTTTCACAAAAAATTATAAATTGAATAGCAAACATGTGTGTTGTGCTGCTGCAATTGAATTGTTTTAACATCTGTAGTCTAAAATAATAAAAAAAAACATCCTACAATTTCAAATGATATTTATTTTTAGAAAAAAAAAAATCAGGTAAAAATTCCGTTAAAAATTCATCCACATTTTTTAATGAGAAACAAAGAATTTAATGCATTTAAATGGGAAATAATGTACCAAAAATTCAAATTCTAAAAAATTGGAATATTTGTAGCACTTTTTCCCAGTTTTTTTTTTTTTAATATTTCTTTGTACAAAAAAGGGGTAACTTGTTTATGGGATTTTAAATAGAACAACAGAAAATAGTCAAGCAGGAAAAGACGTACACATTCAAATTTGACATACAACTACTGGAAAGATGTCCTGTGTAACACATACAACAACATACAGGCGCATATGTAAATTATTTATTTTTTTTCTATTTTCATAATTCTAAAGGATGCTGCTTGGGTTTTTTTTTTTTGTTTAACTGGGTTGCTGACAAAAAACTACAAATAGTTATAGAAAAAGCTGTATTTTTGTGAAATTAAAAAGGAGAAGAAAAGGGTTACACCGATCACCTTTATAAAGTATTATATTTTTGACAAAAAGGATATGTAAGGATATGACAACTGTGTTTTTTTTTACTGAATGAATGAACAAATGAATGTTTTTGTATTAATGAATGAAATGTCAATGCTTTCTTTTATTTGTCTACCTATAACTTACACACAAAGTGCTGCACTTAAAACACGTTAGAAAGAAATATGTCAGAATGAAATTTTTAAAAAGTGTTTAGATTTTTTAATTATTCAAAAATCTAATCTTTCTCTAAGAAATTCCCACGTTTATGATTTTGTGAATTTGTATGAAACTTATGCATGCTGTATGTTTTCAATTTGGCTGTATACCTTTATACAATGTCACACTTTTATTTCATTTAATATATTCGTTCGTTCGTTCGTTTTTACTTCTTCAATTTCCTTTTCTTATGCTAATTATTTAATTGTATTTCTTCTTGCTTTAATCGAAATAAAGAAAATTTTAAAAGTGTATTTCATTTCTTTTGTTAGTTGAATAATTTTGGAAATGTAAACAGGTTCTTCTTAAGGGGACTAGCAAAGTCATTGTATAATAAAGTAAAATCCAAATTTTTAATTAGATTAAATTTTATTTTTAAGTGCTTTCTCAGCAAGACTACAAACAGCATGTCCTGTATGAGAGTTTGAGAAATAAGTTTTCAACAATATATTGAAAATATCCGTGCAGGGGTTAATTACTATTGACTATACTTTAATAAATAAACTTGAAGTTTTCAATTCAATTAGAAAAATGTTTTTTTTTAACAGCCTGGCCCACGATGTCGAAAGAAAACTTAGGCGAACGAAAGTCAGTCACTCACTTTCATTCGAAACAATGGCCCACTATCTTACGACTTATCGTTCGCTTTGCTTTACGTTTCAAACGTAATCCAAATATAATTGAGAAATAATCGACAATATATTGAAAACCATTATTTGACACAAAATAAAATAATTGAGCAGTGGTGTAGTGGATACAGCCCTTGACTAGCAACCGGAAGGTTGTGGGATCAACTCGTGGCTGCGACTTATTTTTTTCTTTATTTTTTTTATATTTTTTATTATTGTAAATACATAATTCTATAAATAACTCTCCTAAGGAATATAAAAGATTACTTTTGGGACATCTCGAACAAAAATAAGTAGACTTTTCGTCAAATTCTACTTATTTTTCTACCACAAACCAGTATATATGAGTGAAAATATATGTAATTATGTTATATTATGCACAAATGTATAGTAATAAATAAGTACGCATCCGTTTTGTACTAGATTCTTACACAGACGACAATAAATAAAAAGTGAATGAATTTGACATTTTAGTTCGTACAAATATTAGAAAATGTAAATAGTGAGCCTCAAATTTTGTATTGAGTTGCTTACGTTATCGTTCGTATTTGTTTTCTTTCGAATAAGATTATTAATGAGCCCCAAAACAGCTGTTTGTCGTTTGAAACGACAAAGTTCGACATAGTGGGCCAGGCTGTAAATATATTTTATTCGTTCTAGTTTGGAAAGCATGTTGAAGTTTTTAATTTCACCGCCGTTCAGTAAAATAAGAATTAAGAAAACTGAAAATGTTCAGAGACATTTTCCTTGGCGATCATAATAAGTGCTTTACATTTAGCACAGAGAGTGCCCGTTTTCAATTCATTCTCTAGCTAATTAAAAATGTTTATATAAGTGGGAACTCATATAACTCTGAGTTCCATACGCTTGCTTTATCAAGTACATGAAAGCTTAAGGTGGTTGATAGCAGTGCCATTAATCTGAATGCCAGTTAATGGTTGAAGTAGATCATTCGCGAATTGTTAACCTCTGACTTCACGACACAGGTTGGTGTAATATAGTGATGAAATAATTATTCAATTCACAAGGTCTCTTATCATATCATATTGTCATAATGTCCTAATATTTCACAATGGTTTTTATTGCTTTCCAAGCAAAAAATGTCCTAAATTAATACTACTTTCTATGCTATGTTTATTGTGTTATCGTAAAGAACCAGCAGAGACCAACGCCTAATGCCTAAGAGTCGGTTAAGCCGAGCCGCCGAGTCGTGATATATTAGGACAATAAGACTGTTAAGAGACCTTTTGAATTGACCAAATAAAACAAAAATCAAAGAAATCATCGTTAAACGTCAACTTGTGAAACGTAATTTGACTGATTACAAGCAATCCACTATCCAGCTAGATATCTCTATATATCCAGGCAACTGCATTCGTAGCCGACCAACACCATGTTTGCTTCAAGCACCGCAATAGATCACAGAAGAACAGAACAGATCCCTTTACTGATGAAGCTATTCAGGCTACTGCAGAAGCTAATACATGACAGGAAGAACAATATCACCAAAATAATCAACATCCGGT
Source organism: Calliphora vomitoria (assembly GCA_942486065.2). Taxonomy (NCBI): domain Eukaryota; kingdom Metazoa; phylum Arthropoda; class Insecta; order Diptera; family Calliphoridae; genus Calliphora; species Calliphora vomitoria. The sequence continues at coordinate 56,506,335 of OW818031.2, read as the reverse complement.
GACCAAACATCCCGAACAAATTCAGTCTCAGTTGCCATATTGGACCATACATAAACTACTATTTAGGGCTACTACTAATAAAAAATAAAAAATGTAGGCTGTTTCCAGGGCCTCATCAAATGCGATGCGATGGCGTTTTATTTAAAACCATCAAATCATATCCACCACTATGGATGGTCAATGCTGCCACACCAGAAAATGAGACAAAGAAAGGTTCTGAATCCTCGGGAGAAGCAAGGCCAAATATAATACCGATTTAATAGTATAAATCGGACCATAGACCGTAAGGAAATCATAGTGGTAATCGACCAACTAACCAATTAACTACTAACCAATTACATATATGAAGATGGTCAATGCTGCCACACAAGAAAAATGGACAAAGAAGGGTTCTGAATCCTCTGGAGAAACAAGGACAAATATACTACCGATTTAATAGAATAAATCTGAGATCCATTCGATTTAACCACAAACCCTGGCCCGTGACTTATGCCGAAAATTTGGAAGGTTCTAAAGGAAAGCTTAAAAAAAACACCCAATCACATTCAGTCCCAATTAGTCTTTGATCGTAGACTCTGAAACTTGACATAAACTATAATATAAGATATAACCCAGACCATTGTGAAGCTGACTCAGGATAATCTTTACCATTCGAAATCAGCATCTATTGTATGCATGAGAATATACATAGAGCGGAAACTCTCCTGTCAAAGACCTAACTCAGTTGTCAAAAACCTTAGTGCTGAGAATGTATTAGTAAAAAACACCATGTGAAAACAAAAACCATAGATAAATACACATAGCTCGGAAACTCTCCTGTCAAAGACCTAACTCAGTTCTCAAAAACCTAAGTGCTGAGAATGTATTAGTAAAAAAAAACATGTGAAAACAAAAACAACATTCGTATGTGTGATTATTTTGAGTAAAATTTTTGTTTGAGTTTTTTTTTCTAGTTTCCGCTCTTGTTGTTTCTCTATGATTTTAGCTATCAGTAGGTATAAGTACATTGTAGACTCCATACTTAGTAATTATATTGTAGTAGAGACACAAAATCATAATCGACATTTAATGAATTTCACATATCTGTTTATTTTCGGATCATCATTATCTAGAATTTTCAATTGCACGGAAATCCAGAGAAAAATATCATTTTTCAATGGAACAAACTCACACTTGGTAGAACATAGACAATTCCGTAGCAGAATACTCCAACAACTCCAGAACATAAGTAACATCAAAGACATCAGATGAGACCTAGCTGAACTCATGAATTAATTTAAGGATGCAAAAACGAGGTTCTGTAAACTCTTGATACGTACATAGATACTGGTATATATACCCATCACTAATATAATGCGGACACCAAATGTTATGCGTATTGTACAATAATATTTATTTAGTGTTATATTTTCTATTACTAGAAAATGTCAGTGATAAATTTCACATTGCTAAATTGTTATTATTGGTATCAAAATATGTATGTTTTCATATATTTTAATTCAAAACTTTTAAAATAAATTTAGCTCCCAAATTCTTATATTGGAGCTAAGTATGTATAATTGTTGATCTACAGTCACAAAATGCTGATTATAATTCAATTTCGAATCAACAATGTTAGCGGAACCATAGAGCGGAAACTAGAAAAAAACTCAAACAAAAAATGACTCAAAATAATCACACATATGAGTGTTATTTTTGTTTTTACATAGTTTTTTTTACTAAACATTCTCAGCACTTAGGTTTCTTACAACTGAATTAGGTCTTTGATAGCAGAGTCATAGAGAAACAGCAAGAGCGGAATTAGAAAAAAACAAAAAATTACTCAAAATAATCAGACATATGAGTGTTGTTTTTGTTTTTACATAGTTATTTTTACTAATACATTCTTATCACATAGGTTTTTGACAGGAGAGTTTCCGCTCTATGTATATTTCTCTATGAGCAGAGTTTCCGATTTATCAATGATTTTTATAACCAACATCAAAAAATATGAGAGGTATACTGGTTTTGTCATTCCATTTGTAACATATCAAAGTATTGATCGCAAAACCATGCATTCTGTCTGTATATTGAAAACACGATAGGGCCTAAACGAAAGGAGCTGAAATTTTCCGCAAATTATCTCTGTTTATAAGGTTTGTTTGGTATTGAAAATATGCAATATCGGTCCATGCTTTCACCTAGGTCCCATACAAATGTCCCCAGTAATACTGCAATCCTGATCAAATTTCGCACACATTAGTTGTAAGTACTCTGAAATGTTATTGTAAAGTATGGTGAAAATCGGTCAACATTATTCCCTAGTCCCCATACAAGTTCCATTCAGAAAATGACTTGAACATTCATAATTGCCTTATAATAATTAATATCGTGATGAAATTGGATATAAACAAGTTTTACATAAACATAAATCATTCTACCATAAATTATTAACGTGCCTAAGCAGTTAAATTCACCTCCGCGATCTCCACACCTTAACTCAATAGAACATCTGTGGGAAATTTTAAACCGGAATATGAGAAAACGAAGCATTTCATCTAAGGACGAACTCTGAACCCTCTTTAACGGAAGAGGGGGGAAATTACTAAAGATATAACTGAACATCTCGTAAACTCCATGATAACAAAATAAGAGCTTTTTATTTTCGGTAATATAAAATAGAGCGTTATCCATCAACGGTATACTAATTTTTGACTTAAATTAAATTTTTATTTATGAATATTTTTTAATGAAATTTTACAGTTATATGGGTTTCTCTATTGAAAATGCAAAAATGAAAACAAATTTTAAAATTAGTTAGCAAGAATCACGCATTTCCTACAACATTTTTAAAAAGTCCCAAAAATGGGATTTTTTTAGTTTTTAGGCTATAATATCAGTACGAAGTACGGGGTTATCGGAATCCTTTACAAAATAATTAAGAACATATTGGGCCATCTAAAATGGGTTAGTGTATTTTGATATCGGCTATGCGATTTGAGAATATTTGCCCTAAATTTTAAATTTACATAAAAATAGGCGTTTTTTTGATGGAACTGGTACCCTCGGTATCAACAATTTTCAAATTTGTTTGCATTTAAAATATTTAGTGTAATGTTAGCTTTTTAAAAAGTATAAACTCCTAATACATCTTCTTAGACATTTTTTAGATAACTAAAAAGGAAAAATTTACTTTTTCCCCCAAAAACTGGCGAAAAATCGCATTTTTTTTAAATTTTTCTAATTCAAATACATATAACTGTAGATCATTCACGATTTCTAAACAATTATTTTTTTGATTGACATATACATTTAATGTTAGTTCAGCAAAAGAAAAATGGAGAATATTGGGAAATATTTGGACCCTCTTTTATCAAAAAACTTAAGTAGGATTAATAAAAATTTTGAAAATTAAATTTTCAAATGCGAATATCTCCTAAGTTGTAAGAGATAAATGATAGCTACTACAAGGTTTTTTATAGATGAAAATTAAAAACTTAAAATCGACAACATTTCTTCTTCATGTCAAATTTCACTCAAATAGGTGTAAAGGCTTAGAAGTTACAGATTTGTTTCACTCTTTTTTTCTATACCACTGTGTATCATGCCAACAACAGACAAACAGCTAGAATTTTATAAGGTCTCAGAATGTATATAGTTTTTATAGTTCTACTAAAAATATTTCGCCTCCATCTTATTGGTGGTGGTTATAAAAAAGTGGTCATATTAAAAACAAATGGGGAATTGAATCATGGAATTGGGATATAAGGGATATAGGTCTGACATAAGGTAATGCCAGACATCTTCAAATGAGGTTCAATATTGTTGCAGAATTATATTAAAGCAGTGAGATAGGGCTCGCACTGTATATCTATTACGGCTTCAATGGTGACAATTAAGTCACATGGTGCCAACTATCGCTGGATTTTTGGTAGGATTTTTCAAAATAAGGAAAGCCGAAGTTCTTTGAAACTGTAGAGAATCAACTATATTATTACGAATAGTAACTGGTTTCTTCACTGAATCCCTATCGAAGTCTGAGGATGCTACCTAACAATGTTCTCCTCCATTGTTGCCTTTTATTACTTTTATTTTACCTCAGTATTATACATAAAAATCACCTTATTCTCTTTATCACCTATCACCTATATTTTCTTTATAATTCCTTTAAGAAGAGCACAAACTGACTGATCGAGCGAAACCAAGTGAGTTGAACGTAATTTAACCTAAGAGTCCTTACAAAATGGTCCTTCGTATAACATTATCCTGAACTGTCACAATTAGTGCCAGCTTGCGTTCACATCTCATCGTGTACATTCTTTAAATGAATTTCAACTTAATAAAAACAAAAAATCTCATTAATTTTTCTTTTAATTTACATTGGAAATCTCATTATCATGCGTAAATAATTTCACCATATTTGTAGCAAACATTTTCAACAAGTTCGTAGCGCCTAATTATGATCATATTATCATGTAAGCAAATTTTACATTGGAATCTTTCGTGACTTAGGGATTATTTTAATACGTATTGGTTTAGTTTTTCATTGGAAATAATTATTCAATTATTTCATCTTTATAAAGGCTCGTCGATAATGTGATCATTATGAGTGAAATCATTTCAGCGATTCATAGGTTTAAGCTAAATGGTTCTAGGAGAGCAAAATACAAAAAAAAAAATATATAAAAAAATGATGAAATTTTTTATACAGAAATTAACAAGTTGTTTGTTGTTGTTGTTGTTTTAGGCCATTTTATGCTTAACGATGACATCAAATTGTAAATTGCAGCATCTTAGCAGGATGACGATGATGACGAGTGATGAGTGTGTATTCTGTTAATAAATATTTTATATCCTCATTTGTCGTTTTATTTAATCCCCTGGAGTAAATTTAAAAACAATTCTTGAGTTCTTGAATACAACAACAGTCAGTCGTCAGTCATATTTGGTATAATTTTCTTTATTTGTTGCTTTTGTTTTTGCTGCCTTTATGTCTAAGATATGTTTTAGTATTCAGAGTTGACGACTATTCAAAAGTCTTGAATTATTTAATATTCTATTCTACTAAAACTCTGCAGCTTGCCAGCAATGCCATAGAGCAAATCAAGCTGGCTGGCTGAGACTTCTACAAAATGTTGCAAAGTGTATTATATAGTATAAATATGAGCTGATGTGTGTTAGTGCTGTGCTGATGCTTTGGAGCTGGTGGTGCATGTATGTATGTATCTGTATGCAATGAGATGATGTGATTTTACAAAGAGTGCACTTTTAATTACATGATACCAAAGTTGATGTTAAATAATGTTGCCGCTGCCATTGAAGATTGAAATGATAATAATAAAAATGTATATATAATGATGACGAAGATGATGTTGGTTGGTTGTTTGGTTGGCTGGTACTGGTACTGGCTGATGTTGACGCTGATGGCCATGATGCTGAGGATGATGATGGTGGTGGTCTTGAAATCAGTTTTTCATTCCGTTGAAATGTTCACAAACACAATCCAAGCGACATACACGAGCAAACTTCATAAGGATCCATAAAGAGCTCATAAACATCAACGCTGTCTTCATCATGTTGAATTTTTAGTCGTTTGTCATTATCCGCATTCACATTCCCATTCCAGTTCCATTCCTGTTTTATATTTATTGCATTTTTTATTTATTTTTTTTTTTTTTGTTTAAATATTTTGTTTAAATAACACTCCAAGTTATGTAGTAGTATTGCCAACAAAGTAAAAGTTGGACGAGCTAATATTTTGTTTTCAGTTTTATGCAGCTTCTCTTCTCTTTTTTTTATTTGTTTTTTTGTTCATAACTCTGACAAATTATAATGTAACACTTGAGAAATGGAAAACGAGAGATGTCTCAATGGGATTATAACTTCAAGTAAATTGTTGCCTCTTTCAAATATACTAAAAAAAAAACACACACACAATAACGAATTAATAAGAAGATTTTGTGTATTAAATAGTAAAATTTGAGAGATTTAAATAAACTTATTGTTTAAAATGTAATTAATCTGTTTTGTTTTTTTTTATCATAATTAAACTATTACGGTATTCAAACATTAGCTGATATTTCCATAATGTCCTAATATATTATGATAGTTTAAATAAATTTTTATTGTGTTTCAAACAAAAAAGTTCTAAACTATGTTGTAAGACTTTTTGAACTATTGGTCAATTCACAAGGTCTCTTATCTTGTCATATTGTCATAATGTCCTAATATTTCACAATGGTTTTTATTGCTTTTCAAGCAAAAAATGCCCTAAAATAATACTACTTTTTATGCTATGTTTATTGTGTTATCGTAACGAACCAGCAGAGACCAACGCCGAATGCCTAAGAGTCGGTTAAGCCGAGCCGCCGGGTCGTGATATATTAGGACATTATGACAATATGACTGATAAGAGATTGACCATATGCATGTTTATTGTTTTATCATAAAATAACACTTTTTTTGTTTGAAGCACAACAACAATTTGTTTAAACTATCATAATATTTTAGGACATTATGACAATATAACTAAATAGCACACCGTTTGAATCCCCAAGTGTTTTTAATAGGTTGATAACCGGTTATAATTTGTATATTAGAGTCCTTATATGAACGAAAACACACTTCGATTTACTGATTCTAACTTCCCTGAAATTGTTTTTTGAATTATAAAAACCCATCAGAGCTACCCATGCGAAATCAGATTGGTTTCCAGTATTTATTATATTTCTTATGCCTACACTCATACCACCAGATGAAGTGGTTCCATCCAGTGTGATCCATATTGCGGAATGAGCCAAGGTATTAAAAGCTTTCTCATAACTTATGAAAGTTGTGATCGCTATTCTACGGACTGTTCACAAAAGAGGGAATAAAGATTATGATGAATAAATTAGTTTGAATTCAGATATTAACAACAACACGACTTTGTCAATAGCATCTACATAGAGACATTTTAATGATAATATCTTTCCAAATGAATTTTCTGTGTAATGAATGTAATTGTCCGCGATCTAAACAAGGATATCAGATAGAGATATTATTTTCTTTTTAAACAATAACCAATTTGTACTAAGGTCTGGGATAGGTTCCTGTGATGCCAGACACCTTCAAATAAGATTAAGAGAAGTTCAACTGTCAATCTCACCCTTTTTTTTGCTTAGACCAGCACTCCAGCACCAGATGACCCATACACATGCAATGCATTGTGTTGGAACTAGGAAAATAGTTTATGAGAAGGAGGATAGAGGGAGTAGTGTTTGTGGACATTTGATTTGAATTTCCCTACATTGAAAGGGACAGGAAATACTTCGACAGGAAGCTTATTCCACATACGGCTAAAAAAACAATTTTCTCTGTAGTGTGTTGTGCGATCCACTAACCAGTCAACCACGAATGGATGAGCCCCCGATGATGAACGCGTATTTCGTTAGAAACTACGGGTTTCGGGAACAAGTTCCCTAATTTCATCACAACACATTCCATTGTAGTATCGATAAAACAGTGAAACACAACCCACATTGCGACGATGCTCCAGAGAATCAATAAGCTGGATACCCTAATGTCACCGATAAGCACCTTCGGACTCTCTACTACGCGGTCAAGTAACACCAAAATAGACTTCGAAGCACCGGCCCATATATAAGAGTTGTATTCCATTTTGGGACGGAGATCAGATGAAGTGATGTATTTCTTACACCGTCTTAGAAAACCGAGGCACTTGAATGCTTCTGTCGACACTTGAAAAATGTGTTTTGTCCAGCGAACATCACACTGAATTCTCATTCCTAGAACATCGAGAGCTTCTGATTCCTTAATATTTACACCACCCATAGAAACAGATAAAGGCCAAATGTCGTATAATAAGAGAACAATCATAATCTGAAGCCGCTATTCGACATATCCCGAAGGTAAAAACCCAGAAAAATTATGTTCGACTTCGATTTTTGATAGTCCCTATTGTAAGTGTAAAATTTATAACATTTTGACATGAAAACCGTTTTCCCAAAAAATATACATATATTTATCGATATTTCCAATTCAAGCCATTTTAAATGTTATCAAAACATTCGACAATGAATGGTTGAGAAATGTAAATGAGTTCCGACACTCATTAACGTAGTCTATGTTGAATCTTCAAAGATTTTTATAAGAGTTTTCAAAGTTAGGAACAATTTAGTTTGTGTTGATTCTTTGGAATTTTGCAACTGTTTAGAATCAAGTACATTACATAGAAGCCGAACTTTTGTTTCTTTGGCGACGCCCACTGAAATTTTCCGTCAAAAATGTTCGTAGAATATTTGAATCCTTAAAAGGACTTTTTTTAATTTTCTCGAATAAGGGTCATGTTGACCCCTAAAGAGAGGAGATAGAGGGTTAAGATCTTCCACAAAAATGATCCCCATAAAATTCTACATTATAACTCTGACAATATGAATCCTTTCAGACATTAACTTGCAACATTTTTTTCAGTTAGTATAATGCTCCCTTCGTTCAAAAATTGAAAATTTTGACCCATTGGAAAAAAATTCAGACCAGCTGGACTATAAGTTTATTCTACAAAAATGATGTACTCAACATGCCCTTTTAAAAATGCTGTTGGACAGTGTTATGAACTTGAGCAAACAAAATGCTCAAGCATTTGGGTGCCAATGTTTAATTTAAATTTGGTCGCTTCCAATATAAATTTTGATACTTTTCTAAAGTTTAAAATATTAAAATATTAATGTTCAGTGTTGTAGTTCTATATATAAATGATTACTTATATCAACAGAAAGGAAATTTTTTCCACTTTTAACCATACAATTTCTACAATCAAATATTATTCTAGCATTTCTTTAACACAATAATGGTTCCATGTAATCCCCCACTTAAGCAAAACCAATTTTTAATTAAAATGAAAAAGAAAACACACCATTTCCCAATATTTTAATGGGGCAGTTATAAATTATTTACGCGAATAGATTTTACTCAAATAAAAACAACAACAAAAAATAGATAATTTCCTTTTCAATGAATATGCAAATAGAAAAAAAGTCAAAATTTATGTCATGTTTAGTAAACTGACATGTTGTCAGACTTGTTTTTATAACTATCTTGTTGTGTGTGTGTTTTTTTTTTCTATATAACAAACATAAAAACCAATTTTCATTAAAATTTATAGAGCTTCCGCTTTTTTGTTTCCTCTAAAAAAAAAATTTTAATTTGTTAAACAAAAAAACACAAAAAAACTGTTACAATTTAAATGGATTATTACATTTTTTTCACCAAAAAAAGATGATAAAAAATACAGTTTTTTTAAAGACAGCAGGATTTTTTTCTAATTTTTTTGTTAGAAATCTGAATGAATATAGAAAAAAAAATTCAATAAAATTAACTTGGAAATTATGAGCGTGTCAAATAAAAAACACAAATTCTAACAACCCGTCAGCACTTTTAGGCACAAAAAACTTATACTCATACACACCACTACTTTTTTGTTTAAAACTTGAGAAAAAAACCCAAAAAAATCTTTGTATTTTTGTAACAATTGAAATGTTTTTATGCGTAGAAAATTTTGTAATTTTTTTTTTTTAATTTTAATGTTGCATTTGGGGTCGTTTTGTTAATGTTCAGGGGTGTTTTATGGGTTTTTTTCATTCGTTTCAGTCTTTTTGTGTTCCTATTATTTGAGCCCACCCCTCGTGCTGATTATCACCATAAGTAGTTTTTTTGTTTCACCAAAATTTCATTTAAAAAAAACCTAAGCTGTGAAAATATTTTTGTTTTTTTTTTTTAATTTTTTATATTATTTTTTTATATATTTGTATTTTTTTGGTGGAAAAAAGTAGTTGAGTTGAAATAACAACTGCTTGATTTTAATTGTTAGATAAAGTCAACTGGATTTATGTTACAATTATGTTTTCATTTTTTTTTATGAAATAAATCTTTTTTTAGTACCCAAATGTGAAAAAATAGAAAAGTAACAAAACAAAAGATCTTGACATGTGCACTCTTCATATTCAAATTTGAAATGACATGTAATTTCGTATGGAATTTGAAAAGAAAAAACATGAATTTTAATTCATTTATGAAACTAAAGTACATACTTTTATTTCATTTTAAGCTTTTGCTAAATTGGTTTTAAAAATTAATATTTTTGGATCACTAGGAGTTATGATTCTGTGCAGGACACTATATGGTCACAACAGCATGAAAAATATAATTTTTGTTCAATATCAAAATAATATTCAAATAAAGGGTTTTCCAACAAGAGGTGTTATATTGGTATTCAAAGAAAAATTGCATTTTTTGCTATAAATGATCGGATGTTTATTTCATAATAAAGAGGAAGGTATGCCGTTAATAATGAAAACAACATCAGCCAAATGGCCACCATGACCACGCTTACAGGACCATATCCTTTTCATGAAATTTTCCATAACCAAATCGCAAAGTGGCTGTCCTATGCCCTCGATAACCTCACGAATTCTATCTTTGAGGTCTTGAATCGACGCTGATCTGTTGGCGTAAACCTTATCTTTCACGTGGCCCCAAATTAAGAAGTCGCAAGGTGTTAAATCACAAGATCTCGGTGGCCAATTGTGATCACCTCTTCGAGAGATAACACGGTCCGGAAACTTTTCCCGTAAAAGAGCAATGGTTTCGTTGCTTGTGTGGCACGTAGCGCCGTCTTGTTGAAAGTAAACGTTGTCCAGATCAATATCATCCAACTTTGACCATAAGATACGGTGTAATGACGTTTGTGGAATGACCAATTCCAAAGAACGATGAGGAATGGACAAACCTAGGTTTTCTTCAACACTTTGGGCTACAGCACCAATATTCTCAGTTGTTCTTGAGCGACTTGCACGGGTTTTATTCTTTACATCACTAACTTGTCCCAACAGCTCGAATTTTTTCACCAATTTCTGTATTGCGGTCCGACAAGGTGCTTCACGACGACCCAAAAATGGTTTAGTTTTGCGAACTGTGACTGCAATTCTGATTTACACCATTTTTGTAGTGAATTTTAATAATTTCAATGCGTTGTTGAAGCGTGTATCGTTCCATTTTTAGTAATGGCATAGTTTCTACTTGTCAAATGTCACAGAATAAAAGCTTCAAAAGTGACAGCTACCTAAATACCGCGTGATTCAAAATAACACTTCTTGTTTGGTATAAACATCTTTATCGACCACGCCTACATTGGAGTGTGTATTAAGTTTATGTTAGAAACTCCCATACTCATAGACTTACTACCTCCTTTTCTATAGCAAAAAATTAGCATACCACAAATAATTAAAACTTCTCAATTGGCACACCATAATTATACAATAATAATCCTCATAATCACTTTAAACACATACAAGACTATTGATACCTTGATTGATGCTATCAAAACAAAACACTTTATAGATTATTGTTCGTTCAACAACAAAAAAAATAATCCCCCTAATTTTAAAAAAAATTTCAATACCCATTGATCTCTCACACATCCATTGTTTGTCTATGAATAATACAACAAAGAAATATAATATTACCCAAAAATACAATCCCAATTCAAAGTATCAATCAATAACTTCACACAAACCTATATAAACCACAAAATGATCAACAAATTGTTAAACTAAATAATTGATCCATTCATTCATACATTCAAAGAAATTTTCAAACAATTTCAAATCAATTGAGGGTATTATCTGGCTCTAAAAGAAATCAATTGAGGGTAAGCATTTTTTGTTACCATTCATTACCTTTCACTCACTCTGCAATACATTTGTACCAGAATTAATGAGTATTTGAGGGGTGAGAGTTGAGAGTTGAGAGTGTCAGAGAGTAATGCATTGAATATAATGTAAGGACTGTTCATTTGAGTAACCGTTGTTGTTGTTTTTGTAATAGACTTCTTGACAAATGATTGTTAACTATTTTATTATTTTCAATATCCCAAAAAAATATATAAAGGTTAATAGGCTTAAATTGTCAATTTTGAAACACCTATTGCAGAATAGCTATTTTTTGCACTTAAGTCTATGTATATTTTTTTTTTATTAAGGGTGTAGTTAATATTAATCTTTATTTGAATATGATCCTTTTTTTATTGGTCTGTCAGTTTTATTAACTTGTTAATTTTGTCATAATTTTTAACATTTTAATTGACTTTGTCGATTTATCAAAAATGAGTTTGACATGTTAGAGGGAGTGTCTGAAAATGTAGGCAGTTTATCTTTTTATCTTGGGTAATAAATGAGTGTTTTAATTTAATGTAACCACTGTATAATTTTTCAATTAATTAACTAGAATTTACTGATGTGATATACTAATATACGAAAAATGTCCTTTTTCAAACTAATTATATACATATAAAACAGTAATAGTTTTAAGTGATATAAAGTTAGTGCTAAAATAGTTATAATTTATAAACAACTGCACATTGGTTTAGAAATATTTTATTTTGCAAATAATTCGGTAACTCGTGAACGCTTGTAGACATCTTTATTAAATTTTATACTGCCAGAGCTGAGGCGTTTCTAAATAGATTTTTATTTATTTACTTGGGTTAGAGTTAGTGTTCTGCCAGCAAAGTCAACAAAATTTAAAAAAAAAATCTCTTAAAATTCAATTATTATCGAAATACAGTGCAAGCTCGGTATTCTCGACTAATTAAAAACAAGACCTGACTCGAAAACTGAATTTTCGCGATAAAAGAGCCCAACATTTTATTAAAAAATTTTATGTAATTTTTAAAATTAGAATTGTTTTTATTGATATATATACATTTTTGCATCGATGTTATAGAATCGTCCACTTAAATTTTTTTCTTCATGACCACTATCGTATAAATCCTCCGATTCCATATCTGATAATTCCATTTGCTCCTCATTACTTTCCACATGAAAATCTTCTTGAATCCTGTTGTTTATGTCAGCATTCGTGAAAAGATGTTCCGTATCAATTTGAGCTACAACTGTACCAATAGTAGAAAGATCTTCGTTTTCTCCCTGAATTATATTTTGTAAAAAATTTAAGGGCATTTTATCCTCTTCACTCCATTCAGTACCGAATTCGAGCAAGACGTTCCAGGATTTTCGGATATTGGACACTGATATTTTATCCCAGGACGTAGCTAGAATCTGAACTGCATTTTTGAGATTGAAGTTTTTTAGTTTGAGCTCAAAATTTGTAGCCTTCTCGCCAAGCAAGTGGGTGAGCAGTTGTTCTATATATAATGTAATTTGACCAAGTTGATAACGTTTTGATCTAAAGGTTGAATAAGAGCAGTGCATTTGGGTGGTTAAACCGTCATCACTTTTTAGTTGCTCAACTGGGTGATACGTTGCGTTATCTAAAAGCAAAACTGCTTTTTGTGGCAGACCTTTTGAAGCCAAAAATTCTCGGACCTAAAAAATTTTTACTTATGAACAACTTACTTTTTACTCATCAACGTAATCCTTAAACTCTTTTAGAAATGGATCAATAACATGAGGTTTCGAGGAGAATTTCTCGCTCGTAATTTTTAAAAATCTAATTCTATTTCGACGCTTAAATTTCTTCAACCATCCTTCACAGGGATTGAAACCTGAATAGGTTTGATAAATTTTGGAATACAAATGACTGGCATGGGATCGTAAAATCGCGGATGATATTGGAAATTGTTGTTCTCTTTGTTTTACAAACCATTTATAAAGCATTTTTTCCATTCAACTGCCAGGGCAGTTGTACGTACGAACTTTTTAATGAATTCTCTTGCTTTATAATGCGGTAAACCGAAACTTGTAATTCACGCAGATTGAAATTATGGTATCTCCACTTTTAAATTTATTTAAAATCTCTAATTTTTGAGAAATCGTTGGCTTTAAAATATGTTAAACTTTTCCCATATTAAGATATGTATTTACATAACAAATGACACGAATAAACAGACAAAATTGAAGCAAAATTGGTTATAGACATTGTAATCAAATTAAAAAAAAAAAAAAAAAAACAAATAAAAGTCGAGAAAATAGAACCGATAAACGTAAACTGTCGCAATCATAGAACCTGCAATGTTAAAAATAAAGCCGTCGCGATAATGGGTAGTCGCGAATACCGAGCTTGCACTGTATTTAGATGTATCTAAAAATAAAGGAATTTGGGATGGCTTTATATGTAATTTATTTACAGCAAAAGTTAATAAGATATCATAAAGAGCGGCATATTTAATGAAAATCTTTAAAATCGGATGGGAAACAAGAAAATGGAACGTGTTTTAAAATTTTACATGTCGAAGGTACCCTACTTTGAGCCTCAATAGCGCCGCGCCTAGAGCATTTGTAGGGTCCATTTTAACGTCTAAATTTTATCCCAATCGGACCAGCCGTTTAGAAATGCCAGATTTATTTACAAAAAATTTTAATTATGCCCCACTGTGGATCGTCAAGAACAGCCACCATATGCTCAAAATAATTTCAAATGTTAGTGCCATGTATTGACCCTTCAGGACACTCACAATTTTTATCAACTCTTGAATTTTGAACAATTAATAATTTTGGAAGTTATCCCAACAATGCTGTGGGAAAATATGAAACCGGATGAACTTTGGACATGCAACCTACATGGCTGTGAACTTCCGGACGTTCCCTGTAAAGGAGTAAAACCAAATTTGAGTGCTGACTTTTTGAAGTCGTCACTGATGTTTTAAATTTAAAGGTGCAGGTGATCTTTTGTATTGCTTGGCCGTTTATCGTGAGTGAATGTAAGTTATCCAATTTGTTCTCGAATGGCAGGTATCTCTAAACGAGACTTCAACAGGAACACGGGACTTCACAGCTGTATGCAACAATTGTATTGCGGCTTCACTGTGAAGGGGCCTCGCTTTATCGATGCGCCGTTTTTATCATGAAAACTTGCGGTACATGACTAGATGAAAGATAACAACGTCCTTGTCGATCGAGTAATGTTTTGTTTAAAAGAGGGAGTGGTCCTTTATATTGCAGGAATAGTAACACATATATCTTTCATACAACTGTTTTTTTGGAGTATTTGGATGTATACAGACAGTCAGATAGGTTTCAAATGACTTATGGATGTAGGCATGTTATTCAGTTTCTTTACAAATGCCAAGTTTCCCTAATTGAGATGGCTAGACATCTGAGACTCCAAAGTTGTACCCAAAATTTGTTTTCCTATTCATTCACCACTAGGGGAACCTCGTTTTCGGATAACGAGGTTAATCGTTTTATCGGGTGTATGCCAAAGTTACATTTAAAATGCGATAGTGCCAAAATCTACACAATTCTGCTGGGACTCGGAATGTTCGAAAGATCAATTGTTTTTCTTTATCCCATGATCAATAATCGTACAATAAATAATATTTATTCCAACTTTAAGTTTCCCAAGTTACTTTCTTCAGGTTCTACATAAGTATTTAATTTAAAGGCCTTATGAGAAGTAGAAATGTTGCAAACCATACAAAAAATTTATATTACCCTCTCATTTTGATAGGGATAACAAAAATATTTTTTACAGCTACTATTGTCCCAAAAACCTGGACGAAATTTATGTCTGCTATAAAGAAATATCATTGTCTTTGAGTCCACGTTGTTTTCATTTCGCCCATAACGTTTGCTTTGAACTTTAAAAGATGTCTAACAGACCACAAATAAGAATAACAATAACAGAAGAAAAAAAACATGAAAAATCAGCAAAGCACCCTTAAAGCCAGTAGATTTAACGTAATTAACTGTGACTGCTGTGGCACCACAAGCATCGGACAAACAAACAAAAAACACACCAAATATTTTAAGAAACTTATTATAAAAAAGGAATTTTTTGCCTTTAAATAATTCTTTATTTTTATGAATGAAGAAATTTTAAAAATGCTAGAGCAACAATGTTACAGTGGTGGACAAAAGTGAAAAGCTTGAGAACCTTTTATCGGAATTTCTTGTAGAGATTTTAGATGACTTCTTTAGTGCCTCTAAACGATAAGACTTCACGAAGAGAAATAATATGAAAAATACATCAGTTACATAGAGTCAGTTACCTTACTAGCTACCTAACTGGTTACTTGATCAGCTACATAACTAATTATTTTAAAATGGATGTGTGTTAAATGACCTCAGTCAGTCAGTTTAAAAGACATTTTATAGATAACCGATTGCTTGCAAACAAACCTTTATCTGACAACTCTCCAATTGATTACTACTTTTTAAAATGCAGTACAAAATAAAGTTTAAAATGTCTACACTTTAGATTACTTAGAGACACTTAAGTGACAATTGTCTTCACGCCAGATTACAAGGGATGTATAAAGTAGCCAATTGACTTCTTTCTGCACTACAAAGAGCACATATGTATGAAATGACCCAAAATATATAAAATTCATTATCAGGCCTTAGAAGTTGCTATGTAAACACTTTATGGGGCATTACGCGGCAGGTTACTTAAAGGTCATCGACGGAAGACCTTCTAATATGCCTTCTTAATAAGGCCTTCATTAATCCTTCTAACAGAACAGGGCACCTAAGGTCTTGGCCCCGATAATACGCCGCTGGGTGTCCTTGTGTCTGCAAAATATGGCCTATTTACTTCATATTTTTTCCACTAGGAAACTCAGGGTCTATCATCAACCTCTAAATATTGGTGAGCTGTCGTCAATCCAACGTTCGAAATCTTTTTTCCTTCACTATACATACTACATTTAATTCTTTGCATTAATAACATTTTCTTTCACATTTTCCAAAGCTGGCAAAAATGTATAGTTTGTCAACGGCCAAAGGAAATATGGGAATAAAACATAATCAAAGCTGAGAAAAAAAAAACTCAGCAAATCAACACAAAGATTTTTTTTCTATTAAAGACATAAAAAAAAAACAGGAAAACTTAATTGAACCATAAAGCAAAAAAAAAAAATATGTAATAAGACTGTATAGAGAGCAATTTGCACGAAAGATATAATTGAAAAGATTTTTCCTTGGAGGTATAAACTTAACAGCAAATGAAATATTAGAATTGTAAATTATGTGAAACAAAAACAACTACGGAAAAAAATTGAGAAATAAAAACGAAACGAAATCTCATACACACAGTCACCAGAAAATGAAGGATATGTATTTAGAATAAGGAATAAACACAGCCAAACACACACACACACTCACACTAAAATTATGCACAAAGGACCACTGGCGTTTAAGCCACACAAAGACACGGAGACGCCGCAGCACGAGCTTTGTGAACACACAGAAAAAAACTACTTCTACAAGAAATGAATACAAACAGGAAGGAAGAAAACAAAACACTATGCATAGAAAGCTTTTAGGGCAAAATAGGAAAAACAAAAACTACTATAATAATTTAATAAGGAAACCCTAGAGATTTCTATAAGTACATAACTAATAAGGAAAATTTAATATTTATATTTTTTGTTTGATAAAAATTTAAATATGACTAAATTTCATAAAAAAACTGGAGAATAATTTTTGAGGAAATTTAAATTTGTCCGGCTAAATAATCAGATCTCATGCCTTAATAGTAACACACTTCAGAAAGACATACATTTCAAAAGGCCATATACTAAGTATCCACAGAAACAATAATATGGAATTAAGATGTCACAGTGAGACCGATGATGACTTAGTACATACCTTACAATTTACCTATCCCAAGTAATCAGCCAATTCTACAAGTAAGGACAGAGATTGAAAAAATCTTAACACACGTTTTTCATTGAAACTTTTAACCCAAGTATTATTTGATTTCTTTTTATCAAGTTACCTTTGTAAAGCATGTCAGTTATTATGTTTAATGTTAATTATTTTCATTTGTTGTTAATGTGTTTAAAATGAGTGACGAGAAAAGTGCGTTCTACAAAAATTCGGCCAAACAATCAAAGCTCTGTCATCAAACTGAGTCCATCAAACTGTATTAAACAGTATCGGGAGAACTTGTCCTTTAAAAGTATGCTCCACATGATGTTTCTAAAGCCAACAAATAGAAAGCATTTCCAAAAAATCTCCCAACACATCCGGTAGGAAAGCAGTCCGGTTAGCTCAGTACTCGGACTATTTGGTACGAAAAGTTAAAGCCAATTCAAGTTTAATAACATTCCTGAAAGGAATTCTGCTAAAAATTTAGAGATACAAAAAATACTCCTGCTGTCGAAACGTACGTATGCACAATTCTTCGAAGCTTCCGGGTCAATATTTGTATGTTGCTGCTGCTCGAGGGAATGTTGTAGAAAAGTTTAGGACCCAAAAGCAGAAAATATTCCCAAAAAGTTCTTGGCATGGCAAACATTTGTTACAAAGGGCTCTATAAATAACGAAATTTACATCAAGGAATCTTTACAAAAGAGGATGCTTCCATTCATAAGACTTCTTAATGTGTCCACTTATTTTTGGCATGATTTGGCTTCCTGACACTATGTTAAGCAAGGTCCCCAGTGGTACAAGAACAATAATGTGGTGTTTGTACCAAGAGAAACAAATCCTCTAAACTGGAGAGATATTAGTCTCTTGTTAAAAGAGTATTTAAGAGCACAAAAAAGGTGTCCAAAAGTGTGGTAGATTTTAAACGGAGATGGACTACGTGTTTGAACAAATTGACAACGTGTCTAAGATTTACGTGTGTAACTGCCGCATAGGCTTAAAGCGCACGGTGGTCTGAACACCGGATAGAGACAATGCGTCTATCGCTGCCATTGAGTGCCTTGCAAGGAACACTCAATTGGCAACTTCTTGTGTATTGATTGCACAAACCCTCTCTCGAGAGCTCGGGCTACCTAATCCCTGCCATCCATAACTAGCTAGTCAACTGACCATTATCAAAGCTGCAGCATCCGGCCTGGTAATCCAGTCCAATGTATGGTCTCTGACTTCAAAAGTTCCCAGCCGATAAAAGTCAAAGTGAGTGTACTTTATCACACACTTTTGACCTCGACAGAGAACCAAGTCCAACGACCAGTACATCACGAATGCTACTACCTCAATACGTTTCCTCAGCACAAACGCCAGTTGGTATCTGCTACTTTCAATGGCTCTGTTGAGTCAGCAACAGCACCTAGTAAGATACATTTGGTAGTCCGAAATTTAGCACTAGCCCGAATATCAGTCCTTTAACCAACCAACCACTAGCGTGTACACCGAAGTGATCTCACCAATGATCATACAGGACCGAAGTCTTTGGGCCATAGGATCCCCGCTATACTAGATAAGACTCTAGTCAGCTGCGAATTTAATAAATTAAATTCTTACCAGGAATGAGGTCCGTGCACCTCGGAGCCCCGGTTTCGCTCCATATTTCCCCTTGAGGCATAACATCAAGGTGTGGAGCTCACCAAGATGCTTATCCATGCCCCAAGGGGGAGAACAAAGTGACAGTATGTCAAGATTTTTACGATCTCAGTCCTTACTAAAGGTGTTAATTAGTTCGTTTTAGTAATCCAGGCAGATTCAGATGACGCTGCAGTTTACTTCATACTTGAAAAGCAACTGTTTTCCATTATTTTTCTCTCTGTAATATAACTTGTGTGCAGACCGTTCTATAAACGTACAATCAAATAGATGTGAATGCGCTATGCATTGGGGCCAATTAAGTTTCTAATGCAAAACATAAGTCTCAAATGATCATGACTAATACAGTTTTCCAACCCAAGGAACCAAAATGTATAAATGGATCCCACAACAGGTACGGATCCAGGTCAACATTGGGGTGAGGGTGTGTTCGAAAAAGTAAAAATTATTGTTCTTATATTAAAAATGTTTTATCCCCATTGATGCGCGCCTGGCCCACAATAATGAACTGTGCGACTAGGATAAATGTGGGTATGTGGATAAGGTCCCCGCTTGATTTGATGTAAAGATAATATTATAAACGATAATATTTAAATATTAATTAAAACTCTCAATAAAATATGAGTGAAATATATATAAAGGCTTTACGCTAAGCAGACCAGAAGCAGAAGAATAAAACCACAGCGGGCCAGAAAATTACAGTTATGTATCTATAATAATTTGTATTATATTGGATTTGTGCAGAGTTTTGTAACATCCAAAAATATTGTTCCAACATCGACCTTAAAATATGCATATGCTAAGAATCGGTTCATTTTCACTGATAGCCCGTATACAACTGCTCTCTCCGAATAGTGCTTAAGCTCTATTAAAATCTTAAATGCAAAACTCGCCATAGACAATTTGTATATAAACCTTACTCACAATGTAAAAATTGATACCGATCGGTGCATAATTTGCAATAGATCTTATTTAAGGCTCGTTACCGAAAATAACTTTGTGGGGCATAAATATCGTTAATATGTTGATATAGAGAAATTTTGTGGGGCATAAATATCATTAATATGTTGATATAGAGAATGAATTTGTACCTAGTAATACTTTCATTAACCTAAATTACTCTTCCAATTTTGGAATGACAGGACCATAATTGACCATGCAAAATCGCTTTCCGCGGTTATAGCGACATTTCAATTAATGAAACCTGCGTCATAGAACTATTGACTTGACTTTTCCTATCCAGTCGCCAAAAGGCTCTGTATGCGGTAAAAAATCAAGGCTTAAACAAAACTCCTACCGCTAAAAGGTGGAATCCATCACACGAAAATATTATCAAACTTATCGAGGAAGTTGAGATATGGCGAAGTTTATGTAATGCTGATTGCGCTGAGTATAAACTTCCTAAAGATATTTTATGGCAAGAGGTCGTAGATGCCATCCAGATGAGTTTGAACGATTCCAAAGGAAAATGGGAAATCTCCGCACATCTTTCAATTGCAATTTGGAAAAATTTAGAAGAAAAAAGTCAGGCCAAGGCACTGATGATCAATTTCATATTGTTTGTTTCAAATGATTTGATAGATCTGGCAATGTGTAACAACGGATCTGGAAATTTTTGCCATACAACAATCTGACAACCATGTGACAATTTTAGTTGTCAGATAAATTTATTATCTGACTATTGTCTGGCAATGAAATTGTAAGGTTTTTTTACAAACGTCTGAACTTACAATTTATCTTTTGCTAACAGTGTTTCATACATAGCTTTAGTATAAGTAGATCAGAAATTCACATAAATTTGCATTATCCTTTGACAAACACGATAATATGCTAATTGGTCATTTATGGAAGGATTGTAGTGTCAAATTCTTTTCAAATTTTGGAATCATTATAATCTGGGAAAATGTCCAATCTTTTGGAAATACACCTAATGTTAAGATCACATTAAATTATACTATTAGCGCAATAATTGCTTATAATTTTCTATTCCATTAAAATCTATTTTTATCATGTAACCATCATGCTATTGAATGTTCCAATAAATATTAAAGAAATATACATTTCTAGGAAAATTATTACTCATAGCCCACACAACCTACAATTAACCAACTCCCACAAATATCGTGCTCCCTAATGTTTGGCCATAAACTAAAGTAATGAAAGCGTGCATCAAAATATTGTTACCAAGCAGAAAATATGTTTCCTGTTACCGTTTCTTTTTTTTTTTTTGCCGTTAATAAATTCTTCTTGTAATAAGAACCGTTATAATTAAGAAATATTATGGAAAATATGCTTAAAATTGAGGAAATGTAATTTACCATTTTACCAAATGAATTCATTCATATTCCCGCTTTCTCTGCTTCACCATTTTGCTTCTTTTTCTCTCTCGACTCCATCTTCCTGCTGCTCTCACCTCTTTGTTCGGTTGTTTGCAACAAGCCAACAAACAACAACGGCAGCCAAGTAAGGTGAAACAAAAAAAAAAAAGAAAAAATTTGTTGCTTTCGGCATTAGTTGTTATTGTGGTTGTAGTGGGCGCGAATGAAGAAAAAGTTGAAAAAATACAGAACGAAATGCTTTTGGTTAAAATACAAAATGGCAGCCCATTATACGAGTATTTTTGTCTGTCCGCCATTGAAGTTTTGCATTTTTAGTTGTTGCAGGCTGGCTGTTATTCCTCATTTACAATTGCTTGTTTTACCGTTTTTATTCTATTCTGTTTTAATATTTTTTTTTGCAGTTTTTTTTGTGTTTTCGTGCTGTTAATAAAATTTTTTTCTCAACTTCCGGTTCGTTGGTTAAACTATAGCTCATTTGGTTTTACCACCATAACTTTGTTTTTGTAGTAGTTGTATTTTTACAATTTTAAAAGTGCATACTAGTAGTACTACTACTATTATTGTATTGCTGTAGTTACATATGTATGGGTGTAAGAGGGTTGTCTGAGGGTTTTGTTAAAAGGTTAACTAAATTTATACATTACAAATATTGAAAATTATTACTCGTATTCCACACAGCCTTAAACGTCACAACTCTCACAAATATCTCCTTCCCTAATGTTTTGGAGTCCGGGTTCTTTAAGTCAATAAGATAGATTTAAACTATCTCAGTCTGTTTTCAATTTAAATTTATTCTCAAAAATGTATTCTCTAAAGCAACGATTCTCAAATGGGGGTCCGCGGCGCTCTAGGGGTCCGCATAAACATTCATGGGCCGCGAAGATGTATCCTATTTTTAAGTTTCTTATTGCTGAACTTTGATTTATAATATCTTCTTCTTTACATTAATATCTATGATTAATTACTAGTGATCTGGCAAAATAATTTACTTCGAAAACCTTTTATTATACCCTTCACCTTCGACAGAAGGGTATAATAAGTTTGTCATTCCATTTGTAATTTCTCTTAAAATTTCATCAAAAAAATGTGTGTGTGTGTTGGTTTCATTGCTTTGCGTATTTTGTTTTTGGTGTTTCGTTTGGCGTTGTTGTTTTTATATCCCTCACCTTCGTGAGAAGTGTATAAGTATATAAGATTGTCATTTTGTTTGTAACTTCTACAATATAATCTGTTCGTCAGCAATTAAATGTAAAATTTTTAAAAGTTTTCTTGATAAATTTAAGATTAATGCATTCACAACAAAGGTGAAGGGTATATAAGATTCGGCATAGCCGAATATAGCACTCTTACTTGTTATAAATATCAATTTCGATTTCTCTGAAAATTGAAGTTGAGAAAATACAACTTGATGTTGAGATAACCTAAATTAATATTAAGAAATAATAAATAATTCTATTCTCAAATTTCAATTTGTATGTTCAAAAAGGAATCTTGACTTGTCAATTTTTTAAAAAAATTATTATTAGAATATGAAAAAAAGTGGGCCGTGCTTTCAATGAAATGGGTCAGGTTCAAGTGCTAATGTTTGAAATAAAAACTATCACAGCATTTTAACACAGGCTATTGAATCTCGTCATGTTGTATGGAAACTTCTTCAGATGTTCTTCGTATTTTATGTTGAATTCAATACTATTGTATTAGTATAGGTGTGTAAATGTGTGTAATTTTTATTCTGGCCATAGAATCTATTCATGCATTTAGCATGAGCATTTGTAAAAGTTTATTTTTTTTATTTTCGCTGTAACAACCAAGTTAAAATAATTTGCTTTACAATTGCATTACATTCACATTCTCGTCATCGTCATCATCATGATGATGATGGTGGTGATAATGAATAACATCCTCTTCATTCGTTTTATCGTTGGTCCTTATTGTAAGCATCATGGCCAACATCATCAGCATCGTCGTCATGATTTTGATTATGATTATTTCATTACATTTTCATTTAATTAACAACAATATGCAACTTGTTTCGCATTCATATTTATGCCTGGCTTGAAATATTTTTTTTTCAAGTATTTTCCGCCAAATTGAATAATACTTTTGGAGTTACAAGTTCAAATTTTAATTACAGCCGCAGACAATATTTTTACATAATAAGGTGTAGAACAATACAAATGAATATGTTTTTTGTATGAGTAGAGATGTACTCATACTTGTTTAAATTAACGACTATAGTTGTTGCAAATATAGTTAACACAAACGTACGTACATCTCTATTATGTTGCAAGGTGAGTTTATGTAAAGTTTTCATTAAAAAGATTTTTATTAAGGATATTAAGTTTAATAAAACTCAGATACATAGATACATTCATTATAATGTTATAAAAGTAATTGAAATAAATTTAAGTAATACACATGAAGTTGGAAATCAAATTACACATAGAATGTTAATCACCGAATTCCTTGAAACAATTAAAACTTTGGTTTCCTTTGAAAATTTGCTGGGATAATTAATCAAACTATTTTAAGAACTTATAAATTACTGATAATTTCTCTGTAGTGAAAAACGAATGTAAATTTGGTCTGTTTGAAAATGTACTTAAGTATCTATCAGAAAATACGTAGAAAGATTTTGCTTGAATCCTTCGCCTGGATAACAGTCTTGCATTCTGATACTGTTAAGAGCATCTAATTTTAGTTAAGGTACTTAACTTAAAGGCATATGCAACGGAATGTTTCCTTCTCTCACTTGTAAAATGAAAAATTGTACCGAAAACTTGAAAATCTAGTAAGTAAAAAAAGAATATTAGTCAGTTGTTGTCGGACATGGGTCAGTTGTAGTCCAGTCCATGTATGATGTCACTGCACGAGTGATATCCACCTAACATGGCTAACCTTGGACAAACTGAGATCTGTCTTCTGAGAAAGACCATCTCCAGGTAGGAGACTCTCAGGCAGTGTAGCAGCAGTCATAGTTTCGCATATAAATCCCTTCAACAGGTCGGCAATCTTGAAGACCAATTACAGGAAACATGGAATCTCGTATAAAACCAACATCGGAAATAGCATAAAATATCATAGATGAGTACCTTAAGTATAAGAATTCAACACCCAGCTCATCGCAAGTAGCAATTAGAGGATGAGTAGTCTACAACTGCCAAACAGGACCACCGCTGCTGTTTCATCTTTATAGTCTCCCTTTAACGAACATAACTCCTTGCATTATTCAAATAGAAAGATGATAGTGCCTTCAGCTCGTGCTTAATTCTTGCCAAATCTTGCTGCAATCAACAGCATCAGGAGACGGTGATGCAGATGAGACCAATAATCTGCTCACGTAGATACAGGTCAATAAAACTTCGATAAAACTTGTCGACCCCCCAAATATAATTTCTTATAAGAAATTGGAATTGGACAGCATAACATGACAACACCATGTTTTGAAACGGTAGAACAATGAAATGATCTTAGTTCAATATGACTGATTGAATGAAGATTCGAGCTATTATCTTAATAGAATGATCAATCTATCGCTTGTGAAAACATTTAATGGCTTCTGTCAACAAAACCAAGGGTAAGAAGAGCAAACCTTTATGGTCGGAACAAGTCCGACAAAATCGCTCTTAACAATGCCAAACTGGTTTCAGTTTGATATAAAGGTCAGGAAACCAGCAATACTGCCTCTAGGCTTAGCATGATCAGCGCATGTAAGCATAGATCGGGAGTATATATAATCTTCCAGATTACATTGACTGTTGCACTATAAAGCTCGTCTATCTCAATCCCATTGACAAGACATTGGTGGATAACCTCTTCTCAGATGCAATGAGCCTTTACGTTTATACGGATGGATCTATTGACGAAGATCGAGTTTGAAAAAATTTTAGGCTGAGATATCAGTTATATATCCACCACCACCATAATACAGCCACTGAGCAAAGTCCGAACTAAGTATACATCAAGTTTGGTCCGGGACTGGCGAGCATTATTAAATGTTATGGCGACCCATTTCACAATCGTACTTTCAATCGTATTTACATAAAAGGCAACTGTTGTTGATGACTTGCCAAAGATTTTACAAAATTTTAGAGGGGGTAACAAAAGTTTGGTTGCTTCAACCGAAATTCTTCTTTATCAACTCACTTTCTGTTGAGTGAAAAATTGTCTAGTGAAAAATTCCTTGATGTAGTATCATTTCTTGGATGAAAACGGAAATAGTACTTATTGGAGTTAGTTAATATATATGTGGTTCCAATATGATACAGTGACAACCTTCATCAATCCAAAAATTATTGTTACTTGTTGTACTCAATTCCTGCTTTGAATCCAATGTCAAGCAATGAGTAAAAATTCACAATAGTTTTTTGATACTAAACAAAGGTTAATAACTACCTTATTATATTTCCTTTCAAGTAAATTTCCAACAAAATGTACAAGTGCTTGCATTTTTAGCGTCATATAAAGCTTATTGGGAAAAATCCTACGTTTATAAAAAAAATTAATATGTATTTATTAAACTACAAATGTAACTTTTAACTTAAAAGCTTAACAACTTATAATAACCAATTGATATATTCGTATTAAATCTAAACTAAGGTCTTTTTTTTAGTTCATTCACTTGCAAATAAAAAAATATAAAAAAGTTTTTTTTTTACCTTTAAAAAATTCTTTAGTCAAAATAATTACAATTTCAATGTTGCAATTAAGAAACTTGTAGAATTGCTCTAAATAATCATCTATCAGTTGGCATTGTGTTACAAAAACGTTACAAATTAAATTACATTTGAATACCATATGAGGTCTTGACGGATTTTCCTTGTACTTGGTTGGTACTACTTGGCAGTTTGTTTGTTCGTTGATTTAATTATTAAATTATTTCTGTTTTTTTTTTTTTTTTTTTTTTTTTGTAATCCAAGGTTAATTATGATAAATTGCTTAATTTCTAACTCATGTGTTGAATATTTAAACAAAATAAAAGTAATTTTTGTATGTACTTATTAGAATTGGCCATGCAATAATATAATAAAATAAAAAAAGTAAATTTATTTAAATATGAGTTATTGCAATAAACATAACAACAAAAAGAAAATTTTAAAGCTAAAAACGTTTTACAAGATAATGATAGACTTTGCAATACCGTCTATATATCATTGTATACTCATTGCATTAAATAGCCTAAATGATTACAGGCAGAATATTTCAAGTTGATGTAAAGTTGTGAACCATTGTATCCACTTGATTTCATATTTACCTATTAAAATTGTTCGGCTTTCTTTTGTTTGAAACTGACACCTTCGGAAGCGTTCCGGAGCCAGTAATATTTTCTTTGTACGGTTCTGGAACTAGTTCTTCCAAGTAATGGTTTTAGCTTTTAGTTTCCACTCTCGAAACTCCACTCTCTCAGTGTTTTTGTTCGAAACGGCCACATTTGGAATTGTTTTCCAGATTTCCAGAAGGAACCTTTACTGAATGTTTTGGAAGACTTCTATATACTAAAAAAAATCTAGTTCAGTTCTAGTTCAGTTCTAGTTCAGTACTAGTTCAGTTCTAGTTCAGTACTAGTTCAGTTCTAGTTCAGTTCTAGTTCAGTTCTAGTTCAGTTCTAGTTCAGTTCTAGTTAAGTTCTAGTTCAGTTCTAGTTCAGTTCTAGTTCAGTTCTAGTTCAGTTCTAGTTCAGTACTAGTTCAGTTCTAGTTCAGTACTAGTTCAGTTCTAGTTCAGTTCTAGTTCAGTTCTAGTTCAGTTCTAGTTCAGTTCTAGTTCTAGTTCAGTTCTAGTTCAATTCTAGTTCAGTTCTAGTTCAGTTCTAGTTCAGTTCTAGTTCAGTTCTAGTTCAGTTCTAGTTCAGTTCTAGTTCAGTTCTAGTTCAGTTCTAGTTCAGTTCTAGTTCAGTTCTAGTTCAGTTCTAGTTCAGTTCTAGTTCAGTTCTAGTTCAGTTCTAGTTCAGTTCTAGTTCAGTTCTAGTTCAGTTCTAGTTCAGTTCTAGTTCAGTTCTAGTTCAGTTCTAGTTCAGTTCTAGTTCAGTTCTAGTTCAGTTCTAGTTCAGTTCTAGTTCAGTTCTAGTTCAGTTCTAGTTCAGTTCTAGTTCAGTTCTAGTTCAGTTCTAGTTCAGTTCTAGTTCAGTTCTAGTTCAGTTCTAGTTCAGTTCTAGTTCAGTTCTAGTTCAGTTCTAGTTCAGTTCTAGTTCAGTTCTAGTTCAGTTCTAGTTCAGTTCAAAAATGCTTCTGGGACTTATGTATTCATAATTTTTGCGTAGCGTGCCCATTTAAATAAAAACAATAAATTTGCTAATAATAAATAAACTATTTTATTTAAATATGTAATGAAGAAAAAAATAAAGTGAAATAAATTTATTATGATGTGGCATTATTATGGGCGGTTGCAAATGCAATGCAACAATTGCATGCAGACATTACAAAATACCAGTAACATTTATATAACTCTGGTGGGCAGTCACTCTGAATAAAACAAAACATTATTGCATTTATACATCTGTCTGACTGTCAGACTCTCTGTGTATAACTTGCCAGCACAGTTTGTCTATTCATACCTATAAGATACAAAAAAAAAAAAAAGAATTAACATTAAGAAGTAAACGACAAAGAGACGACATAAGCCAATTATGTTGAAAAATCGAAAACTATCAAGAATTATAATGAATTTTTATTGGCAATTAATTGTTTTTTAAACCGATACATACATACACTGTTAATAATTGCTTGAGAATAAACAATTCAATGCATATTTACAATAAAAATGTATGAAAAATTACAAATATAAATGGCAGGTTGGTTGGTTCTTTTGCATAATTGAACCTTTAAACATTTTGTGTTCATACACATCATTATGATAATTAAGTGTAACAACTTTATTTGATTTGAATTTGAATTGAATGAGTTGATGCTGAACTACAAAAAAGAAAAAAACATTTACACACACGTGTTATGGCCAAGGAGTGGGTTTTTTTTTGGAATCACAAGTTCCCCGTTGTTTGCATGAAACCAAAGAAAAATGCATTAAATTGTTAGATGTCCGCCTTAAAAATTGCAACAGTTGCAATAATTTCAATTTGTTTAAACACTTGTTCGAGTGCATTTGGCTAATATTTACATGATTATTAAATTCTTTTCAAAATGGTTGATTTTGAAGAATTTGTTAACAATTATTAATACTTTAATACGTATGCACTTGACTACTAATAATGTGTAAAGTAATAAATGGGCACAGAAATATTATTTATAATTGATGAAATCATGTAGAACTATAACTTCCATCATATTATTTATCTTCTATTGCCAACATTTTTGTTCTAGGAATAGGTAAATACATAGTGCCTGGGCATTTCGCTATTTCTGCGTAATAAAGTTGCGCACTACTTGTATTACAAGTATGAAGGGAATATTCTTTCACTTCTCAGCCCCTCCTCACGGCAACTTCCTGAATTGGAAAATTGGGTTCTTGGTCCATATGTCCAAAACATAATTATGCTGAAAATCTTAGTTTAATCTGCATTTCAGATCCACATAGAAAGCATTATGAATCTTGAGAAACAACAAATATGGTTTTCTACCCAAAAAGCTCTTCGCATTCCAAAGTACTAAAGCGTGAAAAGGCTCTGTATAAACAGCTATTTCTTCTTATTTAGTATTCTCACTGCTCTTCAATTTCGTCTATTAACGTAAGCTTATTTTAAGTTCCTGTGCTTGAAAAAGTATCAGTAACTATCTCTTAAAGTCCTATCAAGCCTGGAAATCATCGCCAATTTATTGGACACTTCTAGAATTATGGAAATTATGGTAAACTATAATTTTGTTAAATACCTGGAGTCCAAAAACTTTCTTAAGTGACCGGAATGTATAGTTTACGTAGAAGTCGCTCTACTGGACTCCTACTAACCTTCCTAGAGCAATGATGCGGTCGTTTCTTTCACAGTTCCAGGACATTTGAGAAGCTCTTGCACTACACAGTGGGGCAGAATCAAAATTTTTTGGAAATAAATCTGGCATTTCTAAATGGCTGGTCTCATCAGGATAAAATTTGACATGGGCGTAGCCAAGGAGTATTCGAGTTTTAGTTATTAAAATGGACACTAAAAATGGTCCAGGAGCGGCGCTATGGGGGCTCAAATTAGGGTACCTTCGACATGTAAAATTTTTAAACACGTGCCATTTTGTTGTTTCCCATCCGATTTCAAAGATCCGATTTCAAAGGTGGTGGATAGTAATGCCAGTTATTCAATTCTGGATCCTTTAATGGATGACGAAATATTATCTGAACCGCTTGATAAACCTAACCTTAATTACACTACCCGTAGTGGACCGTAACATTTTTGTAGTGGTAATTTTCTGTATTTGGTGGGAACAAAAGGGTCCTATCTATTATGAGCTCCTGAAGTCTGACCAAACCATGACAGGGAACTTGTACCGAATGCAACTGATTCGTTTGAAGCGAGTATTGGCCGAAAAATTCTCAGAATTTGTGGCCAGACATGAAACCGTAATATTTTATAATGACAACGCTTGGCCACATGTTACAATACTTGTTAAAAGTATTAAGAGTTAAGTGGTTGGGAAGTTTTGCGTCATCCACTTTATAGTCCAGACCGTGACCCGTCGGACTACTATTTGTTTCGATCGATGCAGAACGCTCTCTCTTTGGAACAGAGTATCCGATAATGGCATAATTCGTTCTTAGCATCAAATATGAGCAGTTCTTTTGGCTCCGAATCGGTATGTTGCCAGAATGATAGGAAAATGTCATAGCTAACAATGCCCAATACCTTGAATAAATTTATATTGTACAAATGTTTTAAAATAAAAGCTAGCAATCGATCCTTTGCAAAAGACAGCTAAATTTACTATTCGAATTCGTTCAATTATAAAACAAGCCTGTCGGTCATGCGAACAATGATGCAAAATATAAGTGATACATTTAATAGGGAACATGCCACAATCTCTTTTAAGAAAGATTGCAACAACTGGAGAGGAATTACTCTGCTTAACACCATATACAAGAAACTAGCAGTCATAATACAGGGAAGGCTTCAAATTGAAATGGAGAACATCCTACGAGATGAACAGGCAGGTTTCCGGCCAAACAGGAGCTGCATAGACCAGGCCAACACTCTACGCATTATAATAGAACACTCTCGTGAATGGCGTACCCCCTGTACTTACTGTTCGTAGATTTCAATAAAGTCTTTGACACCATCAGAAGAACCTCCATATGGAAAACATTGAGAAGAAAAGGAGTACCCAGAAAATAACGCGAATCATCAGAGCTATGCACGAGGATGCAGAACTATCAGTTCTTTACAACGGGAATAGAAGTCAACCATTTCACACAAACGCTGGACTAAAACATGGATGTCCCCTATCACCTCTGCTATTCACTATAGTGCTGGATGACATCATGAGCGAAGTCTGTACAGAGAGAAGAGGAATAACATGGAGCCTCTCACGCCAACTCGAGGTTTTGGATTATGCGGATGATATTTGTCTACTCTCGCATAAGATCTCCAACATGCAAACAAAGATAGATGATCTGGAAAGACTAGATAAATATCATGAAAACCAAAGCTATGAGAATCAACAACGTTAGCACCGATAACATCATGCTACAAGGCCAACCAGTTGAATACGTATAAAGCTTCTGCTATCTCTCTCAAATATCCAGACGAACAAAGCTTAGAATATTCAACGCGTGTGTAAAGTCTGCTCTGTTGTACTGAAGTGAAACTTGATTGGTATCGAACACAATCACACTAAAACTACAGGTATTCATTAACAAGTGCCTCAGAATCATATGCAGAATATTCTGGCCTAGCAACATCAGCAATACAGATCTCTGGAATCTCACCAACGAGAAATAAAACGTAGGAAATGGAGGTGGATCGGCCATACTATCAGAAAGAATCCTGACAGTATAACAAGGATGGCGCTAGAGTGGAACCCTCAAGGTTCAAGAAGCCGTGGTCGACCAAAGAACACAAGGAGATACACGATACTCCAAGATCTAGAACAGTGCATACATACATATCGTATAAGATGGAGATGTTTTGTGGAAAAAAATGTTAAATCTCTAAATAGAGTTTGAATATGGTTAATAGAATTGCAATGAACGCAATTGCATATTATCAATGATAATAATATCTAATGGTTTGCATGTTCTAAACATAGTGACATTAAACTTATCAAGTATTGAAATAAGTTTTTAATCAAATCGGGTTTTTAAGATGTTTTAAGAGATGATTCACTTTTTCTGATCTTCATACTACCCTATAAGAAAGGTAACCAATATATTGGTGCCTCGGGGGTAGAGACCGGTTCTAGTTTGAACAATTTATATAGAAGAATGAAACTCTAGAAGAATGAAACAACGCATACGTTTCTCGGGGTTAGGGACCGACTCTAGTTCTAACAGCGCCCTGAGGGGTGTTTGGGTTACGCCTTCAAAAAATAATCTCGAACACTCCTATGTGAAATTTCATGCCAATAGGATGCATCAGCCAGTTAGAAATCACAGATTTATTTCTAAAATATTGGTATTGTGCTGGTTACAAAATATTAATCTAATATGACAGTTTAACAAGAACCAAGCCCAAACACAGCATGATCTATATGCATGCAGACAAATTCTTTAAAATTACCAAAACCTAAAATGCTATAAATTTAACCTTTTAAAAAATCTAAATATATGAACAAGTATATTTAAACGTATCATATGGTAGAGGTTGAAAATGTTCCCAACGTTAGATGAATGAGCTGATGAGGTTGCAGTAGTTGATTGTGTAGGTTATTTAAGTTTATATTAAGGGTAGTGAGTGGACTTGTGTATCTATAAAAAAAAAGAAACTGCAAAAATGATTGACTGTCCCTGGTCCGTTTATTTTTGTTTTCTTTTAATGTGATTTTTTTAATGTTGATATTAAAGCATACTCGGCAGCAGCAATAGCAAAACAATAGGGGTTTAAATTAATACTAAATTATTAAGCATACGAGGGTTGAACTAAGCGGTTTTTATATTGACATCCTTAACAGATAGATCACATGTAGTAAATCCAATTAACAAGTTTTGCTCTTATATAGTTAGCTTAGTGAGCAAATGAACTAAATCCACTTATGTGAAGTAATCTTTAAAGTCAGTTGTTGTCAAATAGAAGCATATTTCTTGCGTGACTTTGGTTCATGATCAAAAAAAAGTCTGCCCCAGCCGTGATTTGAACTTATAATGCATTAAGAAAGTAAGTGCTGGTTCACACACGTCAAGTTTAGTTGCGCAAGTCTTGAGTATGTTTATGAGAGAGGAAAGGAGATTGGTGTTGGCTATATAAGGTTCGGCATAGCGGAATATAACACCTATACTTGTTTTAAATAATTTCTTTCCAGAATTGATTGAAAGGCCCTCGTTTTTGCTAAATATTCTATCTCAATGTG
Source organism: Calliphora vomitoria (assembly GCA_942486065.2). NCBI lineage: Eukaryota > Metazoa > Arthropoda > Insecta > Diptera > Calliphoridae > Calliphora > Calliphora vomitoria. The sequence goes on along the minus strand of OW818031.2, from coordinate 56,473,326 downwards.
GTCGATAATTGCTTATTTAAGCGCATACGTCCTTTTTTGGGATAATATTAAACAAAATCACAACAAAGTAAAGAACTAAGAAAACACAACAACAACGAAAACCTAACAAAACAACAAAAAAAAAAAACTCAATTCTGAAACGGACAACAGAACAAAGAAGCAAAAAAAAAGAGTGTTCATTGTGTGTAATTATGAAAAAATCGTTCGTATGCAAATGAAAACAGGAAAAAAGGGTTAAATTGGGTACTCATACTAAATACACACAGAAACAGACATATTCACACACACACACACACATACATACATATTAAAACAGGAACAACAAAAAAGTACACAAGGATAACAAACAATGAAAACAAAGGATTCTTGCCAGCCACTACACTAGTATATTGTTTTGTTGTGTCGATTTCTTTTTTTTAACGTTTATTTCAAATTTTCAAGTATATTTGTTGGTGTATGTCTATAATATATATTATTTCCCAGCAGTTAAGCAAGTAGTCAATGTATCCCTTATAGACAGTAATTTTATATTTAATGTCTGATCACTTGGCTGACTCCAATTTATATATTCTGGGTCATTTGCCACGTATGTGCTCTTTATATTGCATAGAGAAGTCAATTGGTTACTTTTAACATCCCATGTAACCTATCGTAAAGTCAATTGTCACTTTAAGGTCTCTAACTAACCTAGAGCACTTTAAAAATTAGTTATTTTACCAACCGGAAGTAATCTATTATATAGTTGTCGCAGGAATAATTGTTAACAAGCATTCGGTTATTAGAGGTCAATTTAACTAGTTATGTAACTGATCAAGTAACCATTAATGTAGCTAGTAAGGTAACTGACTCTATGTAACCGGTGTGAATCCAATGCGTTGACTACTTCGGACCAGCTATTAGACAATCTCATTGTAATCAAAAAGGGTCAATTGACCCCTGCTTAGGGCATACACGTGTTAAAATAACAAGTCACGTAACTAGTTGTCATCCCAAGTGATAGGTAAAATCACTAGCTTGGGACAGTTACCAAGAACTGCTGGGGTATGTCATTCTATCCGTGAGTATGTGTTTGTATTTGTAACATGCAATATATTGCATACGTGCACAATACCCAGCATCCAGCCGAGCAGATGTTCGTTCGTTTTATATATGATGGATGTTTTATTGACCCAACGACGGACAGAGCATGTACCAGTGAAAAAAAAAATACCTTTAAAAAGAGCTCAATAAAATATTAAAATACAAAATTTTTTAAATGTTAATCCTTTTTCTGTTATTTTTTGGTTTTTTCCATTGTGGGGATGAATAAATCTACCTTAAATTAATATGGATTTATGAGGCATCTGTTTAAATATTCAGTAGTTTTTATTGAAATCAAGAAAAAAAAAATCTAAATACATTCAGGTTGAATGATTTGAGTTCAAGTGAACTAATTGTAATGAGTAGATGTTCTTAAATAAACAGCAAAGTTAATAAATACTACTATTTTTGTAATATTTGTACACTTTAACATAATTTTCTAGAATAATAAAGAACTATTTGCAACAGAACTAAACAACTGAACAGAACTTGTCCCGACTAAAGAGTGAGATCGAAAAATTCTTAACGTACAGTTTCGATTTTTTTTATTTGATTGAAATTATTATTGCAATCACTAGTGATGAAATTTTGAACCTTTTTCGGAAACCCTTCCATTAAGGTTTTTATAGTGCTTTCTGTCACTTTGCTCGAACAGGTTGTCCATCTCCGTTTAAAATCTACCACACTTTTGGACACCTTTTTTGTGCTCTTCAATTCTCTTTTAATAAGAGCCCAATATCTCTTCACTGGCTTTAACTCCGGGCAGTTTGTAGGATTTGCCTCTCTTGGTACAAATACTGTTCTTGTACCACTCAAGGGCTTGTTTACAATAGTGACTGGATGCCAAGTCAGGCCAAAAATAAGTGGACACATTATGAAGTCTTATGAATGGAAGCAGCTTTTTTTGTAAACATTCCTTTTATGTAAATTTCGGTATTTATAGAGCCCGTTGTAACAAATGATTGGCTTCTTTTGCCGCAACTGCATATTGCTTGCCATACCAAGAACTTTTTGGGAAATTTTGTCTGATTTTGGGTCCTAAATTTTTCTTTAACAATTGCTCGAGCATCAGCAACATAAAATTTTTGTCCAGGAAGTTGCGAAAAATCTGCCAGAACATACGTTTCGTCATCCATTATGCAGCAGGTATATTTTTTTTATAAAGCTTGACTTCAATTTCCGTGCTCTGTTTTTGGCCTCTAAATTTTTAGCAGTGTTCCTGTCAGGAACTTTTTGATCCTTGTGTGTTTTTAAACCTACATTAGCTTTAACTTTTTGTACCAAATAGTCCGAGCACTGAGCTAACCGGGCTGCTTTTCTACCGGATGTGTTGGGAGCTCTTTTAAAAATGCGTTCTATTTTTTTGGCGTTAGAAACATAATGTGGACAATTCCTTCTACCTGAACCAGGCTTTCTATCAACGCACAAGTTCTCCCGATACTGTTTAATAACATTGGAAACAGTTTGACGGCAGACCTTTGAATGCTTCACCAAATTTTTGTAGGTTGGGTTTTGTTGAAAATATTTAATAATTTTAGTTTGCACTTTTTTCTGGTCACTCATTTTAATCAGATTAACAACAAATGAATATAAATGTTTTACAAAGGTAACTTGATCAAAAAAAATCAAATAATACTTGGGTTAACAGTTTTAATGAAAAACGTGTGTTAAGAATTTTACGAGCTCACTCCTTAATACTGACTGGTTCTAATACTTTATACGAAAGAGTTCAGTAACTTTTTTCCTACATTGAACAAATTGAGCTCTTAAGCATCTGTATTAAACAAAGCGAACTAGTTATATTTTGGACATTATTACCGAGGTGCAAAACTAATTACAGGTCTATACCATTTCCAACGCTTCACCTTGGAACACAGTATCCGATATTGGCATGAATCTTTCTTGTCCTCAAAATGAAAATCATCTTTTGTCTCGGAATCCATATGTTTCCAGAAAGAAGGAAAAAGTTCATAGCTAACAATGGCCAATACTTTGAATAAATGTTTCAAAATAAAAGCTAAACAGTTGAAAAAATCCCGCATTTTTAAATCTACACTCAATACAATTAAAAATTTCTGGAATACAATTCGAAATGTTGTAGTATATTTAAAACCTTTGACACAAATTATAGCAGAGAATTAACAATTAACAAGAAAATCTTTAAAAATCAATAAATCTAAATCAATTTTGACTTCATTTACTTTCAACTTAATATTTTTTTTTTTTTATGATTTATAACTATTTATTTATGCAAATTATTGTATGTATATATTTTACACATTATAAAAGCATTTATGTACACAATTATTAAAATATAAAAAAAGTATAGAATGGACATTTCAATGAAACTAAATATTTTATATATAAATATTTTAAACTCCGCCCAATATTTATATTTTTTTTTTTTTTTCTTTTAATTTAAAAATTTATGTTATAAATCTGTTTATAGAATTTTTACAATAACAAGTGGGTTTGTTCATAAAATGTCATGACTTGATGTTTATTAAGCATTTAGAGAAAAAAATGTTTAATTTACAACACAAATTGCTAAAGGCATTAAGTACGAAAACATGAAAGATTAGCAGGGTTCAAAAAAAGAATACATAAAATTAAAGCACTTTTAACTTTTGAACGTTTTGAATATGAAGCTAAACTTGATGTTGAAAACTTAAATTGAAAAATATTTGTCGTCATTTCGATAAATGGGGACTTCCTAATATTATACATAGATGTTTATGAATGTTAAAAGAACAGGATTTTAAAAGATTTAAGTGTGCTTTAATTAATACCGAAATAAGTTAGTAGTAATAATTAAACGTAATTAATAAGGGGAGGATTTACAAGGTTTTTGTTCATGATGTTAAACATATATGAGTTTGTTATGTTAGGCCATCTAATTTCGGGGAAAATATTGAAAAACAGGACGTCCAACTTTTGAGATATTTATTAAGAAAGAAAATGCTAAAATAACATTAAAATAGGAACAAAAAATAAAAATGAACATTGTTATTTTCATTTGCCTCCCTCACTACAATCCAACTATAGTCTCCTAGTACATAGTGGTCCCAAAAACCCTGATAATTCTGTTCAAATCCGGCACAGTGGGGCCAATCAGAAGGAAAGTGGTAATAAATCTGTCTCTTCTTAACAACTGGCCCAATTGAAAAATTATATACAAACAAATTGTACAGGAGGACATAATATTTTAGTAAATTAAATTTGTAACCCCCTGTTAGAATACAATGTGAAATACAGGGTGTCAAAGTTGACCAACTTTAGTTTGCAAAGCTTTGTAAAGCTTGAAACTTATACAAATACGGACAGATATTAACGGATAATTAAAAAACACTGTTTATTACACAAATTTATCTGTTTTACTTTAAATGATATTTAAATTTCTATTTTTAAATTTTCGATTTTTACCTTGACTTTATTTTGTTTTTCGCAAATATCTATTAAACTCCAAACTAAGACCTAAAAATAAAATTAAAAATTTTGAAATAAGTGGCTGCCCTATGTCATCGATAGCCTCACGAATTCTATCTTTTAGGTCTTCAATCGACGCTGGGCTGTTGGCGTAGACCTTATCTTTCACGTGGCCTCAAAGGAAGAAGTCTCAAGGTGTTAAAACACAAGAACTCGGTGGCCAATTATGATCACCTCTTCGAGAGACAACAAGGTCCGGAAACTTTTCCCGTGAAAGAGCAATGGTTTTGTTGCTTGTGTGGCACGTAGCGGCGTATTGTTGAAAGTAAACGTTGTACAGATCAAAATCATCAAACTCCGACCAGAAGATACAGTGTAATAACGTTTGTGGAATGCCCAATTCCAAAGAACGACGTGGAATGGACAAACCTGGTTTTTCTTCAACACTTTGGGCTACAGAAGTAATATTCTCAGTTGTTCTTGAGCGACGTGCACGGGTTTTATTATTCTTCACATCACTAACTTGTCCCAACAGCTCGAATTTTCTACCAAATTCTGTACTGCGGTCGGACAAGGTGCTTCACGACGACCCAAAAATGCTTTAGTTTTGGGAACTGTGACACCAGCTTTTCACAATATTTGTAGTATCGTTCCATTTTTAGTAATCGCGTAGTTTCTACTTGTCAAATGTCAAAGAATAAAAGCTTCAAAAGTGACAGATACCGAAATACTGGGGATTCAAAATAACACCTCTTGTTGGAAAACCCATTATGAAAAATGTATACATTTTGACAAAAATTAAACTTAATTTTTTTCCTTACATATATATTTTTTCCTTATATATATATATATATATACAGTGTTGGAAAAAATAATAGAAACGATAGCATTTTTTTCCAATTTTGTAAGTATATTTGTCAAGTTTAGTTTTGTTAAAAAAAATGTATATGCAGTTTTGTTTATCAGACATACAACATAAGAAAGAACATAATCATTCCTCTTTTAATTAATATTTTTATACACTATATGACTAACAATGTAAAGAGCCAATATTTTTGCTGGAAAAAATAATAGAAACGCGTAAACGGATTCAATTTTTAGAGGCACATCTTTTTATTTTTTGTTAAAAAATTGTTTTATTTTAATGTTTAGAGGCACTAGTTTTGTTTTTCACAACTTCATTGCATCTGCGACACATGGAATCAACCAATTTTTTTTTTAAATTCCTTATCAATGGAAAACCACTTTTCCTGGTTTTTTTCTCACAATTAGTCCTTATTTTTCCGACTGATGCCCTCCAGCTTCCTCAGGAGCACTCCCCAAAGGTGTTCTATTGGTTTAAGGTCCGGTGTCTGTGAAGGCCATTCCATAAGAGGTACTTTGTTGACAGCAAACCAATCCTTTGCCAATTTTGAAGAGTGGTTCGGATCACTGTCCAGCTGAAACTCCCATCTCAAGGACATCTCTTCCTCAGCAAATGGAAGGATTGTGCTTTGCAATATATTTACGTAGTCCGGGGCGCATATTTTGTTCTTTATCCAAAATATTGAACAGACACCAGAAGAAGAAAAACACCCCCATATCATGATGGATCCACCGCTGTGTTTGGCGGTCTTCTGATTCTATATAAACAAATTTAAACCATTATTACTGTTAATATTTTCTTTAAATATGTATATCCATAGAAGTTCTAATATTAGGCACCTTTGATTTATTATTATTGACCAAATGTTTTTGCTGTTGCTGAAAAATTGTAGTTGAGTGAAAAAATTCGGTTAGTTCAATCGTACTATTTCTTTGCCAACTGACTATCTGTAGCTAAAACCGAAAATGTCTATGGGTATAATGGAATCATTCGATTATCAACAAATTTGTTCAATACATCTGAATCTGAATATTTAACTTTAAGAAGAAAACTTATAAAGAAATTCCCAAAAATTTCCGACAAAAATTTACCATAAATTAAAAAAAAAAAAAAAAATATTCCAAGGAATTCGCGGGAAATTTTCCCACGTAGGAACATACACTAGTACTAGGGTTCCTACGCTTCCTGTCCATGTCAGGCAGTCCGCCCCTGATCAAAATTAAACAAAGTAAGAATGTAATATTCGACTCTGCAGAATCTTGTATACCTACCGTCAATATGTGAGGGGGTCAATTATGGACCGATCCTCACATAAGTTGAAAAGATTTAAGTTCATATACAACTTGTTTATGTCCAATTTCACCACGATATTAATTATTATAAGACAATTATGAATGTTCAAGTCATTTTCTGAGGGGGACCTTGTATGGGGACTACAGACAAATATTGCCGGATATTGTGAATATTTACATATTTCAGACATTTTTGAGTTGAAAAGCAATATTCCGGTAGTATATTTGTTTCAATCATTGTCAATAGCATTCATGCCAAAAATCTACCAAAATAAGTTCGAGTTACAAATTTTATTTAGATATTGCGTCTTGTAGATCAACATTAAACGAAAACAAACATTGTTATAGAATTTTAAGGAGTATCAAAATAGGACCCTTAAACTCATTAAACACATTATGTTGCAGATTAAGACATTTTAAACTCCCAGAATATAAATTGCATAGTAGAAAAAAAAACAGAATTTTTTAATTTTAAAAATGGCCCGTGGCAAAAGATGATAAATTACTACATTTCACAAACAGACACCTAAACTTTCCTTTAAGAAAACTGTTGCGTAAAATATCCTTCAACAATAAATAAACATGATTAATTTTATTGCCTGTCATTTAAACTTTAAACACTTTGGAATGCCACCATCCTCAATATCATTCATTATTTCAGCATTTAACTGAACTTCCTTTAAGGGAAAAATAATAAATTTTTCATGGAGACAAAGTGAGGGAGCACCACCATTAAAGTTTATTTAAAAATTTTCTTTTTTGCATAGAAAATTTCCACTTAGAGCTGTGAATACTGCGTAGTTTTTCGCTTTTTATTAAAAGGTCAATGAATTTTGTGTAATTAAAAGGAAGGAACATAAAAAAAAAACAACAACAGACGAAGCCGAAGAAGAAGGAAAACGGCTGCTGTCACAATGAAAAACTCATTAAAATTTTAACCCTTTTTTTGTTCGTGCTAAACTTGTTTTTCCTGCAATGATTCGAGGGGAGTATGACCCAATTTTTTCCAAAAAAAAAGAAGAAAAATCACGCATACATACACATAATATGAATATGTATACATAGACATACATATGTATAAATGTAGGTGTGTGTGTGTGTGTGTGGGGAATGTAAGTGTTGGAAAAGTGTGAACTTTTGAATAATTAAAAGGACACAAGTTGTGGTACTGGTACACAAATTATTTCAAAAAGGGTTTGTATGTGTTGCAGTGTCTAGTTGGTGGAAGGGGTAATGGTCTATTAATACCCAGACCAGCCTGATTTCAAAGGTCGTGGACATGAAGATGGTTGGTTGGTTGTTTGTTTGGTGTTGTAATAATAAAATGTTTTAAAATAAAGTGTGAGTGGGTATGGGTATGGGTTTTTGTTAATGACCCTGACCTTTGTAAAGATTTCTTGTTTTTAATTAAAAAGAACTGCCAACCGGCTGACCCCTTTTCTTAATTACTAAATGGAAAATATACAAATATACAGACACACACTCAAAATGTTGACTTTAAAATAAACAAAATCGATATTTTTAAAGGACACAGTGGCACAATTAACGAAAGAGTGAACGAATGAACGAAAAAAACGAAACAATAAATGAACAGAGTGCAGAACCATGACCCTTCCCAAGATTTTTTACATTAAATTGGTCAACATGTAAAACAAGGATATTCCCACACTCTTGAATGAGATTTAAATTAAACTGGTTAAATTAAACAGCTGTTTCGTGTTACGAGTATTTCCCGTCGGTCGGTATTTTGTTCAATTCACATCACAAAAATTCACAATATGTATTTTGAAATTCGTAACTTCGTTCGTTCGTTCATGTTTGTTGCATGTTGCAGTTTTTATGTAGCATTATCATGTATGTGGCATTAAGCTAGTTGTTGTTGTTGCTGTTGTTCTTGCCATTGCTGTTATAATCCATTGACCAGTAATGTCTGTTATTGTTGTTTACAAGGATGACCAGGAGGAGATGGCGATGATGATGACGTTATTGTCCTTCACATTGACACAGTTTATTGCACTTTTGATAACCAGCAACCAACAGCAGGAGCGAGCGGTCTTCTTCATGTACAATGTTGTTTCGTTTGTAAGTTGGTTGGTTATTTTGCTGAATATTTCGTATTTGTAGCATGTGAAATTTTATTACAATTGTTGTTGTTTTTTTTTTTTTTTTTTGTTAAATAGTGTCACATGCAACATACGACTACATGCTCTGTACTCATCCACTCGTTCATTCATTCATTCATTAATCTTTACAAGGGATTTAATTGAAAGTGACCCTTTAATAAATTGACCAAAATGCGTTTCTGCAAAGATGCTTTTAACTAGAGTTGTTCTTTGAAAATGTTGCATCTGCCACACAATGCTGTAAAGAAAATGGATTAAACTTTATATTTTTTTCAAAATGGAAATATAAAAAGTTCAGCATTTGTAACAAATAGAAAAAAAAAACTAATTTTAAGGTATTTACAAACGACAATTCTATGTATTAAGACATTTTAAAATTGAAAAATACTTTACTTGTTTACACGATATTTACAAATATTTGAGTATAAACTGAAAGAGATTTGTCAGTTCATAAATAAAAGGAAAAGACCTTTAGAAATATAAAAAATAAGCATGTAGTTGAATGTTGAAAAATACTATTTTAAATAAACTCTGTTTCCGACGTTTCGTTGTTAAACATTATAAATATCCTTTTAAGGTCATTTAATTCAATGCAGCTGACAAAAGGTCAGACAACGTTGTTTTGATTTTAGGTGGGATAATTCTAAGTCTTTAGCCATATTTCAAGCCATAATGTCAAGGAGCTTTACTAATCTGCAGTAAAAATATATTATTTAATCCGAAATATTGATAATCCAGATTAAGCAGCATTACTCGATCAAACGTGTATTAACAATTATTTAGACAAAATACAAAAATAAAATAACTGCTCACAGATTTATCTCATTTTCACGATTAGGCTCGTATCTACAAAGTTGTGGATGAGTTAAGATGTTTAAGGTTTAGAAGCTGTATTTACAAGTAAAACCCGTTTTAAGATTTCGGCTTTTGCGTAGAAATATGAGTGATCACAGATTGAGCTTATTTTCCTTATTAGACACTTATTAACAAAGTTATGGATTTAAATTTTTGAGTTTTTTTTTAATTATATTTGATTACAGATTAAGCTTTTTTATTAGCCGATTTATGATTAATTTATAAAGTTATGGAAGAATAAATATGAATGACTTTTGGTCCGAAATGTGAGTGATCACAGATTGTTGAGATTGAGCTAGTTTTATCAATTATACATCAATTTGATTTAAGTTTTTTGTATAATAATAGATTTTTATTTGAGAAATACACGCACGGAAGATGACGAACTTTCAAGACGCCCAGTTGAGATGTCTACGACCGAAACAATTGAAAAACAAGTAAGAAAGCTATATTCGGCTATGCCGAATCTTATATATGCTTCACCAAATTATATATAAAATAAAATTTAAATTTTTTTTTTCAAGTTTTTTCCAATTTTTAAAAAAAAATTTTTTTAATTTAAATTTTTTTTTTTTTAATTTATTAGTGAAAAAAATGTATGACAAAAAAATGTTTTTTGTGAAAAAAAATTCGGGTTAAAAAATATTTTTCCCGATTTTGACCCATTGTAGGTCTAACTTACTATAGCCTTATATACATCATTGCAATGCACTTTGAAATATCTATCATTAGATATTCATATTGTCTATATTTATGACTTAGTAATCGAGATAAAGATCAAAAATAGGCCGAAAATAGAGGTTGTCTCGGATTTTTTGCTCATATCTCCGTTATTTATGGACGGATTTTGCTGATTTTAAATAGAAAAGCATGTCTGACAGAATTATTGAAGATTTTGATCCCGAAGATATCTGGAAAAGAAAATTGATTTCAACAGACAGACAGACGGACATGGCTAAATCGACTCCGCTATCTATAAGGATCCAGAATATATATACTTTATAGGGTCGGAAAATTATATTGTGGAAATTACAAACGGAATGACAAACTTTTATAAGTATACCCTTCTCACGAAGGTGAAGGGTATACAAATTATATGGTGTTGGCCGAACGGAGATTGTAGAAGCCATAGCTATCTCACATGTCTCAGTGGTTTAAATTTTTAATGATCACTTGGGTATGAGAAAGCTTTTCGCAAAATGGCTGCCGCATTTGCTCACAATCGGGTGCACAAAAGAGTACACACATGTGCAGTTTCCATTGAAAAAATCCATGAATTAGGCTATGAAAGCCTCCCTCTTCCACTCTATTCTCCTGAAGAAATGTCTCGGCGGAAAGAGATTTGACTCCAATGTTGAAATTTTCTCACAAAAATACATCTTTTGATGATCTCGACAAATCATATTTTTTGAAAGGGATATAAAAATTGAAGAAACGTTGGGCAAAGTGCATACAGCTCAAAGGAGACTATGTTGAAAACCAAAATAGTTTGAAAAACTTGCTATAAATATTATTGATCAAAAATTTAACATGTTTTTCCGATCAGAATTTACAAAGTTTTTGACGGTTTAAGATTTTTGAAGGATTTACAAACAAAAAATCAAAATTTTTTATCAGATATATTAGTGATCAATCCATATGCTTGTAAGTTTTATAAATGGCATTTTGAATATAGTTTATATATTTGAACATATTTTAACTTCACTTACATATTTCAAATAAAAATTAAGAAACAGTAGTTTTCCTAATTTCCTAAATTTTTTCTAAATCGAATAATTTTTATCGAAAAAGTTGTTAAATTTATATAACTTGTTGTATTAAATCCTCCTTTCGCAATTCCACTGTAATTTGACAGATCTCCTTTTGGGGTTTTTATCATAAATATAAAGTAGCATGAAAACACATGTTATTTCGTACTAACAAAAATGATGTTGTTTTCACAACACCGATCAACATTAATCCTCTGGGCTCTTTTGTTGTACAACAAGCCGTAAAAACAAACGGTCATAGCGCGTGCCTGCAACAAAACAAAAGACAACAGCAAGAAACAACAAGAAAAATAGCAGACGAACAGACAGGCGAATGCTAAAAAGCTCTAAATGTTTTCTAATCGCTAATCGAAAAATGTCACCTTTATCATTGGATGGTCATCGTCATCATCAACATCATCGTCGTCGTTCTCTATGTCTGCAGCAGATGTTTTCCAATTGCTCTCACGATCGTTTCCATGGTCTTTATAATGCAAAGACAAGGCCAAAAGCAATAAAAATGCAAACGAATTTGTGGTACGTTCTAAACATTTTTTTTTTTTTTTTTTTTTTTGGATTTTTTTCTTTTCTTGGTTAATGTTGAATTTCAGTTCAGCAGCTAAAGTTTCTTGTGTTTTGGCGTTTGTTGTCGTATTGTATTTAAATCGAAAATGAACTTGATTTATGGCCTCCTTAAAATATTAGATGGGTAGACGGTCGTAAATTTAAAACCAAAAAAAAAGTTAAGGGGTATTTTTATTCATACATTGTTCTACTACTTTTCATTTCATTATTTTGGCAACATTCCAAACACGTTGAACTTTGAAATTGAAATGAATTTTTGTTTTCAATATTTGGCTGACAATGTCAGTCACTAAGTAACCCAGTCATACCGTTAAAATACTTGTTAGACAAACATTTTTTTTATTTGCACAAACACCTGTACAAAATAACCTTTGAATTATAGTCTTAAAATTATTACTGGTCATTATCACAATTGTATAGTATATTTCTTTATTAAACAAAATAGGTACATTTTAACATGATTACTTAGTTACTAAAATAAAAATAGGAATGAATACTACTGATCACGACTAGGAAATCTTTCGAAAGGAAATCTTTTCGAATTAGAATGTATTTAACACACATTTTCGAACATTCTCGTTTTCGGATTAAGTTACGTAGTAACGGCCCTGGCTATGGATCCACGATTAAAGCTAAAATAGAACTGGATAAAGATCCACGATTAAAGCTAAAAAAGAACTGGATAAAGATCCACGATTAAAGCTAAAATATAACTAGATAAAGATCCATGATTAAAGCTAAAATAGAACTGGATAAAGATCCACGATTAAAGCTAAAATATAACTGGATAAAGATCCACGATTAAAGCTAAAATAGAACTGGATAAAGATCCACGATTAAAGCTAAAATATAACTTGATAAAGATCAACGATTAAAGCTAAAATAGAACTAGATAAATATCATCGATTAAAGCTAAATTGAACTGGATAAATATCCACGATTAAAGCTAAAATGGAACTGGATAAAGTTCCACGATAAAAGTTAAAATAGAATTGGATTAATATCCACGATTAAGCCAAAAGCCAAAAATAGGACTGGATAAAGATCCACTATTAAAGCTAAAATAGGACTGAGTAAAGATCCACGATTAAAGTTAAAATTGGATTGGATGAAGATCCACGATTTAAGCTAAAATAGGACTGAGTAAAATCCATGATTAAAGAGAAAATAGGACTGAATAAATTTCTATGACTAAAGCTAAAATATCCACGATTAAAGTTAAAGTAGGACTGGACAATGATCAACGACTAAATATGAAATAGGGCTGGAAAACGATCGCTTAAAACTGAAATAAGACTGGATAAAGATCCACGATTAAATATAAAATGGGAATGGATCAACTATTAAATATAAAATAGGACTGGCTAAAAATCCACGATTAAAAACAAAATAGTACTGGAAAAGATCTACGATTAAAGCAAAAATAAGACTTTATCAACCTCACACAACATCGTGATTATAGCTAAAAAAAACTACATAAAGCTACACGATTATAGCTGTAATAGCGTGGCGTTGGAAAACATTGATACCGTAATTTTTAATATGAGAAAATAAAATTCAAATACCAAATTAGGACTGTAAGCAGATGACCAATCAATTTAATCCAAAGGTACGCATTATGGCAGTTTTCTTACCGGTTTATAACAATGTATCAACAAGTCATTAAACGGACTCTGGCAAATCAAGGTGTTAAGGAATAAATCTGCAATTGAATAGTGTCTATGTTGGAAACAAAAATTGTCTTCGCAATTAAAAGTGGAGTCTTTAGAAACTAGATGTCACAAATTTGATATCTGTAAGGTAGCAAGAAAAAAGTGACGCGATTATGCTAATTACAGTACTATCATGTAATTCGGCGATTGGTAAAAATGCGATCACCCTCCAATGACTTTTGTATGCATACATTTCCATATTCCAATATGTCTTTGTCCAAATCCACCACTGCTACAGCCAATTAAATGTCAACACATCTCAAATATTTTTCACATTAAAATCTTCAAGAAAATTAAAAATGTTTACATTGTCCAAGGAAAAGTTTTGTAAAAAGTAGCAAAAAACAAACACAATATTCTTTCACCCTACAATTCGATCAGTGGAATGAGTAATGCAAACAACAGCAAAAAAATTACATACATATATATATTCCAAATGATGGTATAGAAAATTAAAAAAGTACTAATTAAATTCTTACAGTACGCAGCTGCAAAATAAAATAAAAAAAAATCCATCATCATCTACAATATTAACATTTTTAAATTGAACAAAAGTTTTCTTTAAAATAAAATCGCAAAAAAAAAAAAAATAAAGGAAAAGAGATGGGAAAAAAATAAAAACCAAAAGTAAGATACAAAAAAAAAAAAATTGCCAGGAATAAATCGGAAACATGGAAAATACGTTAAAAATGTAATACAAACGAACGAAGGAAAGAAAGAAAGAAAAAAGAACTAAGAAATAAAACATATTCCATCAAAGGTTGTGAACGAGCAGAGCAAGGTTGGCGAGGTTAGTAGGAGAATGGTGATGGTGGTTGGAAATAGGTGGGCAATAGGTTGAATGGAGTACAGAATAAAAATTACTTAATGGAGACTTTCAAAAGACACTCACTCTCATAGCATTAGTGCACAAATGTTTCTCCATACTTTGCTTTGACTACCTTGTTATGGACATTTCGAAAAGGGAAGAAAAGTTGGAACTTGTGTGGTATAAGTTAAGACCGACCATATTGGAAACGCTATATCTTTTGTTATTGAGTCATAATTGGTTAAATTGAGGCAAATGTCTTACATCTCATTTGTTTTGTGATTCATTCATTATTGGTCTCAAATTCTCTGAGTATTGGAAGTTGTTTTGATCTTTTTAGCATGGTCTTATCATCTTTGCCCATGGGCTCGAGCGCCAGATCAGGAACGATCTTCGCATGCACGAAGACAACATATAGAGGTATATGAGGTATCCATACTCGTACACAATGTCATCTTAGCAAAGCATTTTCTTCTATGAGAGGTTATCCTGTGGTAGGATAACATCATACAGTTGGAGTCTCCCCCCAGGCATGATAGGAAAGATCTTCGCTAGTACGAAGAGAACATACATACTTATAAGCGGAATCTATTGTAACGTTACTCGCTCGTGAAAGCTTTGAACAATATTCCTAGAGACGACATCAATTAGTCGATTGCAGGACTCCGCATGAATGTCATACTTGAAAATACCTCACCAGAAACAGCGAAAAACCTGCTGCTGAGGAAAACAATAGTATTTCTAACATAAATGAGGTAGGGATGTGAAGAGTTAATTCCTACTGCCCCCGTATAGAATTAGCCTTTCCGAATTTATGCCCAACTTGTTTTTAGGATCCTCATGGCATTCAATAAAAATGCAACTGCCTACCCAACCCCAATTTCATTTCGTCCACATGGATTTGTGAACTTACCCGGTAGATGTAGCACAATGTCTCGGCCTTGAGCTAAAACTTTATAATCTAACGATCCCTGAGAAAGGTTTAGAAATAGAGACATCCAACAATACAATTCAAGTTCAAAGAAAAGGATATGATTGGCAGTTCGAGATACAAGTCAGTTAGAGAAATAAAAAATATACAATAATAGAAAGAACAGAGCTTTGCGCTACTCCTGAATTAATTTTGAACTTCTGTCGTAAGATATACATCTACAGCAAGCAAATAAACAGCTATTCGAGAAAGAACGGATGCTTGCGATACCCCTGAATTAATCTTAAATTTATTTAATGAGATCTCATCTCCAACAACTCTTTTAGTACGATACCTGAGAAAGCTTTAGAGAATGACATACTCAACAAGACAATTCAAGTTCAAAGAAAAGTATTGGCAGTTCGACATAGAAGGTCAGTTAGAGACTAAGCTCTCGTTGTCTGGGATTCCATCTACAACAACTGCATAGTGCGATTGCTGAGAAATCTCAACTTATTGAGAAATAAAGTCACATAATTGGAACCATTTAATAAATATTGCAATATTACTGCCCATATTGAAATGTCTAACATAACAACAAACTAACGATATCCCGGTTGGCCTATAGAGGAGGCTACTAGCAAAAAAAAAGAAAAAAAGGGACGTACATATATTCTCCACTTCTATTTTATTTCAATTTTGCTTTGCTTTAGTGTTGGTAATTACGTACTGTTCATAATGCTCGTTAGTCAGAGGAGTTTTATTTTTATTTTTCATTCATTCGTTTGTTTTTTTTTTTAAATTTTTGCAATGATGAGGGGTGGATTTTTTTTTCATCTTTTTAGCAGCAACTTTAATACAATGTCCTGAATGAGGGTAAACTCATACCAATATGAGGGTGTTTTGCGTGTTATACTGAAGTACAAACACACTGGCTCAAACACTAATAAGTACATTTGTATGAACAAATACATTTTTTTCTGTTTTTTTTTTTTTAATTTTTTTCTATACTTTGGCTGTCATTGCTAACCCCTGCCCTTTACTAGACATTATTTTTTATTTTTTTGTTGTATTTGGTCTCATTCATTTCTCTTCAAACCGCCGGAAACCGCCATTTTTTATACAACATTTTTTTCAATTTCTCTAACGAAACAAAAAAAAAAAACCAACCAGTTTTTTTCCTTGTGTGAGAGGGCGTCTTTTGCCATCCATGGTGGTGGTGGTATTGGTTTGATGAGGGTGAAATTGTGTATCAGAATGAGGGGGTGGATTTTGTGCCCACTACATTTTTTTTTTCCTTTCTCTATAGTTTTCATGATGGTTTCATACCCCCACAAATGTGTGTTTTTAGTTTGGAAAAAAATATTTACAAATTTTCATGCACAATGAATGAAATTTTGGGACTGTTTAAGTTTTTTTTTTTTTTTCCTATTAATTTTTGTCGGTTTCTTTTCTACGTTTTTGTGAAAATGGTGGTTTTATGGTAAATTAGTAACATTAATGTTAAGTTTTGTTTGAAATATATCCTCCTCCCTTTACATTCCATTTCTATTTAAATTTTTTTTTTTTATTATTTTCTTAATGCATTGAAACAAAGGTACCTTTTTCAAATATCTACAATTATTTGTTAAGTGCCAATTTAAAAAGTAATTTGTATTTAAATTGAATTTGTTTTTTTGTTAAGCTTATTTTAAGTATATTGTTTTTAAGATTTATCTAATTGATAAATAGTTTATGAACTAGATATTATTAAAACGAAAAGACATTGTAAAATATTTAAGTTTCAAATCTTTTTTCTCAGTTCTTACGTTTCAAAAAGCATCGATTTATAAAATGGTTCCATAAGTATTAACTAACTAAATGTTTCAACATTTTTCACTTACGACTCCATAAAGTATATACATATACTTAGTCTGGATCGATATATATAGCGAAGTCTTTATAGCCGCCTGTCAGTTGAAATGAACTTTCCGAAGACCAAAAGTAACTTACAAACATGTTTGATACGTAAATATGTATATGGGATATCGTCCTGGTTCGCTTGTTAATAAGCAAAAAACCATGACTACCTCGATTTATTAACAATATCTTGATTACTAAGTCATTAATATAGACAACATGTATTACAAATGGAAAACATTTCAACCTCTCCGTCGATGTATATAAAACCATAGAAATTCGTATTGACAATGAGTAAAAATCGCGAAAAATATTTGTTAACCCAAGAAAAGCCAAGGTTTGTGAGTCTCCTTCGGTGTATATATATGCTCTATAAACACGTATTTGATATTGGGTGTATGACTTTTGAACGCGCTTTTTATTTTTGATAACTTTTTAAATGACATTTGAATTGTACATATCTGTCATTTATTTTCACTTAGTTATTGAAGATTATAGTGTAAACAACAAAGTTTTTTTTTTTTTTTTTGCTTCGAATATGTCGAATTTTATGCCAACAAGGCGTCATATGCGGGAAGTTTTGCTTTATTTCTTTATTTTGCAAAAAAGTTCCGCTGAAGCACACCGATTGCTCACCAAAGCTTATGGTGAATGTGTTTCTTCGGTTTCAATGTGCGAGAGATAGTTTCTTCGGTTCAGAAGTGATCATTTTGACACGAAAGATAAAGATCGCTCAGGCCAGCCAAAATAGTTTGAAGACCAAGAATTGGAGGCATTACTCCAAGAAAATTGTTGTCAAACTCAACAAGATCTTGCAAAATCATTGGGAGCTACTCAAGCAGCAATTTCAAAACGTTTGTGAGCAGCAGGATTCATCAAAAAGCTGGGAAATTGGTGACCATACGAATTGAAGCCTTGAAAGACGATATAGCATGTCTGAAATGATGTTTGAACGCCATAAAAGAAAATCATTTTTGCACCGAATCATTACTTGTGATGAAAAATAGATCCATTACGGTAACCAGAAGCGTAAGAGATCGTACGTTAAGCCCTGCCAACCTGCCGAATCGACACCAAAGCTAAATATCCAGGGCGCTAAGGATGCTCTGTATTTCGTGGGACCAAAATGGTCCTATCTAATATGAGCTTCTAAAATCTGTCCAGACCATCACAGGGAACATTACCGAACACAACTGAAAACTTCCAGATTGTGCGGCCGGACATGAAACTGTAGTATTCCATCATGACAACACTCGGCTACATGTTGCAGTACCTGTTAAAAACTATTTAGAATGAAGTGGTTGGGAAGAATCGCCTAACCCCGATTTATAGTCCAGACCTTGACCCGTCCGACTACTATTTATTTCGATCGATGCTGAATGCTCTCTCTGGGATACGCTTCACTTCAGAACAGAGTATCCGAAATTGGCTTGGTTCGTTCTTGACCTCAAATGATGAGCAGTTCTTTTGTCTCGGAATCCATATGTTGCCAGAAAGATGGGAAAAGATCATATCTAACAATGGCCAATACTTTGAGTAAATGTATATTATACAAATGTTTATTTATGTTACCACAATCCAGTTAATTTGTTAAAAATATTTATTGGCAACTTTGATTTTTATTCACTTTATTCACTGTCCACCAAAATTCACTAGACAGTGAGCTGCAGGTGGCTGCATGTGTGATTGTGTTAATGCAAAAGTGTGAATGTATTTAGTTTTTCGAACTGTTACTTTGTAAACCCTAGGTAAGCGCCACAGATTCCCACTTGTTTCTTTTTAAAATCGAACACTAACCAAAACTATAGATTTGCTAGCAATAGCAGAGACTCAGCCACACAGGAAAAGGAAACGAGAATACATACACAACACACTCACCTCACTTAGCATAAACACCAACCTCCGTAAAACATTTACAAACAGCAATGCATAATTTTAGGAGGACAACTCTTTGTTAACGCTCATTCAACAAAAGTTTTATGTGTCTGGCAACATCATAAATAAAAAAACTGTAAGCACAAAGCAAGTGTCATAATTTTCTTTTCCACCATATTCGTAAGCCAGCTGTTTGCCAATTTAACTGTCAAATTTCTAAAACAAAAAAAATTGTAGCCGTCATTAGTACTCGCAAAACGAAAAATAGTTGTGTTTCTTTAAAAAAAAACAAAAGTACCAACCACTTATTAATTTTTTGTTTAATTATTTAATAATTTGTTAAATACAAAAGCTCGTTAAATGAAAGTGTGAAGAATCCTGGTTAAATTGAGGGAAGAAAAAACCAAGAAATATTATTGGTTTTTTTTTCTTCGACAATTGAAGGCTGTGCCGTCGTTGTCATCATACTACACTTGTCAACATAATTTTATCGCTGCTGCTCAGTTAGTTGTTGTTGCTGCTCTTGTATTTGATATTGTACAATTTTAGAGGTGTTTATTGTTCTTGTAGTTGTTGTTGCAGTTGAAATTCCAAAAAGAAAAGCGACAATTTATTAGCGTTGACGACAACAATTTCCACAGGAATTTTACACGCAAAATTGTAACGAATTTTGTATGTAATTATGAGTATAGAATCTACAGCCTTGCCCTCCGAGCTACTGGTTGCTCCCCAGCCCCTAATTGGTTTATGTGGCCTGGACGTGAATCGTAATGCGGTACACAAATCAATATGGGATGCATTTAGCAATAATCGTAAAGCAGATAGGTAATACCAGGTTTTTCGTGTAATTGGAATGCTTAAATAGTAATTTTTTGGTTTTTATAGGGCTGCTGTACAATTTAAACTACTTCCAAGTAATTATGACTTTCCTGTGGCCAAACCCAAAAGAAATTCCTATGAATGGTATCATCCTAAAGGCATTTTAAAACGTAATTGGATGTTGAAACATTTACATGTTTTGCCGGCTGTGGTGGTTTTATTTCAAGACATGGAATGGAACGATGGCAATTGGACGGAGAAACAAATGCAATGTGCCGCTACTATACAATCTCTTAAGAATTCTCTACAAGAACGTAACACTCGCATTTGTTTGGTTTTACTACAAAAATCAGCACCACTACCGCCCGGCGAAGACATGTTAGCCTCTGAAAGAGCAGCTAGCCTCACCTCTGCCTGTGGCCTAAATAGTAAAATGTTATTTGTTTTACCTCATACGGAGCATTTAATGGGTGAGTTACTGATCAATTAAACAATACATATTTTTCACGCTAGCGTTTCATAGGTTATGCACTCCGTTTGGAATCCGCTTTTTTGGATATGGCTCAATTGTATTATACCCAGATGGCAAAACGTATACGCACCCATAGAGACCAACTTACAGCTGCTCATACCACTTTAAAGATAAGACATCAGTTTAAATTGGGTTTTGTTGCCGAAATGCGTCAAGATTTTAGCACAGCTTTAAAGTAGGTTTATTTTTCAGAATTATTTTATAATGATTTTAATTTATGTTTTTAATTACAGACATTATACCCAATCGTATACAACTTTAGATGAAATTCGTATTAATGATACAAATTGTTTGGAAATTAAAACTGTGGCCGGTTTCTTGAACTATAAAATATGCCGTTTAATGTTTAAGTTGAAAGTTCCAAGGGATTCGATTAATCATTTTATAAGCCACATTGAAAAGTATAAAAACCGGGTGGGCTATAAGGATTTGGTGTTTGAACACTATGCCTGGCTGAGTAAACAGTAAGTGAAACAAATATTTAACCAAAATATCATAAAACAAGTAAAAAGGCTATACTTTAAGATAAAGATTGGAACATTTTATTTGTTTAAACAAAAATGTGGGTAAAACAAATTTTGGTGAAAATAGAAATTTAATTTTAAAAAATGTTTGTGTTGAAAAAAAATTCAGATGAAAAAGTTATTTTTTTCGATTTTTACCCATTTTCGGTGTTAATGGGCTATGGTTTTATATATGTCAATATCTACATTATCTTTGTTAATGACTCAATAATACAGAAATAGAACAAAAATAAATAAAAAATAGAGTAGTCGTAACTTTTTGCTTATATCTAGCAATTTTTTGGCCGCTTTAAAATAGCAACCAAATCAGGATACCCGATATATTTATGTAAATATCAACCATGTTTGTAAGTTATTTGGTGGCTTCGGAAAGTTGATTTTAACAGACAGCTATATCGAAAACCTCACAAGGAAATGTCAATAACCATGTTAGACACGACACGATACGATAGCACGATCTCCTTCACACCAACTTCACGTGAGATGACCATGTCTAATGTGGCATGAACTGTGTAGGGCGTAGCGGCATCCTGTTAAAACGAAATGTCGTTGAAGTCCATATCATCTAATTCAGGCCAAAACAAATTGGTAATAATAAGTGCCCATTCAGCGAATACGCGTCATTGTTGTTGAACGCTATATCCGTCCATGGTGATTTGGCAAAAAAAACAACAAATGACAGCCAATTCGACAAATGTAGCTTCAACAATATCAGCTGTCAAAGTTCGGAAGTCCCTAATGGAAGACCATTTATAAACAAAATATTTAAAATAGTAGGACTTTCCGTCATATAAACATTTTAATTTGAAAATTGCATTTCATGATGCAAGCATTTTTTGAGAACAAATAATTTTTTTAAATATGTATTCTAAAGTGGATATACATAATTATCTTTTAAGTGCATTTTAAATCAATAAAATTCGACCTCAACTTCTTAGAATAAGAGCATTTAAAATTACAGCCCATGAACATTTTATTGCTTTTTTTAAATTATTAAATCGTAAATAAAATCGGAAATTTTTTAAAATTCAATAGAATAAAAATGGAAATGTCCAAAGGATTCCAAAGCATATGTGTTTACCGAATATGTTAAAAATCGGAAGACCCAAAATCAAAAACTTGTGTTTTCTATGCATTCTTTGGTAAAATATATGATATGCTTTATGGGATGGCAAATGAAAAATGTAGAAATTACAAACTTATATATAATTTCCCTCATAGTAAAAAAACAATTAAATTTTTTCGAATTTAATAATACGGCCCTCATTTTCGAAATATTTCTTGAGGATATTTTAATCTCATAAATAATTTCCATTTACAGACATAGCGTTTTTGCTGAACTATTTTGTGAGGCCATCAAAAATGGACTGCCTGCACTACAAACACAACATCCTGGTATTTATTTTCATAAAGCTGCAGAATATATACAAAAACGTAAAGAAGCATTTATGCAGTGTAATAGTAAGTTTTACAAAATCCCCTATATAATTAAACACAACCATACATAAATGTTTATCAAAACCAACAGTACCATCAAGTCCAACAGAGACACAAAATAACTTTAATAGCCAATTGAATAACATCTCCTCTCTGTTTACGGAATATTTTGGCATTATATCATCAACATCGGGTGAACCTATAAATGAGCAGCAAATAAGTTTTATGATAAGGGAAAATGAAAAATTGTTTAATCATTCGGTAAGTTTATCTAGGTTTATATGTGTAATATATATTAAAAGTTTTTAAAAATTTCCTTTAGGCTGCTATTATCAATTTACTAAGTTTGGCCATGGCTCAATTTAAAATCTATAAGTGCTTAAGATTTCGCAAAAAATTAGCCATTGATATGGCTGATGAATACTTTAAAAGTGGTGATCATGGTAAAGCTTTAACGTAAGTGTTCTATAACATTTTTTTAATATATATACTTAATCATATTTAAACATATGTATATATTTTTTATTATTTTGTAGTTTATATTCTCTGATGTTACCTGATTATCGTCACGATAAATGGCCTTCTTTGTTTTCGGATGTTTTATTAAAAACTATGCGTTGTGCTTTATTGTCGGCTTCAATTGGTGATTTTATTTCGTGCAGTCTTGAAGCTTTATCGTTTAAGATTGATTACACGCCGAATGAAAGAGTTATGGTTTTGGAGAATTTGTGGAAAGTTTTGCAGGTAAATTGAAAATAAAAATACTTGAAGTTACTGAAGACATTGTGTAAAAAATTCTTAAAAGTGAAGTACAATGTGCGAAAAAATCTAAGAATACAAAAGAAAAGTTATAAAAATCGTTTAGGTTAAGTTCCATGGGCAGCCGCTCCTCAAGCAGCTCACTTGGGTCCATTCAAATCTGATCGCATTGTGATACCCAAGGGGTAGACAGCAGGGTATTTACAATACTTCCGTTGCCTCCAGGTTAAATCAGCCAGATTCCCGGATGAAAGAGTAGATGCGTCTAAGATTCATCCTTGATAGCTCATCCAAGCATGATAGGAATGGATATCCGAGGATGCGTTCCCTCAGGTTTGTCAGAGCCGGGCATTGGCAGAATAGGTGACACACAGTCTCTTCCTCTTCTTCATTATGGCAGCTTCTACAGTAATCATTATACCGTAGGCCCATTCTTCTAGCATGTGCCCCAATTAAACAGTGTCGTGTAATAAAGGAGACAATTAGCCTTATTTGCTCACGACGATAAACTATAAGTAGATCCATCCTGCTGGCATCATATACGGGCCACAGGAAGGTTCATTAGTCCACCTGTTTTGTGCAGTCTCATATAGTTTCTGCTAAACAGCCATCTTGCATTTAACAAGGGAAATACCAGAAAAGGGGTCTATCGCCTCCTCATTCATCATCGCACCCCTTTTGGCCAATTCATCTGCTATTCAATTACCCTGATTTCCATCGTGTCCAGGGACCCATATATGCGTTATCCTAGAATGTCTCGCTATCTCATTTAGGGATACCCGGCATTCCTCGGTTAATCTAGATGTCGTGAGGACACCCGCTATTCCGTTAACGGCAGCCTTGCTGTCAGTAAATATACATATATCACCAGATATTCGATAATACCTCAGCCAGTTGGATGCACGTTTAACTTGTTTAACAAATTCTTTAACTTTAATAAATTTCGAAGTTTTTACGATAATCGATACATATTAAATAACATCAAATAAAAACAATTTTAACACAGTATCGCTTTGTAGATTTTAAAGTTCTATATGATATTTGAGTAAATCGCATGAAAACTCAATATAAATTTTTCACACAAAATAACCGATATATAATTTTAAATGTAGAATTTTCTCTATAAAATATTCATTATAAAATGTATAACGCGTTCATTCACTAAAACATTTTTTACTAAAAAATTACCTGAATTTGTTTTAACTTAAATTGTACTGTTTTTTTTTTTTTAATTACAGTGTCAAGCGCCAGTACCCCAAAATCAAAATGCTCCTGAAGTTCGTTCACACTGGGAGGAGGCATTAACCAGTATCAAGTCTCCTCTGCAAATTGATCTAGATAAACTAACAGAGCTGATAGAATTTTGTACAACTTTTGAAAAGTTCGAATTGAAAAATGATGATATTATTAAACTAAATCTAGTTATGAGGTAATATTTGAAACAAAATCCCTTGAATCTTCTTTCTCTAAAGTCTCCTTTCCTCAACCATTTTAGACTACAAACAGATGTTCCCCTAAAAATACGCAATTTACAAATCATTATCACCGATGGCTCCAACAACTACAAACTGCAAGCCTCGCAATATAGTAAACTCAACGATCTGCTAGCATTGAGGGAACACTTCAAAGACGACTCGAATGCCTCACAGATACCGCTGCAACAATTTGAGCAGAATTTCAAATTGGAACCCACATTCTACTATCGGTTTCTTTTCACCACCGAGGCCCAACAATTCTTAGAAAATACTCAATTGCGTGTGGTGCGCATAGAGGCACTAATTGGCACCGAGAAACTTTCGGTGTTGCTGTGTAAAAGTTCACCCTTTATGAATAAGGCATTTCGTTATCACAGTCGTGTTCGTGATTTAGATGACAATATCATAATTAATCCAATTTGTTATATTACTCCCACGTAAGTCATCATTATTAAATCATCATTTGAGAAATTATTATTCAGAAAAAAAAAGCAAAATAAATCATAAATTAATTTGCTTTTTTTTTTTTTTGTATTAATATTTAAGGAAGTGTAACTGTTTTTTTTATTAATACAGTTATAATTGTAATAGTAATACACATTTGATTTAATATTAATTTTATACTACTATTTGTTTTTTTTATTTTTTTTTTATTTGATGAATTTGATTTATTTTTATTGTATTATTTCGTTACAGATTCCATTTAGTCACGCAATGTAATTTAGGCAGTGAAACGATGCTTGTTAATGAATTTTATCCCGTTACAACGACTATTAATAATCCCTATAATGTTTTTCTTACTGGTATTGCCTTGAACATAAGTGTACCTAATAATTTGAAAAATAAAGGTAAGTGCTAAAACCATAAGTAATTTTTTAAAATAAATTATAAGCATATACAACATATCTTAAATCATGAAAAAATACGAATTTAAGAGTTTTAAACATGTTTCTAATACAAAGAAATAATAAAGATTCAGATATTTGTACACCATTTATTATTTGTTCGAATAATGAATAATACAAAACAGTACACGATTCCTGATAAATAAAAAAAAACTAAATGTGTGCAAAGTCACTATTATTCATATGTGAAATGTGGCATTGAAATATGAACTGATTACATTGACCATTTGTTAAATAAATTCCAATGTTCATAATTAAAATATATTTTAACGAATTAAGACTCAAGTTGTATGTATTAAAAATAAAGATGTTAGTTATTCCTTTATGTTTGCCCAATTCTGGAATTTAAATCCATTGTGCACAAATTATAACTAAATTTTTAAAATTGCAAACCAAAAAAATTAATATTCATATCACTTTCGTGACTGTGGGAGCAATTGTCGTCATTACGTTCATCCTCCTTTATATAATTTTGGTGTTTGGCCTTCTTCTTTAGAGATCTGCTGCAGTGTGGTATGTTGAACCTCATATTATAAGAAAAAATCTGTAGACTATTGCAGTTCTTCTTAATCATTTGATCATGTATAAATTCCGTTAAATGAATATGTAGTTGAGAACTCTCCGATAGGACTTGATTTAAACGAGCAGAAGGTTGAGAACTTACCATATTAGTGGATCGTGGTGGCGCTATATATTTTACGAAATCTATGCTGCAGTAGGTTGTGGATAAGCATGAGCAGGAGAAGATAAATCTAACTGTATGAATTACACAGATTCACGTTGTTCTCGGCATCACACGACCATTTTCCAGGGATTGGATATCACAAGTCTTGATGTTTTGATATTTTAGCATCAGCTTCAATATACCGTTGAGTCCAATTGCCTTCGTTAATTTCTCTCGATAGGATATTTTATCATCAACATGGATGTAACATTAATTGGCGTGATACTTATATAGTTTAGTGTGAGATATTATAGTGGCAGCAAACATGATCGCGTTCCTCTCATCCATCTTCTGCTCGTTAAAGTGGGAACCAACCGGCCACACTGCTGAAGGAAAGTCCCCATAGTATAGTCAACCCGAGCTCGTCATATAGCTAATAACATATTCCAATTCTATGTACAATAGAGAGACATACATTCCCTTGTAGATCATCCGTATCGTCGCCAACGTGTGCATAAATAACTCCACAATTGCGACAGAAATTATTATACTCAGTATTGTAAGCGCATACGCTCTGACATTCCCTGTATAAACCTGTGCTCCAGGCATTTGATATCACTAGCCTTGATGTTTTGATATTTAAGCATTCATTTGTGCTTTTATTACCCTTTATTCCTTTGGCGATTTGGCTCTGCGTGGAATCTAAAGGCTTCTGGAAGTTTTTGATTTTAAGAACGCTTTTCAATTCGTCGGATATTGTAGTGGCAAGAAACAAGTTCGCGGTACTATCATCCGTCGTCGTGTTGGGGAGAAACCGGACAGAAGGCCAGAAGTTGCCAGTTCCAGTACCCAGGTTCGACTGATATGACCGAAGGATGTCAGTAATTATTCAGCAGTGATAGTTGTATAGAATCCAGTAAGTAGAAACGGAACTATATACCAATCTTACTACAACACTTTGAATTTTCGTCCAAGGATTTGTCAGCAGACATACGCCTTAACTCCAACTAAGTATCTGAACACAATCGATTGTGTAAGTAGCGACTGTTGTGGGGGTATATTGTGTACAATTCTGAAAATACTGTGATGCCAAGATAGTACTTCTATCTCTCTAAATCGTTTTAAACCCCACAAGAAATGAAAATCGTCTGGTCTATTGAACTATTTCAAGATTACTAAATCTAATAAATAAACTTGGTGTGCACGAATATATTGGGCACACTGTCTTGTATTATAAAATTTGAACTAAGATTCGTTAGGATATTCAATGATATTATTACTTATAGAATAATGATAGTCTAGTTTTTCTACACCAAATACAAAAATATTTGTATCTATGGACAGATAGCCTACATTTGCCAAACCCTTTAATGAATCCAATACCTTATTCTAGCATAAGCTGGTCGAACTCTAATGCGATTGAAAATTTTTTGATTTCCGCAGTAATAGTCTCTTCCATTACTGGCTAATAAAATATTTCTGTTATAAATAATTATAATAGTTTTTATTTTAAATAATACATTTCTTTCCCAATATACTTAAATCAATTTTTCATTGACTTTTGCAAAAATCCTTTTACTGCATTAACCGATGTATAAACACCAGGAAATCTCTTGCGGCCACAACCAACACCAAATGAAACAACACCACACAATTGTCCACGGTACACTAATGGTCCACCAGAGTCGCCAGTACACGAATCTCTCTTACCCGTCACACCAGCACACATCATTGTATTTGTTATTTTAACCACAGAACGGAAATCCCTTTTACACTTTTTATGACCCAACGTACGAACATTAACCGTACGTAATTGATTTGAGGGCATTTGTGCATTTTCATTTACCAAACCCCAACCGGAAACTTTGACTAAACTTCTGGGTGGAATTGGGCGAGAACACAAAGGTATTGTTCTAATGTTTTTGCCTTTCATTGGTCTGTTCAATTTTAAGACGGCCACATCCATTTTGGAAGTACTGAAGCTAAAGACTCTTGGTATACTAACGCGCACAACAGAACGTCTAATGCCTGATTGTCTCAGGTAGGTGACACCGCCATGTACAATGATATTACGAGCTTTTATTCCTTTTACACAATGAGCTGCCGTAACCACATAACGATTTCTAACCAGGGTTCCGCCACAAAAGTAGGTGCCATCTCTTTCACGCAAAGATACTATATATTTACCATTATTGATTGTTGTTGGTCTGCCTCCCACAATGCGATATTTGACAGCATTTGTTGTTAGATTTGTTTGGAATAGTAAAACTATTAGAATGTTAAACCAAATCATGGATAATCTAGCCATCTCCTAGTAATATATTGTTTAAAATCTTAATTGTAAATGAAGAGATTTCATTATAATGGCCTTTATATAATTATTTAAGATATTTTGCTTAATATAGATTTATCATTGTAATGATAAAATTTTAGTTTTTTAGTTTTAAAGGTTGCCTGTATTGAAACAACTGTATTAAATTGAAAGCGTGTATTTACCTTTCAGTGCTTTACTTCCGAGTTAGCAAGTGTTAATGTAAATATACTTATGTATAATTTGTTGGTTGTTAGTGTTAATTTTGCTCTACTTATATAAAAGCTCGATAAATTATGTTGTCATCTATTCGTACGACTCAATCTTCTCTATCTTGAACTCTTTCATATTGGATGTGTGGATGTTGCATATTGTTGATAGTTAATAAAGGAAAACTATTTTTAATCATTCGTATTCAAGTCATTGTTTTTAGTTATGCTTGTGTTGGTTTAACCTTATGAGCTGGGACGGAGTCTTGTTGGAATATCACATGCTTATTTTTTTATTGATTTTCTTTAGAAGGTGTTTTGCACTTGATTGACAGACGCAATACTATGGTCCATTGTTAAAACACGGGACACTGATTAGGGGGGAATATCCACAATATGGTCCAAATCAAAGTCCGATAGATTCGACAAATCATGAAAACATTCCCATGAAGATCATATGTGTCCACGTCAACGCAGGCATATAAAGCTCTCCTCTCGGTTCTCATCTCCACAGCTCCGTAAGAAATCTGCATCGCAATCGCAGCCTCTACGAAGATAACACAATAAAACAGTATCATCACTGACACCATCATACTGAAAAGAGTATTTCAATTTAGTGAAACCCATTAGATAGTCTGGTATGCGTATCCGCTCTGATATTCTCTGTATATCCCTGTGGCCCGAGACGCAAATAATCCTTACTACTCTGCCATCTCTGTAAAAACAGTTTCCATTCTCATGCATGAAGATTCAAAAAAAGCGGTTAGTTGTTGAAGTATGTATATGCCATAAACCACATGATCGTTCAACTTGGTCATGACCGTAATTTCAACAAATAGATATCTAAGGTGTAAAATAACCATCAGATAAATTTACCTAATAGGTAACTTGACATTTATTTCAAATCAATATCTACGTGTAAAAATGTCTCAATATTTTTACTGCATACTAAGCAGTGAAAGAGTATTTGTAAAACATATCAATGAACTTTTTGGAGCATTCTCAGATAGATAATTTTCGATTACCCTATACAGACGAGTCGAACGAACAGCGTAAAGTAAGTTAACGATTTTTGTAATATTTTCAATAGCCACTGTAGTCTTTTACACTGGATCCATGCTATTCAGTTTGAAAATCAACTTTCTATACAGAATGATACTAAGATAATTGACTCTGCCATTAAAATTGATCTCTGCGTTATTCGAAACGATGGATCGGAATTTTCTCATAAATAGAACGAGTTCTGTTTTGATGCTATTTAACTAAACAGTCCTGTTGATTGCCTATCGTGCCTTTATTATTATAGGCAAATTTAATGGCTCCTCTATGTTTAAGAATGCTACCATGATGTAATTTCTAAAATTTAGAAATTCTCAAAAATGCCAGCTCATGTAGATCAGTTTCAGTTTAACTCCCTCTGTCATATCACATGTCGGAAAGTGATTATCTAGCATAAATTCCAAAGGCTATACTTTTTTAATTTAAAATGAGAACTTTCCATATCATGTTCTGAAAAGAACAAATGAAAATTTGATTTTCCATTTAGAATTCAGAAACGAACACAATTTCAGTTAAATTCAGTTTAATTTCAGCAAAGAATAATAGAAAATGAGATTTTTTATTTCACAGTATGAAATTAGATTTTCCATTTTAAATTTAGAAAAGACCAAATCAAAATGAGATATTCCACATAGAATTCAGTAAATCTCATTTGGTCTAAAATTCAGTTAGAAAATCTCATTTACAATTGTTCTTTTCTGAATCCTAAATAAAAAATCTCATTTTTAATTATTCTTTGCTTAAATTTATTCTTTGCAAAAAATCTCTTTCAAATCTTTTTCAAATTTAATTTTACTTAAACTTTATTGCGTTTTAATAAAAGACAAAGTAGTATATGATTTTTCATAAATTAAAGTCTTCTGTTTTTTTATTATTTACAATATAATTATACACTTAACTCCTCAGAGCTTTATTTATAAAACTCCAAACTTGTATATCTTGTATCACCGTATAAATACCGGGATATTCTTTGCGACCACAACCTATACCTAGTTATACAATACCAGAATCTCCATAACAAGCATCTCCCGGCACCGAGGCACAAATCATAGTAGAAGACATTCTTAATTTACCACGATAATTTCTATGACATTTTGTTTTCGTGAAAGACCAAAACTTTTTTCAATATTGAAACCCCAACCGGATACGGTAACACAATTGTTGGTCAAAACTATGTATATGCGAACATAATAGTATGGTAGCAAAATTGCTTCCTTTCAACAACAAAATTGCTTCCTTGTAACAGATCTATTGACACCGGTTTGTTTTAAATATGTTACACCTCCATAAATATATAAATCACATGTTGTTATACCTTTCATGCAATGAGCTGCAGTTACAATATAATCTGTTTTAATCAAAGATCTCCCACAAAAGAATTGAATAGTGTCTTAATGACACTATATATTTGTGGTTAGTAATACTTGTTGTTGAACCACCTACAATACGAAATTTGTCAGAGCTATAAATAGTTTAGCAAAGGGTATTCAAATTAGAGCCATTTTTTAATTTCTAATTTCCGTTACATGTAACAAATATTGAGTGGAAGTATTCATTTTAAAATATTCTTAGTTGTATGACTTTAGTAACATATATACAAATAATAGTTTTTTGTGAATTTTTCATTATTTAAACAGTTGTTAGTTACAATCAAACTTAAATTAATGTTCTGTTATAACCTTGACCAAGAAATGTAAAGTTTATGGAACCTTTTTATGTCAGTCATAATAATTTCAATGTTTTTATATATTTTATATTACAGCTGACATGTGTAGCTACCCGTGATTAGTGTTTTTTATACCTACCATCAAAAAAATGGGAGGAGTATTGATTTTGTCATTTCGTTTGTAACATATTGAAATATTGGTCGTAGAACCAAAAAATATATTTATCGTGGGTCCTCAAAAAATTCTAAGACGATCTGGCTATTTCCCTCCTTATGTCTGTCTGTTGAAAATACGATTGGGCTCAAACGAAAAGAGCTAGCTGGCTGAAATTTTCCACAAATACTATCTGTTGATAAGGTTTGTTTGGTATTGAAAATGATTTCAACTAGCTCCCATACAAATGTACTGTTTGAGCAGCAATCAATATGTTGATTATGAGGCAATCCTAATAAAATTGTTCACAAATTAGTTCTAAGTACTCTGAAATTATTTTTGTAATAATTTCAAAAAAAAAAAAAGAACATTGGAAAAATTTCGAAAGATCAAATTAAAACAAAAAATCTATTTAAATAATATATTTTCAAGTTTCTTAAATCTCCCTTATCACCAGAATGGTCCATTTTTTATCCAAATTATAAATATTTTTCCATCAGCTGTTGGTACTTTCAGCCAATGTTGCCCGCTTAAACTAACAAACAAAACAAAATAATCGACAACCCAAACACAACATTCGTATACTAAATTTAGTTTAATCACCAATCTTCAAGTCAAAAACCAGCCCTAAGAGGAATCGGGTTGTCCTGAATAAACCGTCTTTATTTATTTTATTAGAAACTAGCTGACCGCACCGGCTACGCTCGGTAGCTATTTACTAATGTTAGTTCTTCAAGATTCTCCAAAAAATGAGAAGTTAAAAGGAGGCAATATATTAAAATTAGAAATTTCCGAATGTTTGATTTTTTTTTTTTTTCTTTACAAAATTTCGAATCGAATAAAAAAAAATCAGCCAAATCGCTTCAGCCATTCTCACGTGATGCCATTACATACATGGACCATAGATAACTCTCATTTTCCATAAAAACAATTTTTTCAACGCTAAATATTCGAAATTTCTCAAAGATCAATCACTAATAAAAACATGTTATTTGCTCGCATATTTATTCAACAGAGTAAAATCACATTTTATTTCTTATTTAATTTATATTTTATAATTACACTTAATTATGATTCATATCTCTCATGATAGAAACATCCGCCTCTCATAGTTTCATAGCACGATCAATAAAATTGCGTACAGTCTTAACACTTGTATAGACGCCAGGAAAATTAGTTCTCGCACAACCAACACCCCACGAGACAACTCCACACAATTGATTTTGAAAAACAGCCGGACCACCGGAATCACCAAAACATGCATCTTTGCCTTTTAAATCGCCGGCACAGAACATTGTCTGAGTTATTCTACTGCCATCAACTTTATACATATCCGAGCATTTTTTACGAGTCACTAAGGGAACTCTTACCGTACGTAATTGATTCGATTCACGATTATTGTTTTCGCTCTGTGCTCCCCAGCCATAAACATCAATAGAATCTCCAAGTTTCCAATTGGATTTGCACAGTTCAATGGTAGCAATATTATTGCCACTCATATTGCCCGTTAATTTGAGTACTGCTATATCCGAATGATAAGTTCTAGGATTATACTCCTTGGGTGTTATAACTTTTTCCACACTACGACGTACTCCCGATTCCGATAGATAGGTGACGCCGCCCACCACCGTTATTCTAGCTGGACTAATGTTTTTAACACAATGAGCTGCTGTGATTACAATTTGTGGTGTGACCAAGGAACCGCCACATATAAATTTCCCATTAACTCGTAAATTGACCGTAAATTTGGCTCTGCTTATATTTGTTGTAGAACCACTGACTATGCGGGCACTACTTTCACTTCCTTTAACATATATTAATGAGACTTTATACGATATTTCACATAGTATTAAAATTGAGAATAATAAGTGTATGGCAGTTGGGGCAAATAAATATTTCGTCATTTATAACACGTTAAACTTTTTTTCTTAAACATTCGAAATTTTGTTTTAACTTTCAGTTTTATATTTTCAGATGAAATTTTTGTATGTCCTTTAATTTTCATATCATTTGCTTAAATATTTATCGTAAAGCGTTTAAATTTATCCGCCGCAGTTGCACAAACGAACCGTTATTTTTAATTATTTATTTAAACATGGAAATGGTTCAGGTTTTCCCATTGAATGCAATATTTATATACAAACTTGTATTTAAAAATGACAAATACAATTTTCAAGATATTTATCTTTGTTTTACACAAAAAACTATTCACTGTTATTTAAAAAAAATGGAGCATGTGTAAATTAATTAAAATATTTTTTTTTTTTATTTATTTTGTTTGTTATTATGCATTTAAAGATTATTGTTTATTTATTTTATAATAATTTTGCTAAACTATTAAATAAATCAGGTTGTTACAAAACGAAATTTCGACATAAAATAGGTTAAACTTGGTTAAACTTAAAGGACCTGTGAAGGACACCTTAGTTTCCACCAAAACCAAACAGTTGAAATACATTGTTTAATGGGAACCTCTCTTATTCATTGTTTTATCAATAAAATTTCTTACAAACATAATATTTGTATAAACTCCTGGGTATTTACTGCGAGCACAACCAATACCCCACGATACCACACCACATAATTGATTTTTAAATACGGCTGGTCCACCAGAATCGCCAGTACAAGCATCTTTCCCCCTCAAGTTGCCTGCGCAAAACATTGAACGTGTTATTTTGCCCTGCCCTTTATACATATCGCTGCATTTGGTCTGCTCTATTACAGGCACACTCACCGTCCTCAATTGATTAGAACTTTTGTCATTGGTTTCGGTAATTTGACCCCAACCATAAACCGTTATGAAATCATTAGTATTCCATTTTGATTTACACAATTCAATAGTTGATATATTGGCTCCATTCATGGCACTGGATAATTCCAGTAGCGCTATATCCATATCCATATTTCGGGAATTATATTCTTTTGGTATAAATACTTTTGAGACAGTGCGTTTTACACCCTTATCAGTAAGATAAGTAGCTCCACCTATTATAGACAGATCAGCGGCTCTTAATCCTTCCACACAATGGGCGGCAGTGATTACAGTTTTTGGTGCCACCAAAGTACCGCCACAAATAAATTTACCATTTTTACGCAGATTAACAACAAATTTAGCTCTGCCAATGTTAGTTACAGTGCCACCCACAATACGGGAACTTTCCTTGGTTTTATTTAAAATGGAAGCATTTGTTTGGTTTGTGTCCAGGAATAATGCCAAAAGCAAAATGTACAATAGCGCCAAATTTGCCATTCTTATTACAATGCCGATATTTTCACACTGAACTTTCCTAAGCTGGCTTGATTGTATAAATAATATTTATACTATTTTGAATATAATTGAAAGTATTTTTGCAATACTTTAGACATTTGATAACTTAAAACCTTTAATGAAGGTTGTAAAAAGCATTCGCATACAATTAGTTTTAAGGGAAATTTTAACAAATATTGTATTAATACATTTAACATTTTATTAAATTTATTGCATTTGTTATCAATTATGGTATTTAGTAAATGTAAAGCGGTTTATTTTATTTTGACATATGTGGAATGGAATGTCATGCAGGCAACAATATTTTTTTCATTACCAAAATAATTGTGTCAATTTTGCTGTTGAGAAGAGAACAGCCAGCAAGGTTTTTTAGACGCTGAGGTTTGTAGCGTCCAAAATGATTATATTTATCATTTTCTTAGGCAGTTAGTATTATTTTCATTGGTATCAGCAAAATCTGTTCAGTAGAAACATTTTTTGAAGCAACATATTTGATATATATCTTCAAAACAATTTTCAGCATTGCACAGTGTGACAGTATCAAAATATTTTGGAAATAAATCTGCTGTTTCTAACTGAGTGATCCGATTGGCTTGAAAATTCACATAAGCATAGCGGAGGAGTATTCGAGTATTATTGTTTGACGAGGGACCTCAACATTCAACATTTCTAAACGCTTGCGATTTTTTATACCCTACACCATAGTGGGGAGGGTATATTGGGATAGTGCAAAAATATTGTCCCAACACCCACCTTAAACTATACCAATCTGCTCTGGATCTAAGGGTCATTATTACAACTTTCCCTTATGTTCGTAATAGTTATATAGCTTTAAGTAATAGAAAAAGGTAGTTTTAAAGTAAACTTTTACTATAACGAACATAAAGACAAGTTGTAATAATGGCCCTAGGTCGATTAAACCTATTGAATTTGGTTAGAATCGGTACATTCTTTCTCCTAGCCCCATACGATTTCCCTATCTGAAAAAAGTTAAGCTCTCATAAATATCTTTGTTATATAGATATCCAAACCAATTTCAGCACAAATAAGTTTCATATAAGCCTAACTTGCACCAAAAAAATTCATGATGATCGGTTCATAATTAGTTATAGCTCCCCGAAAATCACTTTAAGTAGCATAAATCTCTAAAAAATTTAGGTATTCCAATAAAATTCAGTACAAATAAGTTATATATATAGAAAAGTCATGTCACCACATTTTATAACGACCGGTGCATAATTAGTCATAGCTTCCATATAAGGCCCACTTCCGAAAATTATTTTAACGAGTATAGATT
The DNA here is from genome assembly GCA_942486065.2 of Calliphora vomitoria. Classification (NCBI taxonomy): domain Eukaryota; kingdom Metazoa; phylum Arthropoda; class Insecta; order Diptera; family Calliphoridae; genus Calliphora; species Calliphora vomitoria. The sequence continues at coordinate 56,437,069 of OW818031.2, read as the reverse complement.
TCTTAAAAATATTGGTATTGATATTAAATTCGACACAATTATGTTTCATATTGTTACGTTTTAACCTTTTTAAAACGTTGGTTAAATTCCTTTAAATAAACCGGATACTGTTGGTTGGAAATAAAAGTAGTAGTTAGTAGTTTAAAATTGTAACAACTTTTTATTTATTTAAAATGTACAACAACAACTGTTCAAATAGTCACTCAGTGTTTTTATACACGTTTATGAATTCGCAGAAATACACACCCACTTTATAATGTACAAGTATACACTGGCAATGCAGTTGATGTCTTTACTTAACGATGCTTCAAATTAGACTCACCTTGTGGTGTTCTCACGGCCAATTTGTATACACTGCATTACCATCTAGAAAACTCTATTTCTACAATGATCTTAAAACTAGAATATTCGAATTCTAGAGCTTTCGATGTTAGTCATTAATCATTTAATGTTACAAACAATGCTCAACTCAAAGCTTTTATTCAGTGTTGTGTGTTATACAGCAATGTTAACAATACCCATAGATTTGTTAAAGTTTGAGAAGCACTGCTGTTGAGAGGCATTATACAACTTTAAACCAGCCGTAACAATATATACAGAAGATGCGCCACCTTGGTCCATAAATAGTCATAGCTCCCATATATATTTTAAAATAAAACTGTTTATAATCATTTACTCGGTGTAGGGTCGAGCTTGACCGACTATACTTTCTTACTTGCTAATTTATTTATTTTTTTATTTGTCTAAAATCATGATTAGGCATATAAAGAATTTTTTGGCATGTGAAATTTATCTCGTATAGTTATAGAGTTATACGCATTTGAAAATTCAATTTTCATAATTTTACAATACCTTGGCCCAGTTTTGTATGTTAGTAAAACCATAAATAAGAAAATCATGTCCTAAAAATATATATATTTTTTTTTGAAAAGTATCTCATCAAGGATAGCTTTAAAATATAAAACGTCTAAAATATACCCTATTTGAGTTTATGCTAAGTATTCCAAAATCCCAAAGCTGAAATTCCAGTTTTATATATTGCGATGTATTCCAAATTATTCATATTATATAGATAAATGTTGACTTTATGGTCGAAATTCCAAAAAATGCGAAAAATTGGATTTTTTTTTTCCAATATCGTATACTTGTTTCCATCACTTTTACATTTTGTATCAGAAATTGTACCGACGTAAAATATTTCATTGTGATATGTTAATGAACAAACCTTTTATTAAATATTATATATTTATGAATTCCTCAATTTAAAATGAACTCTTTTATTTTAAAAATGCTTTTTCCGATTAAACAAAAAAAATCAAATCAATATTTTGTTCGAGTCCAAAATTTTAAATTTTAATATTGCAGAAAATCCATATACAAAATATTAGCCCCTGGAAAAAATAGGGTTCCTTCACAGGTCCTTTAAGTTTAACCATATTTAACCTATTTTATGTCGAAATTTCGGATTCCTTTTATATATAATGGATATTAAAGTTTCACCAAAAACCCCATTTTATGCTAACTTTTCGGACCATGCTATATTTTGTAATTAAACAGTATCTTATATATAAATAGGCCACACGTTTTTAAAGTTTCACCAAAAACCCCATTTTATGCTAACTTTTCGGACCATGCTATATTTTGTAATTTAACAGTATCTTATATATAAATAGGCCACACGTTTTTTTGTGGTACACTTTTTAGTATGTTATTGTCCACCAGTATTGATGAAACATATGTATATGGTTTAAAAGGTTATTTTCCCTAGATATGCACAATATAAACAATTGTTTCAAAATCCTTTCCATAAAAGTGGTAAAAAGCGTCGATTACGTCATGCAATTTTAGAAAACCACATAAATAAAGTCTAATGGTGTCAAGTCCCATGATATTGTTGGACAATTCACGTCACCTCCGCGAGAGTAACCATACCCTCAAATGATTCATGCAGAATGCTGATTGTTCGCTGTGTAGCACGTATTGTCGTCCTGCTCGGACTTCATGTATATATCGTTCAATTCTGGCGCTAGGTGTTGACGGTGATGGCCTCACCAACGTCGTTTTCGTAGAAGTGACGACAAGTAACTTTTTGTAGATAACCTGAACCTCGTATGGATTGGTGCCATCCCATATTTGTCAATTTAACTTGTTAACATAGCATTGAAAAACATTCACTCTATTGAAGGGTATATAAGATTCGGTACGACCGAATATAGAACTCTTGTTTAAATCTTAACTTGAAAATAAGTGTATTCGATTAATCGACAACTATGCATTGAATATTTTTTAATCTAAATTTGAAAATGTATTCCTTTGAATAAAAAATATATGTTTTTCTCGATTATTCGAAAAATTTTTATTCGAATGACAACACTAGTGTATACTCAATATATTGAGTTTCAATTTAATGTAGAATACATGTGCATATGTCTGTGGAGGAGTCACTTTAAATGTTCCATTCAAGTTTTTCAATAATGTTATAAAATAATTTAAAGCTGTTATGAATATACCATGTGTTACTAATGATTTAAGCGGTTTAATTTTTATTAAGAACTTATTTTTCATTCAAACTACATACAATGCTGGATAACAATTGTTCTCACAAATGCATTTATTCTTGAACTTGCCACATTTGTATATACACCAGGAAATTCTCGTCTCGCACATCCAAATCCCCACGAAACAATGCCACAAACTTGGCCATTGTAGACCACGGGACCTCCCGAATCGCCAGAACAAGAATCGCGTTCACCTGGCACAGATGCACAAAACATTGTACTTGATATTAATGCCTTACCAGCATATTGATTTTGGCAATTTTCTCTTGAAATTACTTGCACTCTAACGGTGCGCACTTGATTCGGAGGTATTAGACTGCTTTCACTTGTTACACCCCAACCAGATACTCGTACAAATTGATTGTTGTCAGGACGATTGGAGCAGAGTGGTATTGTGGCAATGTTAGGACCCATTACAGGTTCATTTAACTTCAGAACAGCTACATCCATGTCAAGTGTGTTTGGGGAATAAGCTGATGATACAAACGATTGCTCCACCTGACGCATTTCTCCCGGATCAGTTAGTTTTGAAGTTCCGGCATTGATGGTTAAACTTGATGCAGGTACTCCATTAACACAGTGGGCAGCTGTAAGAACACATTTTCTGGTGATCAATGAACCGCCGCAAGAAAATTGTCCATCACGTCGTAGATTTATTAAATACGGTACATGACCAATGGTTGTTTCAACACCGCCGACTATACGAGGATCACTAGAGCGATGTGAATTAGCCTCTGGTAGGCATGCTAGAAGTATTGATATTATTACAATCAGATATTTGCAATTCGTTATAACTAACATCTTTGAATTACCAGCGCTAAACTAATACTATCAGTAGATTTTTTTATAGAATGATCATGTAGTTTTGTTAATAAAATGATTAACGCAATTATTATCATTGCACTCTACTTAGTAAAGGGAAGTAATTTTAAATTAACATTTCAAATGTAAACACGCATAATTTTTAAAATAGAACCGAGATTTCATTTCAACAATTATTGTCTATTACATATGTTACAAATCTCTTTACATTGGCACTACTTAATTTTGTGTATACACCCGGGTATTCGGGGGAGCCACAACGATAACCCCATGAAACAATACCCACCTGCTTGCCCTTACGTATAGCAGGTCCACCACTATCACCCTGGCACGCATCACTGCCCCAACTACCAATAGCACAAAACATATTTTGCGTAATATTATTATGTGGCAGATAGGCTTTCAAACACTCCTCGTAGGAAGTCAAAGAAACCTTCACAGCTTGCAGTTCATTTGAGAGTTTTGCCAAGGGATATTCACTCTTAAGACCCCAGCCTGCCACAACTACTTCTTCACTTTCTTGTAGCGGACTATAATCAATCTCTATCGGTCGTATACTTCGGGAATATAATGGTCTATCTAGTTCTACTATGGCCACATCCATGTCAACGGTAAAGAAATTAAATTCTAAGGGCACCATCCATTTACGCACTTTTCTTATAAAACCTTTCGTTTTGATATACGTTGTTCCAGCATGAATTTCCCAACTTCCTGGTGATTCCAATATCGAACAGTGTGCCGCGGTTAGCATACATTTTTGTGATATCATTGTACCGCCACATATAAAGTGTTCTTTGTATCGGATACTAACCATGTAAGGATGTTCAGCTATTGAGGTTTTATGGCCACCTACGATACGCATTGTTCTGGCCAGTGGTGAACCATTAATAGTAGATTGGTAATTGCCTCCATTAAAACATTTAACAAATACAAATATTTGTATAAAATATATGAGGAAATTGCTATTTGTCATTGTTATTTATGTTTAAAATTAAAAAAATAAATACATATGTATGTATGTACATTAGGGTGGCCCAATTTTTTTCACGAAAAATCGTATAGCAGAAACTCATTCTACGGAAAATTCTAAGAAATGTTCCTCAAGAAACCATACGTCTAAAATCAAATCCTATCTTGGACATTTCGTATTTCTTCCAATGGTATTTCCGTATTTTTTTAATAGAGTTTTTATTGGTTAAAGAATGAAATGCGCAAGATAGGATTTGATTTTAGACCTCTGGTATATTGGAACCTTTCTTAGAATTTTCCGTAGAATGCGTTTCTGCTACACTGGGTTCTTGGTATAATCATTTGCCATTTCGGCATATTTTGCGCTCTCAGGAAAGTGTTATTCTCTTTATCTATAAGCCTATTGAAATTGGAGTCAGTTACGTTAAAAACAAAGTCTCCTCGATATAGTTTCTCAGTGATTTCCTATTCGTATTACTAAGATATTCCATATGAAAGTTTCAGCGTTTCGTTCTCCTCTTCACATGCTCTCAGCTCTGTCTGTTCAATTAATTACTTAACTAGTCTGCTAAGTGTTGGTATTACCTTAGTTTGGTTTTCCCCATTGAATGTTGGTCATTCTGCAGATTGTAGAGTTCTGCCACTTTCTGACATGGTCTCTTATTGAACATTCTTTAAGCAGATGGGGCTTTTAGTTTCCGATAATGCCGTGATGGTTTGTTACCCATAGTATCTCAAGATATCATAAAAAACTGTCGTTTCGTAGGGGTTTGATGGCCGCTGAGTTATGTTATAAGTCCTATTCAACCATTTAATATCCTCCGTAATCGCCATTATCACCGTCTTGAAAATAGTATTGTTATCTGGGATATGGTTCAAATGGCCTATGTTGGGCCATTTGTATATATATCGCTACCTTGGTCATTCCTTATTTTTGTTACATCATCCAATTCTTCCCCTTCCGGAATTATGGTGAAGCATTTAGTGTTTGTTTGAATTCTGTCACATTTAATTATCCAGGATTAAATTACCAGTTTTCTGTGTTTGCCATACAAAGAAAATAGTTTTGGTTGTGATAACTGAGTTTACTGCTAATCAAATGATTTAGTCTAAATTACTGTTTTTTCTGTTGGGGCTTGAAAATTTAGCAATTTATCTGATTTTATAATAAAGAAATTCCAGAAATGATTACAAAAATGACCCGATAATTTATAAAAAAATATTTCGTGGAATTACTGCAACACTCAGTTTTATTATAAACAAGTGTTAACAGAATAAAGAAAAAATACCATTATGTCTCCACCTAGAATTCTTACTCAATCAGAACCATATATGCTTAAATTCATGTTTCTAGGCCCATTATTACAGAAAATACAAAAACTTCCATTAGATGAACCAAAAAGTACCATTAGTTATCCCGTTTTTGTACCTAAATTCCATTAGATCATACCTTGATTCTAACTTCACTCAGATGTACTATATCAGCTAAGTTTTATATCGATAAGATAAATGATATAAAATATTAAAAAATACCATTAAGAGAAATATCACGAATTTCCCTCTTGAACACACGTCAAGTATGAAATGTTAAAACAGTGTACTTTGCCGACAATTTTTGTGACACAAACGATTCAAATCTATGTTCGTGTACTCAAGAAGAAAATTTCTTTTAAAAAAGTACCAAACTGTTCACCTAGATTAGGCCCAATCTACACCTTTGCACTCAAGTTTCAAATAACATCTTGTTTACCCATTAAGGGTTCCAATTCCCCAAAATTACCAAATTTATATTTGGTATTTGTTGATAAATAAAGAATACGATTGAAAATAAATGTCTGTGTTTATTGGTTTATAAGATACATAGGGTCCCAAAAAAGTACCAAAATATTTTTTTTTTGTTCAAACAATTGCTTTTTGTTAATGGAGTTTAGAAGATATAAACATTAGAATTTCCAAAAATCCTTTCTTAGTGCTTCCATGCTTCAGTTTTTGAGTATTTCCAATGACATATCAGTCAGTCAGTAACTTTACTCTCTTATACATATAGATGACTATAGTGGGTAAAAATCCACTCTGGATGCGGTTACCTTCTGAATTTGACAACTGACTTACGTTTTTACGAATCTATGTTTCGGTCATAACGATCTTATAAAAACTGCCAGGGCCAAAGAAGTAATCTCACAAGCATTATTTTAAAAAATAATTTCTCTTCATAACATGAAAACACTCCATTAATAATATTCAATCTAAAAATCTATTATGTAAACAAAATATTTATTTTCATTACAAAATTCTTACCACAAACGCCTAATCGATGTCTTTAAACAATTAACCTTAAAACGCACCTGTTCTTTTCAAATTTAAAGGTCACATCAAAAACCCTAACCTTCTCACAAGATCAAGCACAAGTAACAGAATAAAACATCTAAGATCTCACACATTTATAAATACAATTCTTCACACTTCTAGTATTCAGTAACAAATATTGTGTCAATAATGATAGTTCCAGTTCTATTAATTACCTCAATTTTCTTACAATTTCGCGGCAGTGTGGTTGAAACACGAACTGCTCGTATTGTAGGGGGCCGACCAGTGCATGTCCAACACATACCTTATATAGTAAATTTGCGTAAAAAGGGTTCATTTTACTGTGGTGGATCTTTAATAACGCCAAAATGTGTTTTAACGGCTGCCCACTGTGTTCGCAATACTAAACCGCATGATATAACCGTACGAGCAGGTGTTACCTACTTGAATGAGAACTACAATAAAAGAACTGTTCAAAAGATTTTCATGCCAAAATCTTACAATAAAAAGACTTTAGACAACGATGTGGCCATATTCAAATTAAATTCACCTCTTAGTGGTAAATTTATACAAACGATTGAGTTGTCGAATGAGATTCCTGAGGAAGGTGATTTGGTTAAAGTGTCCGGTTGGGGTTTAACCCAAGAAAATGGCTCTGTGTCCCAGCAATTAAGATCGGTCTATGTAGAAGTTTTGTCGTATCAAGAATGTCGCGATTCATATCATAACTATCGTAATGTCACGAAAAGTATGTTTTGTGCCTCGATACCAGGCGTAAAGGATGCTTGTGCAGCCGATTCTGGCGGTCCAGCTGTACTTGATGATCAATTAGTTGGTATTGTTTCGTGGGGCAGAGGTCGTGAATGTGCACGCGAAAAATCACCTGGTGTCTATGTAACTATTCAAGCTCTTAGACCGTGGATTGATAAAATTATGCATGATTATTGTTAAAATAATTGATCATGAAAAATGTAGGTTTTACTAGTTTATTTATTGCATTAATATTAATATATTACTAATTTATGGAATTAAAATAATAAAATAAGTTATTATTACGTAGGTTATTGTTATGTTTTGATAAAAAATAAATTAAAAACAAGAATTTATAATCGCAGTTCTTTTGACAGCATTGTCAAGGGATATTTATACTTACATAACTAATTATTTACGATGAATGGACAAACCTAGGTTTTCTTCAACACCTTGGGCTACAGCAGCAATATTCTCAGTTGTTCTTGAGCAACGTGTACGGGTTTTATTCTTCACATCACTAAATTGTCCCAACAGCTCGAATTTTTCCATCAATTTCTGTATTGCGGTCCGACAAGGTGCTTCACGACGACCCAAAAATGCTTTAGTTTTGCGAACTGTAACTGCAAGATTTTCACTATTTTGTTGTTGAAGTGTGTATCGTTCCATTTTTAGTAATGGCGTAGTTTCTACTTGTCAAATGTCAAAGAATAAAAGCTTTAAAAGTGACTTCTACCGATATACCGGGTGATTCAAAATAAGAGATCTTGTTGGAAAACCCTTTATTTATTAGTGCAGTTAAATACTAGTAATTTGGATTATTCGATACAACTACAAAATTTGAAAAATGATTTGAAAATAACTAAAGCTTTTTTTTTAAATTTTGAATTATTTTTCATTTAAAATAAATAGTCATAACTCAATTTAATATGAAATATGATCGATACTTGTTTCCAAAAAATTGATTAGAATGTTCCTTGCTAACCTACGAAAGGTAGCAAGCAATTATTGTAATAGAATTTAAAAAATTAAAAGAAATCCAATAATATCTTTAGAGAGATTTAATGAATCATCATCTATTATACACCGTTATGTCTTATTTTTTCCATACAAACATAATGTTTTCGGAAATTACCTTAAATAATAATTAAAAAAATTGATTTTCATTTCTAAATTTCGAATTTTTCTACAGAAAAAAATTCAAAACAAAATAACTGAAAGCCGAAGAATAATCGTCGGTTTTCGGTTTTTAGCCAGTTCTGTTTAAAACCGAACACGAAACTCTAATTTATGTGTTATAGAAACTTAATTTTAATCCAAAATCTAAAACTTTCTGTTAAATCGTTATATTCCAAGCTACCATACAAATAGCACTTAAAAAAGTACTCTTTTGGTTAGAATGGTACTGAACACCATTTTAAAATCATAATTCTGACTCAACATGTTCAATTCATAGGGTTCATTTAGTCTGGGGGTTCTGCGAGATCAAGTCCAAGAAATTGTGCCACTTCTACTGGGTAGGTCCATAAATCCACTGGACGTAGTGAAGTAGGGTAGGCTGGATAGTTGATTAAAATATGGAGGGTATCATGGGGAACCTGACCACATGCTGGGCATAAGTTGAGGACGGCACGGTCTATGCGGGACCAGAAGGCATTAAGCCTGTTGCTCCATCCTGATCTTAGTTGTGCCAGAATGACTCTTGTTTTGCGCGGCAGAATCTTCTCGGCGTCTGCTATCATACGGTATCCTGCTACCGCGGAATTGATGGTGTCTCTATGAATGTCGTTCAAAGCTGTCATATACGAGCTACGATCAAATGGAGCCTGCACATACCTCTGTATGCTCTCCTCGTATTTTCTAAGGTACTGTCTGACATGCCTCGGGGGACACTCCAACTGTGTGTTTTTGAAGTTTGGATTACTCTTCCGGTGACATCCCAGAAGAAACTGTAGCGTCAGCATGACGTTACAGTTTCTTCTGACCAGTAGAACCTTAGTTTCCTCGTTCAGGTGGTGTTCGGAGGTGTTTTGGAGGCAGCCTGTGACGGTCCTTAAGGCTGCTTTAAATATTTCTCCACTGAGTATCACTTAACGAAGGCGACCACACTCGAGCTCCATAGTTAACCACTGACCGGCCAATCGTCTTGTAGGTCGTTAGTGCCTTGAGGACCTTGTTCCTATTTCGCAGTTTATGCGTGATTGCAGTGGCGTGTGCTGCGGAGGTAAAAGGCTATAAAAAGTGACACCTAAGTTTTCGGATGATTCACTGTCAGAATTTGTACACCGTCGACCATGATGCCTAAGTTGAGTTTTACCTCCTTCGTCCAGGTGGTAAAGAGTGTTGCTGTTGACTTCGATGGTGATAGCTGCAGGTTACGTGCAGTGAAGAAAATGTGAATGCGACCCTATCAATAAGTTCCGTTGCACATACTACATATGTATGAGAATGAAATTTTGTAATTTTTCATTAAATATTTCTTTTTGGTGTTTTTTTATGAAAAATACGTAGTTGATCATGAGCTGCTTATTAGCTTATTTTAGTCATTGAGTAGTCAACCGAAAGCTGAAGCATTTATCTCGGATTATGCGACAAATCGAAATTTGCCGACTGAGAGCTCAAGAGTTCATCTCGTCAGATTGACTAATCGTTTATAATTGCAGACTAAGAACCGACAGACTATAATCAAAACAAAAAACCTCATTGACGCCAGGACGAAAAAACCCAATCGGATTCCGAAGATTCTGTGGTAAAATATATTTTAAAGGAAGCCTTTGAAGAACCTGGAACACTGAAACAAAAATACACCACAGATTTAATTGAACAAGTCAATCGTTTAACTGGAGACGTTAAGAAATCTTTTTAGATTAGATAATACTGCTATATAAGCACTCAAGCAGTATGACATGTGGAATTTTACATAGGATTCATATTTATGTTCTTTAAGATATATGACTGATAACTATATAGTCATATTTATCAAACACATTTAAATATAAATATAGTGATTAGGTAACAAAAAAATGTTGAAACTCAATCGGTGTTTCACAAGCTTGTCTCCTCGATCGAACACTAAGGTTTATCTGGGTGCGATATGATTATATTACAATTTGTGTATCGTTAAATTTGCCTACATCTCAGACATGTGGAACAGGTTTAATAAATTCGCAAATAAGAGTAAATTAACTCAAAGTAAACACATTACTTAGCACTAAGAGGGTCAACCTGAATAAAAGCACCTTAAAACCCATTTAGACTTACGAAATCCTACAAGGGGGAACAACTAGTAATATTAGTACTGATATAATATCCAGTCCAAGATTCTTATATGAAAACATTTACCAGATACAACATCATCATTTAAACCCTCACTCAAACTCATTCACTCATTTAAGGCTTCGAAGATCCGTTCATCTTTCTTGAGAACAAATTATTTTAATTTATTTACAGGTTTAACAGTTATAGTTAGACCTTATTCAATCAGAAACTGCCTGGTCAAAAATTGGCTCAAGTTGTGCAACGAATTAAATTTCTTGTAATTGTAAATGAACATATTGAGAACCAATTGTTTTCAATATCAAATTTATAAGAGTATAAGGAACTGTTCAAAACACAGTCATCATCCGGTGTTACCTATTATCACTTAATTTTAGCCATGAATATAAACGAAACGAAATACACAGAAACTCCAAACCATTTAATCCTAAACAAAACACTGTAGCTAAGCGAAAATATTTCATATATATTTATCTTTTCTATTTCTATAATTACAGTATTCCTTACCACAGATATATCTCCAAATAAGCAAAAACTCCACTCTAGTATACAAATTGACATTGGAGAACTATCCATGCAAAGTTCCAACACCGCCTCATTTTACGTATTCAGCATAATCGAGACAACGATAACGTTGCAACAAAAAATTTGCTATACAACCGATGTGCTGAAACCGAAAGTAACCACAGCAATAGTGATAAATGATGCAACAACACCCAGTAGTACGGATGAATCTCCGGAAGCGGCATTAGCAGCAAAAAATATAACATCCAATCAATCAATTCTAACACCGCTGCCCATAATAACACCAATACATCTCGAATTTTTGGATGAAAATAGTTTACGTAAAACTCAAGACACCGTGCTAAGTGTAAGATGTGAGGCGGAATTTAAATTTAAAGGACAATTTTATACGCTTAATAGAATGCCTCTAACGAAAATCTATCGGGGAGAGAATTTCCTATTTCGTGGCGGTGTTGTAGTGCAGACCGATGTGGATTTGGATATATTGGAGACCTATTTTATATGTGTAAGTAGCTAAATTAAATATGCAATATAATTAAATAATTTATTTTATTTTACATAAATTTAAAAGGATCATAATCTAGTGCAATCAACTTATAGTTTTAAACGTAAAAAATTCACCAACTCTTACCAGTGTGGTGAAAAACTCGAAGATGTTATAGTTCTACGCACAAATAACACCAGCGAAGAATGGATTACGTCTAAAGATTACGAGCGCACTAAGAACGAACAACAACCCAACATTTTCAATCGCCTACGAACATCTAGGAGACATTTAATGAAACCAACTGATGTTACGGCCTTGAATGCCTTGTCGTCTAATCACATGAATAGAAGTCTAATGGGTAAATTACCAACGAATATGACAATAATAAATAATACTGCCTCTTCGAATGCTCTCATGGTGTCTAGCCAAAATTCCAATATGAGCTCATCCACTATATCCGATGATGGTAAAATGGCCAATGTTTTAGCAGCCAACAATAATAACAATAGTAATACTACTGATGAAAATGTGGCGCAGGCGCCTAAACAACATTTACACACTCGTCTAATATACAACAAAACTTTGGATGCTATACAGGCCACGGGCCACTTAAGAGGCTTCCTTAAAGCTTCGCTGCTAATGGATACTACAAATCAAAATCTGCAGCCATCATCATCATCTCTGCCTAGTAATCAAATTGTTTTTGGTTTCTATTGTATAAAATGGCGTCGTTCGGGGTGCAAGGAGGAAAATGAATCTAAATTTATAATAAGCGGTTTACCAATTGTTGAGCCACCCTTAAATATCTACTGTTCCATCGAGGAGAAAATGTTTGTTAAAATGCCAATGACATTTAAAGTGGTTTTAAAAAATCCTACGCCAAAAGTGGTTCATCTCATAGCTATGCTCAGTATTAGCAATACGGATAATTTTATATGTTCGGGTCATAAACAGGTAAGTGGATTTTAAGATTGATTGGAGGGATTTTTAAGAGAGACCCATGGGAATACACATGTCATTCAAAGCATAACTGGAGCTCTAAATTGCCATTAGATTGGTGTAATATTGCATGATTGAACTGTTTCTTGTTTTGAAATAAACACGTTTAGCAATCGTGTTGATCGCTTTCTTTTCTTGTATAAATGATGCCATTATTCTGCTTTCTTTGTGTTCTTTTCTGAAAAAAATGTAGTGTGTTCTTCATAGCCTCAAATTTGCCCAGTTTGTATTTCTTTTGATCTGAATTTGTTTTATTAAAATTGATTAACAGTAAAAAAATACTAAGCAAACAAATGTGTTTGTTCCTAAATGTCTTAAATTAAAACCACAGATACGGGATGGCTAGATCAATAATAATCACAGATATACATAACAAACTTTTATATGACAGAAATATTTGAGTCATTATGAGTACAACATTTACTGTTAACTAAAGAATTTTGTTAAAAAACCAAGCTAAATTTCTACACATTTTCCTTACTTTTTTTTCTATTAAGCTCGATATATCCATATTTGCTTTTGGCGAAAAGGAACTGGTCTACAATTTGTATCCTCTGTATGTGGGTTGGCAAAGTTTACCTGAATTAACACTGTCTTACAATACCCAGGCGGATCCCTCGAAAGATGAAACACAAAATAATCTGCTGGGAGAACTAGTACAGCGTTCAATACCCAAAAAAGTATTTGTTTTGGTAAGTTTTAATTTATTTTGACTGGTTTTCTTTATTTTTTTATATATAAATTTATTATTATTATTAAAATCATGTCTATATTAAATTTGAATTTAAAAACTATTTTCACATTAATTTATGTTATTTTTTTTAACATTTAGCCACCATTAAAGCAACAAATTAAATGAAATGTTTTACAACTTAAAACAACCACAAAGAAATCATCCTGGAAGCTATATGAAAACTAAATTAGCAGCAATATTTGACATTGTTTTTTAAGGTTTTGTTCATTTCTAAACACAAATTGTGTAAATTTAAAGATGAAATTTTTTTTTTTTTTTTATTAATAACTTGATAAGATAATAATTATCTTGAACAAAAAAATATTTAGCACGTTTTTTTTTCTTCTAAAATAATTTTAGTCTTTAGCTATTAAATTGATTATTTGAATTATATAAAAACTTGTACATATATAATTCATAATTAGAGGCATGTGTTAATTTAGAGTAGTTTTTCCGAAAATTTACTTAAACAATTTTGATTAACATTTGAATTTGTTTTCTAATTTATTTTAATATGTATGTAGCTAAAAAAAAATTAATAATTAAAAAAATTTGTTCGGATTTTATTTAATTGCATATGCTGTTAAAAGTTTAAAGTAACTTTCATTTATTAATTTAAAGTTTCTTTTAGCTAGAATCCACAATTTAGACATTTTGGTTTTATTTAAGTGTGTTTGTTTTCTTCTTCTCATTTATTTTTTTTTTCTTAATTCTTCTTCCTGGTGATTTATTTTTTAACATTTATATTATTATTATTATTGAATTAAATATTTGATTAAGTAGTGTAATAATTAATAACATTGTATGTATTTTAACAAAAAACAAAATTATATAGAGAAAAAAGTGTAGAGTAATAAATTAAAGTTTTATTTAAACTCTTAACACATTAATTAATACACAGCAGAAAGAAACACAAGAAATTGTATTTTTAAATAAAAATTAAAAACAGTTAAGAAAGAAAAATAATAGTTGATAAATAAATGGAAATTAATTTAATAAATTAATATTTTATGTTTGTGTTTATTTACTAACATAATACTTTTGCGTGAAATATAACGAATTAAATCATTTGTTGCTTGAAGAAAACTTAAACACACCTTTGCGTTGACTGCGATTTTCACCCTGTAAAGAAAATTTTATTAAAGAAATAATTTTTACGATATCTGGTGCTTTAAATTGTATGGAAAAATATCTCTGGGCTAAATCTAGCAAAAACTTAAAGTTATTCTCTTAGATATTCCTAATTAAATATCAAAAACAAAGCCTTACATTTTTAAATTGTATTTAACCAAATATACAATAACTTTGGCTAGATTTCTGTATAGAAATACAGCCAGTTACTGGCTAGATTTCTGTATAGAAATACAGCCAGTTACTGGCTAGATTTCTGTATAGAAATACAGCCAATTACTGGCTAGATTTCTATATAAAAATACAGCCAATTACTGGCTAGATTTCTGTATAAAAATACAGCCAGTTACTGGCTAGATTTCTGTATAGAAATACAGCCAGTTACTGGCTAGTATTCTGTATAGAAATACAGCCAGTTACTGGCTAGTATTCTGTATAGAAATACAGCCAGTTACTGGCTAGATTTCTGTATAGAAATACAGCCCAGTTACTGGCTAGATTTCTGTATTGAAATACAGCCAGTTACTGGCTAGATTTCTGTATAGAAATACAGCCAGTTACTGGCTAGATTTCTGTATAGAAATACAGCCAGTTACTGGCTAGATTTCTGTATAGAAATACAGCCAGTTACTGGCTAGATTTCTGTATAGAAATACAGCCAGTTACTGGCTAGATTTCTGTATAGAAATACAGCCAGTTACTGGCTAGATTTCTGTATAGAAATACAGCCAGTTACTGGCTAGATTTCTGTATAGAAATACAGCCAGTTACTGGCTAGATTTCTGTATAGAAATACAGCCAGTTACTGGCTAGATTTCTGTATAGAAATACAGCCAGTTACTGGCTAGATTTCTGTATAGAAATACAGCCAGTTACTGGCTAGATTTCTGTATAGAAATACAGCCAGTTACTGGCTAGATTTCTGTATAGAAATACAGCCAGTTACTGGCTAGATTTCTGTATAGAAATACAGCCAGTTACTGGCTAGATTTCTGTATAGAAATACAGCCAGTTACTGGCTAGATTTCTGTATAGAAATACAGCCAGTTACTGGCTAGATTTCTGTATAGAAATACAGCC